>APFE030632858.1:50928-65760 GCA_000404065.3 Pinus taeda | reverse complement strand
TTTATTTTTTTAATTAGTAGCAAATGGCCAAGGACCTAAAAAATGGAGAATCTCCCAATATATAGCAAAACGCTTCAATTATGACAACAATAAGGTTGATGATAGGTTGTAAAGCCCTGGAGATTAGCCAAACGTGGCTCTGATACCAAATGAAGCGGAAAATTTTGATACGCAGAATATATATGAATAAAAATATCTTATTAAAAATGATGAATAGATAGATGATTGTTTACAATGGGTTGCCTGGCTTATATACTGCCATGGGCACCCTTTGGGAAAGGGCACGATCTTATGATCGTGCCCTTTCATCTAATTAAAATTAAAATTAAATAATAACCTAAAATTAACTAATTTTTTACATAACAATAACATAAAGCTCAAAGCTTACAAGCAGATATTAAGAAAGAAAAAAGCTAATTTCATGGTTTCGAGGAGAGAAGGACTAATCCTCCTTGGGAAAAATAACCCCAAATTATTTTGGAAGGAGCTCCAACCAAGAAAGAGGCAAATTGAAAACAATATTACAACTTCTAAATGGTTTGACTATGCAAGACAACTTTATGAGCAAGATCCCAAGTTTGACCCTCCTCCCTTGGTCAACACTAATACAAAACTCTTCACGGTGCAAGAGGCAGAGATGGGTATTAAGAAGTTGGGTCTTGCAAAAGCAAAAGACTTAGCTGAACTCCAAGTAGAGTATCTGAAGTGGCGCTTAAAAATTCTTGCACCTCACATTACAATTTTTTTCAGTAACATCATACAATAGGGGTTCTCCACAGATTGGACAACTAGTCTGGCACTACCTCTTTTCAAGAGTGAATGTCAATAATCCCTCCAATTATAGGACCATAATGTTAAACCCCTTGTGTGCAAAGTTATTTGGAAGCATGTTAGAAAATAAAATTAGCAAGTGCGCATAAGAAAGAAATAAACGTGCTAAAGGGCAAGCAGGTTTTAGACTTAAACATTCTAAAGTTTATCATGGTATAACTTTAAGGCACATCATTGAAAAAGTTTTGGAGAAAAAGGAAGAAGCCTTTTGTTGCTTTGTCGATTTCAGAAAAGCCTTTGACATGGTTCCTAGGGATAAGCTTTTGGCATATAATGAAGGAACTTGGGGTTCCCAGGCATTTGGGAGCAGTTGTGAATAGGCTGTATGAAGAGGTGAAAGTCAAAATTAGAACTTCAGCAGGCATTTCTAAAAGTTTTAGAAGCAATATCGGGGTCAAGCAAGGTTGCCCATTGTCTTCTACCCTTTTTGGTTTATATATCGACGAGTTTGAAGAGTGGCTAAATTCGCAAGGGGGTAACAGTATCCATTTGGGCGAGTTTGTTATAAGGCTTCTGTTGTACGTAGATGACCTTATTCAAATTGCTGAATCTGCTATTGTTTTGCAAGAGCACTTACTTTCCCTTGAGCATTTTTGTGGAAGGGTGGGGATGCAAGTTAATATTAGCAAAACGAAAGTAGTGGTTTTCTCTAACAAAAGAAAACATAACTAGCATAAGTTCTACTTTGAAGGCAACATTCTGGAAGAAGTTGCAGATTGCAAATACCACTAAATTGACTTCAACGGAAATTGAAGCTGGGATGGCTGTAGAAAGAAAAGAACTTTAGGGGGTTGGAAAGCATTTTATACTTTTCAAAATAGGTGTAGAGAGGTAGAGTTATGGGACTGGAAAGCCACTCTAACTCTTTTTGGGCTTTTAGTGATTCCGGTGATTCTCTATGCTTGTGAATTGTGGGCCAGCATTACGTCTGACATGCAGTGGAAATAAATTGAGAAAATTCATAGGCATTTGATTACAAACAAATTCAAAATTAAAAGTGCAGTTCCTTATGCTTTCTTGTTAAGTGAAATAAGAGCTACTCCTAGTGAAACAATTGCTATGGTGCGAGTCATAAGGTATTTGAAAAAAATTGAACAGATGGCCTAAGGTTGTGTTTAATGACATATTGTGCAAAAGAAAGAAGACTTGGATTCAGAAAAATAACAAATGGTTTGGTAAATGTGGTATTTGCTTAAGCATGTGTCCACAAACAATAAAGAGATAAAAGCTTTTGTTATGGATAAGTTCCACAAACGTACTTGGGAGAAGGAGCTAGGGAGAAAGAAAAAGTACTATATTGAAGAGTTTAATTCCACTCATAATCATCAACAAAAAGCCTACATAGGGGCCAATATTTCTTGGGGAGCCAAAATTCTTATTGCTCAACTAAGGACTAATTCTCATCAACTCCGTTGTAAAACAAGGTGCCGGAAAAGGCCAAAAGAAGTGTGGGAGGAAAGAGTATGTATCTTTTGCTCTTCTGGAAAAGTGGAAACTAAAAAGCATTTCATTTTAGGATGCAAGACCTTTAAAGAAAAGAAAGTTATGTAGATATTCTAGCAACTTGATCTTGGGATAATTTATTTAGCAAGGGGTTTGTTGAGAAGCTAGGAGCATTTATTGTGAGACTTCACACGAAAAGGGTCAAATACAAGAGCTGGATGGAGAAGCTATTTGTCCCTTAGGCTATCTTTAGCCTTGTGGATGTTAAAATAATTTCTTCTTCTTCTTCATTGATAGGGTTTTAACTTTTTGTTACCTTACGAGTTGGAACTCCACAACGACATCCTATCCAAACTGTTAGGATTGAAACAATGTTGCATTTATGAATATGTTTGCAACAACTTTTTTATCTTCCTCCATACTATCCCATATTTGTTAAATTGATTGTAAGCACATGTTGCTTGCAATTTTTCATATGTGCAACCAATATCCCACCAAAGTTTCCTTGATGAGAGAACACAAGTAAACGCACATGGGGGATTTGTGGAAGCACCCCCAAATTTTGGGGAAATTCAGTGGGGTGTCAGGGTTTCTATCTCTAAAATATGAAAATTAGAAATAAAAATAATCATGATAAAATATTGATAGTAGCAATTCATTTCATGCCAATTCATTGTAAAGGCTAAACAATACACAACAAATTAGTACTAAATTCAAATTTGTAAATGATATAAACATGATTTAGATTCAGATTCAACTATGAAATACATTGATTCATAAACCATTAATGAAACAAATTAGTAAAATACTGATACATTGATTTAAATTCATCATTCTAGAATCTAATTAGCACTAGGAAAATTAGTAGATACAAGAGTCTGAAATAGTAAATTAAAATTACCAAACTCCAAAATTAGTGATGAATGAAAGACTCAGTGCGAGGTCATCAATATATACAGTCAAGACTGAAAAGTTAAACTGAAAATTGACAATGGACAATGAAAATGGAAATAAAATTAGCATCAAGGAGTGAAAGTAGATAAAAGGTAAATAAAAGTGAATGTGAGGTAGGGTTTGTTATATGTTGCTTTTATTTATTCATTTTTTTAAACCTTATAGGCAAAAATTTGTGGGAACCCCCAAACATCCTCCTTTTGTGGGGGGATGTCTAGAAGCACCTCTTTTCCATAGGGATGCCGAGAGGTCCCCTTTTCATGGAATTACATCCCCCATGCTAGGGAAATGTTCCCCCTATGTTTCCCCATGTTTCCTTTAAAGGGGAGCATGGGGAATTGTTACCCCAAGTGCCCCCTCATCTTGAGAGTGAAAAATTTAGGGGCTTGGGTCCCACCCTGGGGGCACATCCTCACAGAACACTGTGTCCAATAGTAAAAGAGATGTTGGTTCTGTAAGTTATTGCCTCCTAGTGTCAGTTTTAATGTGAGAATCGGATGATAACATTAGCTGTTACTCAACTTGTAACCCTAACCTAATAGATGGCTACCGATTGGTATGTGAAGCCTCACATTATTCTCTACAAGAATGGAAATGCTAATGAAACTATCAATGCTCCACACACGGATAGGAAGACATAGTGATCCTAAGCTGACACATATTTCATATAACCTCCCTAATGAAGAAAAAGAGGATACAAAATGTATCCTTATAGGATATAATTTTCAAGGCTTTCTTCTATTGCCACCTTAACATTATAGGTATATATTAAAATCTGCAATCTTCACTATCTTGATGATGCCAATATAAAAAACAAATTTCTCCTAACATATGCAGATTCCAAAGTCAGTGCCAAATTTTGATGAAAAGAAATGGCTGAGGTGCAAATTGTGGGTTAGCAAATGACTAAGAATAAATGGTGTAGGAGTATCCTTATGGATTTGGCAATCTTGCACTACCAAAGGCAAGCTTCAATTGCAGTTTTTGTTTTGATGTAGTTATTAGTTTTACTCTAAGTTAAATAGTTGGAGAATGGTGTCATTGAAAAACTACTCTTGTTGCAAGTGTTGAAATTCCTTATTCCCTAGGTTTGGTGTATGACTAGAGTAGCACATAGACACACTAGTAGTGCTCAACCATGAACAACTTTACAGAGTGGAAATATAACGACAATGAAATCAACAAAAGTGCACAAGCTATATAGGCCCAAAACTCTTATCAGTCCATCAACAAGAAATTCATAGAGTTCTCGTATTAGGGATCATGGCCCTTTATAAACCCTAATACAAATGCTATAGTACAACTAGGGTTGAGGTCTAATTCTTCAGACCCTCAATATGCCCAATAAAACAATGACAACACTCAAGTTACTTGCTGGTTGACCTTCGTTTTAGTCAACCATTTTAGTCTTGTTGTCCACAAAAGATCAATTCCTTTTGTCCTCTGTCTTGGCTGTCCTTTGCGTCCTTGACATACAAAGATTGGCTTCTTTCAAGCTCCATCACACAACTGCTCATAGTGGGACTTGTTCTTCTGTCCATTGTATTTATCAACATCAAAACTCTTTGCTTTTAGGTCTTTCCTTTGACCTAAACTCTTCCTTAGAGCCCTGAATCAATCCTCTTATATTGTATCAACACTAAATATCTTGTTGGTTAGGTAATCCTTCACCCAACAACCTTCACACTTAGAAACTTTGGCCAACATTCACAACTCAGCTAGCCTTCCTATCCAATTCGACTTGCCTTTCTTCACTAGTGGATATCTTGTTGGCAAATTGGTTGCTCTAGTGACCCTTAACCATAGATGATTAGCCTTCTCAGCAACCCTATTGCCCTCGGTCTCCTGCTCGTAGGTTTTTGTGCCCTCGTTCCCTTGATTAGACTCTTGATCTATAGATCTGAGCCCTGTGGTTCTTTTGCTGCCCTGTGGCCTTCTTCTTGCAGCCTCTGACTACCTTCCTATGGCCTAACTTCAACCCTCCTACACAAAGTTCGGCTTCCTCTAGGATAGATTGCCTCGGGCTTCTTTGCTTCAGAAAGAACTCTTCCAAACTTGGCCTCCCCTTGGACAAACTATGGCTCCTATAGGGCTTCTTTGATCCACAAGATGAAGTCCTTCTCAAACTTGTGACTAGGCCTCTCCTTTGGCCTTATTCTTGTGTGAGTGACTTGGGGGTTTTCCTTGTCCTTTAAGAAACCCCTATTTCAAAACTCAATCACAAATTTGATTAATAAATTACTTTAGTGGTTCTAAACCCACCACTTTGGGTCTAAAACCCCAACACTTGGGTATCTTGCCCATATTGTCCCTTTTCATAGATTTTCCTCCCTTGGAAATACCTTTCGAGCTACTCAAATTTCAACACTCCCTCTTAGTGAGGAAGGTATTTTTATCACTACTTGAAATCTCCAGCTTCATGACTTTCCTTGCATACCCATGACCCTCCTCGCATGAGTCATGACTTTCCCTTGCATATCCATGATTGCGCTCGCATGTGCTACACCTTCTTTTGTACTTGGCTAAGATTTATCTTAAAGGTTGCATGACTATACTCACATTTATTGTGGCTTTCCTTGCATAATCCGTGTTTGTCCTTGCATGGTCTACGACTTTCCTTGCACCACCATTGGTGTCCTCACATGGTTCATGACTATCCTTGCATGGGCTGAAAACTCCACTCTCTCGCTTAAACCTGGAGGTTTAATCTTCCACTTGGCAGTCTCTCTTTGAAGCTAGACTCCCTCTGACCCTGCACAACCTCCACTGGCTCACTTTGCTTTCCCTCCTCGAAAGTGTTGTTACTTTGCATGAGTCCTAATCCTCTTGGGTCATATATCTCACATGGACATGGCTCCACTGTTGGATGTGCAACTCCACAACCCAATGAAGATACTATCTCACAATCAACCTGCGATCGACATAAAGCTATCTTGTTCATGCCAAAGCACCTTCTCTGCTGAACCTTCTACTCCATGTCTAACAGTTTCATATCTCCCTCCTAGAGTTGATCCTCGTGCATACTCTCATCGACGTGCTCTTCAAAGTAGCTCTAATACCATGTTGAAATTCATTATACCCAAGTGTAGAAAAACTGTGAAATTCTGATTTGCTAATATGAGCAATCTGAAATATAATTTCTTCTCAAATAAACACAATATTTCTCTACTAGATGTAGCGAAATAGGAACATAAATAAAATCACATTTACATAATTCAACAACACAAAATTGTCTAGGAAACCCAATTGGGAAAACCCTCTGTGTGTTATTGAGAATTCTATTGAAGAAGGTTGAACAATGGATCTTTTACAATACAATAAAGTTTCATTAGAGAACTAGGTTCTCTGTTTACACTTGTTAATTTTTGGTATGTTCTATGCTTAAGAGCAATTTACTTCAATTTCTTAATTAGCCCAATATCAATATCCAGTTTAGCAATCACATCAGCATGATAGTAAAATGCAGATAGAACATAAACATAAACAGTAGAAGACAAGCCAAGACAAGAGGACACAAGATGTGGTACCAGCTAGGGACAAACCCCAATGTGGGGAAACCCTTGATCAATTCTTCTTATATTCTTTAATAGTTCAACAGAGAGCGAGAGAGAGAGAGTACAAATATACAAATCTGATATTCTATAACAACAACAGTTGAAATCAATGCTGGTCAAACAGGATGGAAATCTTCCTTTAAATGGCTCGATCAAGCCCAACCAACATCGGCCTTCAATAGTAAGCCCAATGCATCCAAAAACTACACTGTTGGTTCTACTCCTAGGAAGATCCTTCAACTCCTCGGAAGATCACCCATATGGCACCAACATGATGCTCATTAAACTGAACCAAACATGGTCAAACCTTGACCCAATACATCTCCCAAAACGCTGTTGTCCTCTTGCTGCACTTGCTCTCACTGCTTCATGAGTTAGAGCATCAACCTTCAACCCTCATTCTCCACATAGTCAACAATGCAAGTCTTCTTACGCTGTGGTGTACCAAGGTGAGACTCCGCCACTGCCACGCTATCCAAGTCTAGCTTGTTTACCTTAATGCAACCCTTAGAACAACCTTTGTTGCTGGCTATGGCCTGTGGCCTAGCCCAATAGTAAGTTAGGCCTACGGTCCTCAAACAAACAAAACCCAACAACCTCCAATTAGCAACACTAACTCATTATCTTCCTCGGCCCACACAACCCTACAATCTTGGTCCTTGAACAATAACTCGACTTCCAATCTTACCCTAAGACAACCACCCTAAACAAATTCGCAAGATGATCCCTTTCTCGTCGTTCAAGTCCTCTTCTATTCAGTTCACTAACTCAGCAACTCAGTTCAAGAGACCACCCTATTCAGACCTATTTTGACCTCCTCTTGTTGTGGCTAGGGCTTTGCTCTTTGCTGCGGCTAGGGCTCTTCTTGATCTTTCTTTCCACTGCGTCCTCCTTGTGAGAAGACATACCCAAACAAGTGGAGAGAGAGATCATGAGATGATATGCTCCTCAAATGACTTAGGTCTCCTCTATTTAAATGCAACGTTGAGGATGAGCTGGGGGTAAATGTGCTTGTTTAGCTTGCTGGCCGACCTTGACAAATTGTTAATAATATAAATAAATTCATATCTCCATAAATACATGTTGAAATCGGATCATCTTTAGATCAATCCTACACCTCTTGGAGAGAGGAATCCAAGAAAAATATCCATTGACATAAATAAGGTGACCCACATGGAGTTTGGCCCTAGTTGCCAATTTTAACAACACTAAACTGAAACACCCTTGCTTGCACCTTGATCCTTGCTTCCTAACCCAAGGAACTCGTCCTTCTTCAAACTCCTACAAGCCTCACCTAGGCTCGTTCTCTTTCTCTCACAAGCTCCACGCAAAAACTCGTGCTTCCTATTGCTTGGTCTCACCAACTCATGCTCACCAAAACAATGATTAAACTTGTGCCTTCGTTCCTCCTTTTAAAGGCAAGTCGAATGGTTAAAATTAGATAGTTCTATATTAGGTAAGTCAAATTGGTGGTTCGTTAACAAAGGCTCACTGCTAGTGTTAACTTGTCTTTCGTAAATTTTAGGAGGCCAACTCAAACTCTTCTTCCTGTTCCCAATACAATTCACACTAGAAGACAAATAACTCGACCTTTTATTTTAACACATTGGTTAACTACTTCATAACCCGTTTTTGACTCCTATTTTTTAGGAGCTCGAGCATGCCAAAGAAGAAACTCATTTTGGTTCCTATGATTAAGGAACAAATCAAGGAACCTTTTTCTTGCTAATATTTTCAACGCTCCCTCTTAGCGAGGAAGGTGTTCCTAGAAGAACCTCGTCCCCCTGTTTTTGTCTCCAATACTACCATGCTCTTCGCTGCTGCAACTGCTCCCTCTAAACTAGAAGACTTCCCTGCTTTCTTCTGCGGAAGCTACTTTGAAGACCTGTTCTTTCCCATCATGCCTTGTGAGTCCACTTCTTTAATCATAATTGCCATGTACCTTGTGTACCTGTTTGTTTTCTTCTTGATGCTGGGAGACTCAACTCTCTTCTAATCTCCCTTAACCAAATCCTTTTGCCCACTTGGCTTGAACTTTCCCTATATTGAAAGTCTTCGATTGGGTGGTTGCCTCCACTCGCCTTGGGCTATGCTCCTCATCATCTTGTTGGTCAACACAATTGCCATCTTGAGAGCTCTATCCTGCTCTCACTCAACCACCACTTCTCTACCATGAGCTCTCCCTGCCTTGTTGCCCAAGGCTGCATTTGTCTCTATTTGTAACTTGTAGAGATTCTTCACCCTCGCACCTATCTTCTTCTTACATCGTGAAGCTAAATGTTGGAGGTACGACTTACCTCTGTTGAAGATGATATCATATCCCTTGTCATCAAGGTTAGCTATTAAAACAAGATTTTGCCTCAATACTGGAACATAGAGAACATCTTTGAGATGAAGAGGATTACCTAAATCCCTTTAAAAACTAATAGTTTCAACTTCCCTAGCTGCATATTGACCCTCATCTCTGTGAAAATTCCTACACTAGAATCCTATTGCAGCAACTGGTATTATTTCTCGTAATTGTTAGTTAATTTAACAATTTATCTGCTACAACAAATATCGAAATAAGCACACTGCAACCTTCACAAATAAAATACTGCGGAAAAATAATGAGCTGGAACTTGAGAAATGCTGGCACATACACACAAAATTAACACAATTATTTTTGGACAAAAGTCCCCACAAAAGCCCAACTTGGGAAACCGATGCAACATATGAGGGTTTTATTATTATACAACAGTGAAAAATCTGAGTACAATCTGGATGCCTGAAACTGGCAATCATAGCAGGAAAATTTGGGCAAAATACTGAAGGGAATTTTCCTTCTCCCATAGGCATCTCTGGCACGACGTTCCTTCAGAAAACTGGTCGTCCAAACCCTAACGTGAACCCTTATGCGCTGTCTCCCTCACGTGTAGCTCGAAATTGCCTTTGATGAAGTTGTTCTACCTCCAGCGGTTGAGGAAATTGTCTCTCCGACCTTTTGGATCCTCTGCCCGACCTCTGGAATTGAGAATGATTTTTCTCACTAGCAAATCGATCTGCCTTGTTGAAGCTACTGTGCAGAGCCTTTACGTTGCCTCTTTGGGATAACTCGACCCTCTTGTTGCTGCCTCTCTATATTTGGAAATCTTTCCTCTAGACTCACTGTCCCTGCCTGTTAATTTTAGGCAACAATGGTATGTTTTATGCTTTAGAGAAATTTTACTTCAATTTCTTTATTAGCCCAATATCAATATTCAGATTAGCAATCACATCAACATGATAGTAAAATGCAGATAGAACATAAACATAAACAGTAGAAGACAAGCCAAGACAAGAGGACACAAGATGTGGCACCAACCAGGGACAAACCCCAATGTGGGGAAACCCTTGATCAAATCTTCTTTTAGTCTTCAATAGTTTAGCAAAGAGTAACAACAGCAAAAGAGCCCTAGCCAAAAGAGTCAACGCTAGTCAACAGGGCAAATTTGACCCTCAGCAAATCGATCAACTTCAACCAACTTCGGCCTTCAAATAACAAGATAAAGCAGCCCTCGAACTAGTCAAATTCAACCCAATCAAAGTCTAGTCAAACATCCCACCTGCGATCAGCCCTAGCTGCAGTCAATGTTGGTCAACAGTCAACATTTAGCCTCGATTTCTATGCCCAGAAATGTGGCCTGCCCAAACAAAGATAGCCCTCACAAAAACGCAGTCAAAGGAGGTCAATGCATGCTGGTCAACACTTGGTAAAACTGTCCAAAAGTTTGGTCTCTTGAAATTTCGGACGTGTGGCGAGAGAGAGGCCCAAAAATCTGTACCCAATCAATGAGAGAGAGAGAGAGAGAAGTGTGAAGATGAGTGTGTCCAAATGAGGCTAAGTCACCTTCTATTTATATGCAACGTTGAGGATGAATAGATGTGACTGTTGGGCTTTTGAGTCTACATAAGTTTGCTGGCCGACCTGGACAATTTGACAATAATCAAAATAAATTCATAACTTCATTTGTACATGTCAGAATCAGATGATCTTTAGATCAATCCTACACCTCTCAGAGAGAGGAATCCAAGAAAAATGTCCGCTGTCATAAATAAGATGACCCATGCAGAGTTTGGCCCTAGTTGCCAATTTTAACACTGCGCCTCTCACACCGCTTTGATCTCTAGCCCTCTCTCCGGCAACTGACTGCTGCTACTATTGAAATCGATCTGCTCAAAAATTGAACCTCTCAAGTGTCTTCTCCATCACCACATCGACTTAATCCTTTGTTGGAGCACCAACAACCAAGATTAAAACTTAATCAATGGCTAGGATCATCTCTGGATCAATCCGTGTGAGTTTCTAGATGATTCTCGCCTTGACTTAATTAACACTGATTAATTAACCAATTGACGAATTTCAAGGCCATGACCCTTGAACTATTCGGCCACTCCAAGGCCAAGACACAAATCCTCTTCTTTGTCACTGCTAAGATCATCATCATTACTGTTGCTACACCGAGGTCGTCATCACTATCACACCATTGAGGTCATTACAGCTGCACCATCATTGAGATCATTGTTGCTTCTTCAGTGAGACCTTTGCCATAATAACGAGATCTCTATATTGAGATATGTATATATATACATGAGAGCTGCACTGAGATCTTCGTCATGACCTTGTCTTCATCAAGACTATGGTCGTGACCATGATTACCACAATGCTGAGATCATGTCTGTGTCTAGTATGCCAAGAGTGTATTGCTGTGGGATCACTAAAATCCTTCTCATCTCAACTATGCCGAGACTGTGATTGTGCCCTCTCCTTACACTGAGATCTTCATCATCACAACTATGCCAAGACTGTGACTATGAGACACTGATCACCAAGACTTGTGAGGAGGCCGAAACCTTATCTTTGTGGTACCCATCCGAAAACCACATAGATAACCGCATCCTGCACCATGGGCAGACTTCTGAAATATCTCACTGTGGCATAGAAAACCCTTCCTGTGACTGCCCGCTCTTTTTGTGACATCCGAAATCTTCCTGTGACAGCCTTCCGAAAATTTTAGATGAATCCGAGTTTTGTGTTTTCAATGGTGACCCTAGCCTCATATATATAGTGGTTTGCCTCTACATTTGAGCTGACATGACATGCTGAATGGATGTGTCTCTAGTGGTGAGCCGAAATGACTTCTTTAGCTATTTTGGAGGCCAACTTCTTCAAGAGGGATTGTGCTTGTCTTTGGAGGGCTTTTAGACATTTCTATAGACTTGTATACATTTAAACATAGGCTCAAGAAGAGCTTCTTCATACATGACATTGACTCTTTGAATCAATAATAAATCCTAAGGCTCTCAATGGGAGCTACTAACAAATAAACCTCTTGCTCATGAAACCCATGTAGCAAGGCATACAAAAATAATTTCATTTCTTTTATTTCATCATTTACAAAGATCATGTCATTATGAAGACCAAACCTAGTTACACTTTCTTCAACACTCCCTCTTAACTAGGGAGGTATTTATAATGGTACTTGGTCATTCTCAATCTGAAGAATTTCTCATAAGAAGAATCGGATTGGTAACCCATTTGTATAGCATCATAGTAACCAACATTATTTCCACAACAAGGCCTTGACCGACAACTCCATCTCTTATTAGATCAGACCACAATCTTGGCGAGACCAATGACTATAGACACCTTCATCATTGTCTCTCAAGGTTCATACCCACCCGGGTGTTCATTGAGTATGACCTTCTAGGACTATTCTTATCTTGGGTTCGCAACCCTCAAGGAATATCGGTCCTCTTGCCTACTCTTAACTTGGATGCCCTACACATCCTCAAAGAGCATCAGATGCCAGATGATCACCCAATCCTCCATTCTTTCTTCCCACTTGAAGACAAGAATGTTGTGTCTATCTCTCCATCTCAACTAGGGAAGATATGCCCATTCCTGTAAAGGAATGTACCCAAGTTCCTTCTGACCAGGAACTTGCCCAAGCTCCCTCTCAATTAGGGACTTGTCAGAGCTCCCTCTTAACTAGGGACTCTCCTTTTCATCAACAACTTCTTCCTTGTGGGTCCTTCAGCTGCTTGATCAATTTCCTTCCTTGATGTCATGAAATTCAGTCGAGCTTCCTCCTTGTAGGGCATCGACCATCAAACACTTTCCTTCTTAGTTCGTCATGTCATTCCTTTCTCCATGGAAAGTGACCTTCTTGATACATAACTGGAACCTTCGTCGTATGGCTACTTCTTCCTCATCATGTTTCTTTTAGGAATTTCTATCCACCACATGAATGCTAGTTGTACTTGTACTTACAACTCTTGTTCCAGTAGCCTTGCATGAACTCATCGAGAAATCAAAACATAACATTAAATCAAATAGTACCTTACGAGATGGCTCTTTATCATGACATCTTCCAGTAGGTATCAACATCCTGCATACATTTTGACACATCTCCCAAAGATATCCATTGTCAAGGGTCTCCATCTTTTTCAGACTTCCATCAGAGTTCTCATATCTTTCCGGGAGATTTCCCAGTCAAATATTCTTGGTCTTTTGGATGTTGATCGCCTTCATCATGGTTGCATATCTCACGATCTCTTCCTTCCTCACACATTCCATTCCAAAGAGCTTTCAATCAGAGTTTCTTAATTGTAGTCAACCACCTCATCATGGTTGCATATCTCATGATCTCTTCCTTTTCTCTTGATCATGCCTCTCAAGATAGAAGTAGTGATCTGTGTTACCTGCAACCATACGACATGACTTTATCATATTAAATACAAGCATACATACCTCATTTTACCTTTAGGTCATCTAGGCTTCCTCCTGTAGCTTCCTTGATTGAAAAGATCTTCAACCCCTTGATTTGCTTCATCTCTCATGTCATCATACCATCATCCCATGAACTCCACAAATTGGAGTTTTTTTTTAACACTTGCTTCCTCTCTAGATTAGTGATCCCTTCGATGAGGATTCCATCAGAGAATCTTGCATATCCTCATTTGGCAGGTGTTTCTTTTTTGACTTGATGTATGATGAGCCTTGTCCTAGATGACTACATCCTTACCTTCAATGTCCAATGAGGTTCCCAAGAGCTATATCCTTCAAGTTTGACTCCCATGGATTTTGTTCCTTCTATCCTTCATGATTCCCATGGTGATGTCACGAGCTCTTGTTTCTAATGCTTCCATGATGCCACGATGCATCTTATTATTTATCATGGTCATATCTATAACAAAAGATTTAGGAGCTTATGATAAGACCCTTTTGTGAGGGACATCACCTCAATCATAGTAGAGATCTGTTGCTCCCTCTTTCCTTGGCCTTTTTCTTCAGCTTCCTCCATCTTTCCGGTGATATGAGCTTTCTTTCCATAACATTGAATCCTAGCTATACTGTTCTCTCTTGTTTTTGGACCAAACTTCCCTTTCCTTTCTACAAATGTTTGAGTCCTTTAACCTTCAACACTTTTGCCCTCAACTTGTCTTTTTCTGTCTAGCATAGAGACCACAAGTTGTCTAATGAGTTAACTTTAGCACAATAAAAAAAAATGATGATTATCTTCTTATCCTGTCTCCCAGATCTCCCAATTGAGATCTTATAAAGACATCCCTTCAATCTTTGATACCTTCAATTTTGTGTAGATCAAGTCTAAGTGATGTGGCCTTCTTTACTGCATTTTTAGAGAATATTTCTTTTAGCATTTCATATATCTCTTTGATGTCTCCTCTGCTACATAGGGATGAGAGGACCTTTGATTGATTTCATAAGGATCCTATGAGTCCCTTGATCCTTTTCCATGCATTCAAACAATGCTTGACCTTCAGAGACTTCTCCATAGATATAAATGACTTCTCTTTTGGAGACGATATCTATCCTCCTTTCTTATGCAAGGAATTTCAATGAATCCAACTTATAGATCTCCTTGCAACTACGAAGTTATTTTACCAAATAAATTAATGAATGAAAGATACTTAGTTGACAAGTGAAGATGAACTCTTCTACTTGATCACTAGTTGAAGAAGATATATTAGAGCTTCCTCTTGGATGATCTTCTTTCAAATGAAAAAG
>APFE030632858.1:24047-40651 GCA_000404065.3 Pinus taeda | reverse complement strand
TTAAATTTTATATTGAAAAAATAGAAATAAAATCTGAATCAAGGGATATCAACTGTTCTGTGTTCATGTTAAAATTGTCAATTGGGGAAAGAGGCAAAACAACCAAGTTTGCTAAGTATATAATGACTGTAATCGCTAGTAGATAGCATCTTTAAATATTCAGGCTGTAGCGCCAAAATAATACGAGTCAAGTTGGATAACAGTGAGAAGAAGCAAAATCAATTCCTCTAATTGCAAGAGGAGAGACAACTTATTATTGGTGGAAAACTGCAAGAAGTAAAATAAAGTCCACTGATTCCAGGAGTGATGGACAAACTTAGTAATAGAGGAAAGCTGTACAGTGTGAACATTTTTTTTTTTTGTATCTCAAAGGAACCCTACAGCCCACTTGACAAGTAGTTACTAGTAAACCTCTGGGGGTCTATGGCCTGTCCTCCTCTCCATAAACTGGGTCACAACCGTGGGGATTTGAACCCTGGATCTCTCAGTTTTCTCAGGATTCACATTTCTTTGATCACCATTTGAGCTGCCCCCCTGGGACACAGTGTCAACAATTCTAATTCAGATCATCGAACTATGATAATATTTGACTGGCGCAAATTCAAAGTGAGACCCATTAAGTACAGAAAGACACTTTGTATGTGAAATTTAACCTTTCAGATGAAAGTTAAACTGCTGTAGAAGACAGACCATGCTAAAGACAACTCACTGTACAAAACGACTAAATAGTAAATACAATAGAGATATACACATGATGATCACAACTATTCTCATGCTAACTTAAAAGTGTTGAAATAATCGGGTAACTATGCAGCTACCCTAAGAGATTGGAACTAATTCACCCCACAATAATACATATTACACAATGATGTATACAGACAATTGACATGAAGATAATAGAAGCTATTCTTTCTGTCATATTGCCTCATCTCTTGTCTCATGCGTAGTAACCAAATCATTGACAAACTGGACCTACACCATTGAAGTGCAATAATCAAAGCATCATTGCATATAGAGTAAGCTATCTGTAGTAAACATTAGCCTCTGGATATGAATTACCCACATTGAGTATTGAGACTGAACACATGCTTGGAGCATCAACCAGAAAATCTGAAAACACTCTCTCTGGTTAGCCATGTGGAAGTCAACTAAGGAACTCGAAGAGGGGAGTTCCACCCCTCTAAACCTTATTTTCATCCCACTTTGAAAGACTGTCTTCCTTGGAGACAGGCAATTACGTATCAAGAAAGTTGACAATGATTTTTTCTCTTTTCTACCACCAGGTTGGTGAGGAATCCATTTTTTGTAATCCAATGAAGCACATTGAAGTTTTCTATCGTTATAGTAGAGAGTCTATCAAGAACAAGGAGATTGTATTTATTGACAAACAGAAGATAAAGCAGTGGGCATTTTCACAATTGCGCTCAGAAAATAAAAAATGTAAAAAAAATTAGAAAAATGTTGGTTGTGACCAAAACAAGAATTAAGGGGGGTTGTTAGGAGATAATGCTTATTTAGTGATTACTAATTAGAGATTTGTGATTAAGACATTATTTCACAACAGATTATTATATAGACATTAATATAATATGGGAATTAGGTATGCAACTACTGCAAAATGTTATAATTTACTAGCCCCACAATAAAATTAAAAAGACAACTTATGTGTAAGCATATTTGACATGAAGATGGTGCCAGTTATTCTCTCTCTCGTAGTAAAGGTTCACATTCTCCAATAATTAAATCTTGTTTTGTTGCATTTTGGTCTTATATGTAAAATGTGACTCATAAATAATAATATTAGGAGAGCTCCATTTTGAAGTTTAGTTTGAATCTGAACATGAATATGATGAAAAATTATTACTTTGATTTCAGTTTTGAAAAAAAATGTCGTAGAATAATCTGCATCTCTGATGTAATTTTCTTTTTTTGGCTTCAGAAAATGGATTTAGGTGCTTGCTCAAAAGTTCACTCCTTACAACTACGAAAAGAGTATCCTTTCACTATGTAAACATGGATTTTCTTTTGTGTGTCTTCTGGCACCGTTTACTCTGAGCAGCTCCTTCCAATTTTTGTCTCACCTTGTAATACTACAGTGATTGATACTTGCAAAAATGCTCATTGATTTTCTTTTTGAATTATTTATTTGCAATTTGTATGGAAACTGAGTTTGGTATTTAGATATATCCTTTACATGTCAAAGATATGAAAGTGCAAAGGCAAAAGGTAAAGATAATTATGACAGGGAGCTAGAAGATGTTCTTGAAAGGCATATTGGTGAGTGTGACAGGAAAATTACAAGAGCCCTAAGACGCCTAGAGGATGACGATGCTAAGGCTGCAACAGCAATATCTGTATCTGCAGTTACACAGGTAGTGTCTACTTGCTGCTTATATTTGATGTAATGTGGGCATACTTTAGAAGTGTATATGCTTAGCAATATATATGTTTGGCAATAAGGATTGACAGTACTCAGTTGTTGATCCTGACTTCTTTGGATGTTTGCAGTCCCCTGAGGTGGAAGACTACACAAAACAAATAAAGGAGAAGCTGAAAGAAGCGGAATATCTAGGTATAAATAGTGACTTTTCTATGCAGTAAACTATTTGTTGCTTATGTTTGGTTGACTCCCTGTTAATAGTCAAGTGCATTTTCATTCTTGGTTTATTTCCTTTTAGCTATTGCTGATTTAAAAATTAACAGCAATCAACCACTTAAGCTAACCCACCGGGCTAAAGACATGATCCATTTATAAACATTCAGATAAATTTATAAAGCAAAAAATGGAGGATATGATACACCAAACTTCAATGTTTGATGACTCATGAATCATATTTATTATTTATATACAAGACTATGATATTAATTTTTTTCAAAATGTCAAAAATTACAAAAATTGAGCTTATTTAGGAAGCTCCATAGTCTAGTAATCATGCTGCCATCATCATAGTCTCCACAATTCACACCCTCTAATGAAACATCATCAAATCTGTTTCTCAAATGATCATTAGAAGCATTGCCAATACCTTGGACAA
The DNA here is from genome assembly GCA_000404065.3 of Pinus taeda. NCBI lineage: Eukaryota > Viridiplantae > Streptophyta > Pinopsida > Pinales > Pinaceae > Pinus > Pinus taeda. Next base: position 37,616 of record APFE030632858.1, on the reverse strand, counting down.
AGGAGAGTAGCACATTGCTAATCTATAAAAGGGAACAACAAACTTGGGCTATCTTCTTGTATACTTTACAAATTGGAGTTCACTAGAAGAAGTGTCCAGTGAGAGATTAGCCAGCAAGCATTCCAAGATATCTAAGTTTGTATCATCAGGAATCACATCCCACAAGTTTGAAGGCCCTTTACTATATTCATCCTTCGACCAAGATATAATGTAAACAATATCTTTTGTGTGTTTGTTGATGCAATTTTGTTTCCCTTCACTGAATGGATGAACCCATAAGATTTTGTTGAATCATCAACATTGATATACTTAATATGTGACCACTTTAAAATTTTGACGCTCTTAGTCCTTTATGTTCATTTCATTTCATAATATTTGAATTTATGCCCCTAGATTGTGAACCAAAAAGGTGAAAATTGGTACTCGATCAGTTTTTCCAAAAGTTCCACAGATGTTCTAAGTTGAAAATAAAAGAAAGGCACTTCAGATATCCTTATTAATTCATCTTTGGACCATACCTTTTTAAGTGCCTTTTGGAATAGAATATTTCAGTAGACCTTCACATCTTGAAGGCCAAATGACTTTTCCATTGGGCATCGCGTTGGGAAGGTTTTGTTGCTTCATTTCAAAAGAGTTACCAGGTCTTAATTTTTTGAATTGTTAAAATCAAATGCAGAGTGAAACCCATTGTTGCTTGAAGGTGAACTCTTTTCCTTTAGAAATCCTTTTAAACATTTCTCATCGGTCATCAAGAAGGTCTAGGCATAAGCACCTTCAATACAAAAACCTTTAGCTATTGGCTTAGCAAAAGGCTTAAATCTGCATATGTAATCCTCCCTTTGTTGTGTTGTTGTTTGATTGCAAGGGGGGATCCTTCTTAGAATAGGTGTCATTATCTTCAACTTAAAGGACCTTTAGTCAAAATAAGTCTAATCAATGGATGAAGTCAAACAAACACAACTCCTAAGATTGATGAGATGTGGGGTTGCCTTTGCAATATATTTGGGGCATTGAGGACATCGGGCCTTAGGTAGATAGTAGTTGACCCTTTGGAAACCAACACCCTCAATTGGAACAAAGACTTGGTTACTTTTGAGTTAGGCATTGGGAGGTTTTGAGAAGAGTAACTTGATATGCAATGGCTCTTTATATCTCTATTCTCAATTCCAAATTGGGGGCCCACTCCATGAAGTGCATATGGCGTTGTCAAATATTGAATGGTTATGATCACTGGAGGAGGAAATCCCATACCTTTGGGTATTCCCTGTATGCCATTTAGAACTCGAAGACAGGTATGGTCTAGCTCATGTCTAATTTAGGGGAAGCTTATTTGAGTTTTTGGTCTTAGGCCCAATGCCTTGAAACATTGAATGGTCATCAACTTGTAGGAGCCTGAGGGGTGGACCTAAAAAACTATTAAACCCTTGTTCCTTTAATTGTCCATAGTGCAATTGGATTGTTGTAAATCTTTGAGATAAAGCTTGAAGCCCCTCTTGCATTGGAACCCTGGCACTTGATAACAATAATTGATTCATTAGATTTGATAGCTTCATCAAATCATGACAAATCTTAGGAATTGCCTTGCTAGAATATGTTGACAACTATGTCTTTGATTGGAGCCTTCCTTTTTACTTACAAATTTTGTCGGGTAAGCCTCATCATAGTATGTTGGGTTCAAGGCACATGCAAGAAAATGCAAATGAGTATTGTATTAGTACTGTTTATCAATAATTGTTTTCCTTTTTGGTGCTATACAAAATAAGGCTTCACTCTTCAAAAACTTGAAATTTTTTTCCAACATATAGTTTGTACCCTCACATATGTCTCCCAACTTGGGAACATTTGTATCACAATGTTGCAACCAATCAACTTGTGTATCAAATAGGGGAAGAAGCAACTCAAACCGACTCCTCCAAACCTTATCAAGAATGATAGTTCTAATGCATATGGCATTTTTTGGTCTAGGGTTGTCTCCATGTTAGCCACTATGGCTAACCACCATGGAAGACATAGTAATGGCCCACATGTCCCATGAGCATTATTGACTCATGACATGGTGGAATGCAATTGTGGTTTCTTTATGATCACATTATTTGTAATGACTTCACAGCATTTGAAGGATCCATAATCTCAATGGCTTTTGTAAGTCCTAAATATTCATTCAAAAGTCTTCTCCTCACTATATGCCTAGTATTTTCCTTGTTGGAGAGGATGTTGGAGGTATAACCACCATTGTAGTCCTTTGTTTTAAGTTTGGTGTAGACGTGGTGGTTAGAATCCAAGATAGACATGAGAAGAAGGTTAGGATTTAGGCTTTAGACAATGATAGAGGGCTAGATTATGGTTATTTGGTGCTATTATTAGCCTCGATTGTGGAGGTCATATGTTGCATTGATTGAGATGCTCTTTATCTTGGATAAATCTAAGATATTTGATAGCACATTAGGTCATATGAGGGCAACCATTCATTAGAGGGAGCCCTCATTAAAGTTCTATATGACCTACATTCAAACCATCATTCAATGTAGATGGGATCACATGAACACACTTTTGCATGTGGCAAGAATATGCACTTAACCCAAAATGGTATGTGCAAAGGCCTAGGAGAGTTCCTCCATTGATGATCTTTAGGTAATAAATGATTTTCAAGAAGCAATTTTAAAGATGTACAATGAGGAAGAAGTGGCAAAACTTCAAAGGCAATTTGTTTAGTTTGCAAGTCTTGGTGGTTCCTTCATCAACCCTGATGCTTGGGAAGATCACATATATCTAGGTCAAGATTACCTAGCTGGGTGGTGGAGGGTTAATGGGGATGATGCTCTATAGCTCAGACATCTTGCTATTCATTTGTTGTCTCAAATTGCTAGTTCCTGTTCAACAAAGAAGAATTGGTCCACATTTTTCTTCATCGACTCTATCAAGAGGGAAGAGTGAAGAGGTCAATTTCTGTGAATAGTGCCCTACATCTTAAGCATAGTAAGATACCTTAGTATTCAAAGGAACCAACAACATGATGACATGTTAATATGGGGGATGATGCACAAGTAGATGAGAATGAGGGACTTGATGAGGCACAACTTGGGTTGGTTGGTATGGCATTGGAAATGTCTGGGAATGCAAATGATTCTTATTCAAATAGTGACATTCCCATGGTTGATCTTGAATCCTTCATGCAACAACCAGTTGTAGAGGCTAGTGGGGCATTGCCTTGAGCGTGATGCTCATTTGTGATTTGACATGTTCTATTTGTTTCTACTTTTAGTTTATTTTTGTCTTGTTTCTTGATAGACATTGGCCTAGGGCTTGAGAAATAGCAAGCCAAATGGATTAGCCTACAATCAATAGGCGAAGAAAAGGTTTCCCAACAGTGAGTATTAACAAGCAAATGCTCCAATAAACCTTTAACAAGTTGCCAAGTTGAAGCTTTTGCACAAGATAGGGTTTCCTAGGACAAGAGAATTAGGCCTTGAAATTGAATTATTGGCCACTAAAGGAAGATTTTGAGGCAATCAACTCATCCCCCAATGTTGAATCTCTTCACAAGACAAAATTCTCCTAAGCCAATTTGCACCGAGTCTTAGTTAGCAGCTTATCCTTGAAAGGGTAGCATTAGAAAAAGAGAGTGAAATTCAAGTTTACAGAGGAATTTATGGGTGATCACCAAATTGACATGGCTAGTGCCCAGTCCTTGGGATGATGGAGTTTATGGATGTGAAAGAGTGGGCAAATCTTGCTAAGGAGTAAGGGAATTTTGATGCCCTAGATCAAGACCCTAACTATTAACTCTGTGAGGGATCGAGGTCACTTGGCAGAGCTATTCTGAAGATTCCCCAAGGGGATTGCCATTCACATTTCATGCATGAGTAATGCATACGATGATGTTATCTAGATTCTATACAATTGATCTTCAATAAATAAAAGGTGGAATAAAAAAACCCTAGATAATCAATTCATTCCATACATTAGACAAAAGATCAAAGATTTATCAAAAGCAAGGCTCATTTGAAAGAAAAAATGCATGAAAAATCCTTTATTCTCCAATGCCAATAAGTAGCTCCAATATACAAAAATGCTCCCTAAAATCACATCTCCTCAAGAACCAAGAAGGCTGACATCTCTAAGAGGCCGAATTCAAGTAACAAGTGATGATGATTTGCTACAATGATCCTATCCTCTCTTTTTATGAGGAGGATGACATCTAAGTAGCCTATAAAGCCCCTAAAAAGAAGTTTGATGACAATATAACCTTGGGTTACAAGACAACCCACTAGTTTCTCACAAATATGCCCTAATTAGCCCACACGTGAATTGTAATCTCTCTAGGGCTTATGTCATGTAATAAATGTGCTCCAAATGGCATGTACAAGGTTGACGAGTTGTCCAAGGTGGTGTAGAACGATGTTAAGTCCATGATTTAGGGATGATCCTCAAATTTACCTCATTGTCTCCTTTGGGGGTCAAGATCTAGTTGGGGCACAACAAAGTGGTCTCCATGGGTCTCAAACTGCTCAAAGTGGCCTCCTTTGCTCCAACGTTGAGGACTTTCTAGGTGCAACAAGTCCTCCCTAGTTCTCTTATGGTGAGGCCATCCTCATCTAGGCTCTAAATTGTGAAATTTCCACGAATACACCAATTGGAGTTTAATCTTCTAACTGTTAGCAGTTTATCTATTTACAACAGATAACGATTAAATCATTGATGCATTCTTCACAATAAAAATGTTGTGGAATTATAAAATAGGAGCTGAGATATAATGCACACACACAATAAAAATGACACCAATATTTTTGGACTAAACGTCCCCAGGAAAACCTTGAAGGAAAAACGGGTGCAACAGATGAGGGTTTATTTTATTATGCAACAATTTGGAAATTATTACAATTGGATGCCCAACTGGCTATCCTCTGGCAATACACTGGCAAAATAATCTGGAGATCTTAGATCTCCTTTGCAAAACAACATTGCCTCCTTTAGCTTGCTTGCACCCCACATTGGCAACTCACACTGTTGCTTGGAACATACATTGCAGCCTTTGAGCAACATGCACATCCCTGGATCAACTGGGCCGTCTAGCCTCTCTATGCCTCTGAAAGTGACTCACTTTGCCTCCTGGAGGCTGATTTGGCCTCTGAAAACTGAATCAACCCACTTTTGGCAGCTCGCATTGGGGTTTTTGGCTATTTGCATTGCTTGTACGACCTCCTCTGCAGATGAATTTGACCTCCCTTTTCCTGCCGCTCCAACACTGGAAAATCATTGGGAATGTCTTCAGAATCTTGCTCCCAAATTATCTGCTGCTCCCTCTCTCCGATGCTCTCTCTTTGGTTTGAACTGTGTCTTGTTGAAGACCGCAAACTCGGTAGCTCGATTTGCCTGTCACAACTGGTCACCCTGATGCTATACCCAAGCCCTTTGACATGCTTTTATAATCTTTCATTGGAGTCTCAATGACCACAATTTAATCTCGATTGACAACTAAGATCAATTAGACTTCATCAATAGAAGTCCCTAGAGCAATCTTGAACAGATTTTGTGGCAATAGGGACAAAGATTATTATTGCATCCAAGTGAACCAAACCTAAATGTCATGGGTTACTTCAAACAAGGACCTCTTTCCAAAATTAGGACCCTAATCTTGCAATGTTGTTTTATCCATAGGGAGGGGTGGCTAAAGGTCAACCCTTTTAGGTGTTTCCAACCCCGAAGGGGAAGTAATATTTCCTTGGTCCACCCTTTAATTGATAGGTGTTAGTGAATAATAATGATGGTAACAAAGGGTATAAGACTTTATGGCTAAGTGCCATGGTTAAAGGGACTAGTCGATGGGGAAGTCCACATACTGAGTGTATAGATGTGAGGAGGGAGCATTCATGGATGCATGAGTTACCAACTTGGCCTTTCTTTTTCCACCTTTCTTGTGTGCCTTTTACTTGTTCTTGATTTTTCTTTGTATCACTGCTTATAACTCAAGTATTAGAGCTTGCTTTGAACGATGTAGTAGTTGTATTACCCCTTAATGATGTAGATGAATTAGTTTATTGCTCATCGGGGCTAGGACGTGCAAGGGTTCCTTCCTTTGATGTGATGGAGCAATGAATGCTCAGGAATCAGGTGATGGCCATATGAGTGAGGTAGAGCTCATGTTATGCTTTTGCTTACGTTCTAATCATTATGTCCATGGCCATCTTTTGCATTTTGATTTTTCTTTCTTTAGAATTGTTGTGGCCATGGTATGCCTTTTTTGTTTCCTTTAGTTGCATTAATCTCCTAGGGAAAAGTTTTTGGGCCATAACCAAGTATGTGGATATATGCGTGCCAAATGCCAAAGAGCTAATGACAAGTTGAACATGAGGAATGGCGGTGAAATATGGACTTGTAATGTAAGATGGATGGTGTTAAGTATGACATATGGGAACATGGAACTACGCTATCTCAATCAAGGCTTCCCAAAATACTGCCTCTCCTATACCCATTAGGCCTTAAGGGAGGTCCAATTGGGCTAGGGCCAAAGATTAACCTCCCAAGTAAGGTGAGAGAACAAAATTGCTGTCAAAACCCATCATTCTTCTAGATCACCCCATAATCCATACTAAATACCAAAGAACAAACAAGTACAAGCACTCGATTACAAAATGACCAAAGTACCTTTTGAGTGGAAGCCCACCTTCGTCCATGTGCTCATGCTAGATGGGTGAGAAGTAATAGGCTATGCAGGTGGCAAAGGTATATGGCATATTATCAGCTAGTGGTGGATGTTAGTCGCTGCTTGCTGTGTGGCTGACCGACTGGCTGTCATGAATCGGAGAAAAGTTTGGGGCTAGTTGTCTTCACGATCCAATTACGATTTTTGCATTGGACAGTGATAGACCTAGATCTTTATTGTCTAGATGATGCTGGACAATGATAATCATTACTATACTTTGTTGTGACAAGCTTGACTCTTTGTTATTTACATGATGATAATCATAATTAGATGATGATTCTAATGATGACAATAGTTAAGGGTAGACATGGACATATCTTTTGAACATATGGACATAGTCAGAGGCCCTCAAATTTCAAGGAATACCACAAGGGATATCAAGGTTAAGTTGGGACCAACCTCTAAATATCCATGGTCCAACTAGCAATTATATAATTTGGAAATCAATATTCAAAATAGGAGAATCATTGTGTTTGGAAGCTCAATTTTTAGTTCTTTCATCTTAGAATATTTATTAAATTAGTAGTAGGGTATTAAAAACTAACATTTTTTTAGAGCTAATCTATGATCGAAGACCAGGAAGCATGTTTATTTCCTTAGGAGCAACTTAAGGAGAGTGAAAAAGCACAATTTATCAAAAGGTCCTATGGTAGGGTTTACCAAAATTGGCTTTGCGCAAGGGTTTTCTCCTAGCAAGCTCTGTGCTAGGTTTTTGAGCAACACGAACAACAAAATGGCGTATCTAGGGTTGAGATTTGAGGACCGCCTTGATGGAGCCTCAAATTTCTGTTCTTGGAAGGAAAGGATATGTGTAGTGCTGGAGGAGGAAGGAGTTTGGGAATTTGTGGAAAGTCCACTAGCCCAACCACAAGACCAGCAGTAGGCCCGACACAATAAAAAGGACGCTAAGGCCAATCACATCATACCTCACCTGTCCAAAAAGAAGACAACTCAGGCCATGTGGACAACTATCTTAGGGTTGTACTAGTGTTCGAGTGAGGCCATGTAGTTGGTACTCAGAGATAAACTTAGAAATATCAAGATCACCAAGTCTGAGTCCGTGGTCTCATACCTCATCAGATTCAACCAAGTGAGGGACGAGTTAGCTGGAGTTGGGGAGATAGTTTCAAACAAAGACCTTGTCAACTTTGCAGTGTTGGGTTTTCCCAAGTCATGGGAAAACTTCACTGATATAGTGAGTGACGGAAAAAAACTTCTAGATTGGGAGCGACTATGGAGTGATTGCGTGCAAGAGGAGATCTTGAAGCAGGTCAAATTTGGGTCTAATGTGAAGACTGAGGAAGAGGAAAACTTTGCTCTAGTTCGCAAAGGGGGCAAGAAAAATGTAGGAGGCGCTGAGTCCAGTTCATGAGGCAAGAAGAAGAAATACCTCAACAAAGTGCTTTTCTTATTACCAATTTGGGCACTACTCCACCAAGTGTCCAAACAGGAAGAAGGGGTCCAAGAAGGACCATGTGGCAGCATTAGTAGAGGTGGAGGAGTTCATTTCTCAGTTTGAGAGGGAGTTCTCGCTCATAACTTGCATGGAAAGCTCAGTGGCTAGTATGGTATATTGACAGTGGAGCATGTTGTCATATGACCAGGAACAAGGGATGTTTCAGCCAGTTGACAAAGAGCATGCAGTTTCACATAGAGATGGGAGATGATGGCAGGTACCTAGTACAAGGCGTGGGTACTGTCAAGTTTGAGAGGGGTGTATAAATCCTCTCAAACTTAGAGATGTCATCTATGTCCCAAGGTTGAAGAAAAACCTTGTCTTAATCTCAACGTTGGAGAATAAGGGTTATGAGGTTATCTTCAACAGAGGAAATGCCTTTATTAAGCCTTTCAACTCTGGAGCAACTAAGTAGATCTGAGTTAGGGTGAAGAACCTCTACAGGCTACAGTTTGAGACAACCGCGACCTTGAGTAGCACAGGAGTTAGTTAGTAAAGCTGTGACCTAGGGGAACCTTGGCATAGGCATATGGGTCGCTTGCACCATGAGCACTGGAGATTTTGAGAAAAAATGCCACAAGTCTACCACAATGCAGCGTAGATCAACATGACATGTGCAAGGGTTGCACACTTGGCAAGTATGCGAAGACATCTTTTCCTGGCACAGACAATAGGGCTAAGAGCATCTTAGAGTTGGTACATTCAGATGTTTGTGGTCCATTTTCCTCTCCATTCCTTATGGGATACAAATACTATGTCACCTTCATTGATGATCACTCAAGAAAGACTTGGATCTTTTTCATGAAGAAGAAAGATGAAGTCTTCTTGAAGTTCATGGAGTTCAAAGCCTTGATGGAAAACCAGACTGGTAGGAAGATCAAGGCACTGAGGTCAGAAAATGCTGGGGAGTACATCTCCAATGCCTTCAGGGATTTGTGTGCAAAGGAGGGCATCAGGAGAGAGCTCACCACACCTCATAACCCTCAACAGAATGGGGTGGCTAAATAACACTTCATAATATCTGGAAGAAAATGCTTTATGAAATAAATGACAATTCACTAGACAAGTTTGATTCCCACATTGATGAAGGATTTTTTCTTGGGTACTCATTAAGAAGCAAGGCCAACAAATGTTAAAATAATTGTCTTCAGAAGGTTGTAGAGAGCATTGATGTAAAAATAAATGAGGCTCTTCCCAAGAAAGGAGCAGATCTAACAATTGAAGAAGACTTATCCTTGCAGATTAGGAAGAAGGTTTTGCAAAATAAGAGCAGGAAGCCGGAAAATCAAAAGGAGGAAGCAATTCAAACACAATCGAAGACAACCTCAAGTTTGTACAGAAGCACCATCCAAAGGTCTAGATTATCGAAGATATGGGCATAGGAATAGAAACAAGAAGGATGACAAACACACCAAAAAAGTGTGATATCTCCTTGCTATCCCAAATACAACCAAATGATTTTACTGAGGCAAGGATCCACACTGGATAAAAGCAATGGACGAGGAGATGAACCGAATTTAAAATAATGGAACATGGACAAGAACAAAATGAATGAAGATGGACAAGTCATCATAACACAACACAAGATTGGTGTGCAAGGGGTATACTCAAATTGAAGGAATTGACTTTGAAGAGACTTTCTCTCTAGTTGCTAGACTAGAGGCCATACAGACGTTTTTAGCATTCGCATGTTCAAAAGGGTTAAAATTCTATCAGATCGATGTAAAGTCATCCTTTCTAAATGACAACTTAAAAAAAGTATACATGGAACAACCAAAAGGGTTTGACTTGTTAGGAAATAAAGACTTCACATACAAGTTGAAGAAGGCCTTGTATGGATTAAACAAGCTCCAAGAGCTTGGTATGCTGGACTTCATCATTATCTTCAACAACAAGGATTCAAGAATGGAGTTGCAGGAAGCAACCTTTACATGAAGATGGACAATATGCTAATCACACTGGTATACCTGGATGATCTGATTTTTGGTAGCTACAATGATGAAATGAGTCACAAATTTGCCCAAGAAACTTCAAAAGAATTTGAAATGTCAATGATTGGAGAGTTGCCTTTCTTTCTTGGAATTCAAGTAACTCAAACCAATGTTAGGATGTTCATAAGACAAACAAAGTACCTCAAGGGAATGCTCAGGCGATTTGGGATGGAAGAATGTGCTGCTGTAAGCACACCTATGATTACAGGTTGTAAGCTGAGCAAGGACGATGAATCTCCTATAGTGAATGCAACTTTCTACTGATCAATGATTGGAGGTCTCTTATATTCGATAACTTCACGACCAGAGATCATGCAAGCAGTAGGTATGGTGGCAAGGTTCCAGTCAGCCCCTAAGGAATCTCACATGCAAGCCGTAGAAAGGATAATCAGATATCTAAAAGGCACCCTTGATTTTAGACTATCAATGATTGGAGGTCTCTTATATTCGATAACTTCACGACTAGAGATCATGCAAGCAGTAGTATGGTGGCAAGGTTCCAGTCAGCCCCTAAGGAATCTCACATGCAAGCCGTAAAAAGGATAATCAGATATCTAAAAGGCACCCTTGATTTTAGACTATGGTATCCTAAGAGCACAAATCTTATCTTGATAGCATACATCGATGCAGATTGGGCAAGAAACATTGATGATCGAAAGAGCACTAGTGGAAATACATTTTTTCTAGGAGATTGTCTTGTATCTTGGTTAAGCAAGAAACAATCATCTATATCTTTCTCCACAGATGAAGCCGAATTTATAGCTGCAATAGATTGTTGTACACAAGAGCTATGGATGAAGGAAGCCATCTTCTGTGACAATGCCAGCGCAATCAGTGTCTCAGAAAACCCAGTCATGCACTTAAAAACAAGACATATTCCAATCAATTACCACTTTCTTTGAGAACAGGTCACTGATCAGAACATCAAAATGGAATATGTCAGCACTAAGGAATAGATTGTTGACATCTTCACTAAACCTTTGCCTCAAGAAGCATTTGAATATCTTCATCAAAAGTTGGGTGTCATCTCTCTTCCATCCCAGCAGAGCATCCCTTTGCTATTGATGTCAAAGGGGAAGCAGCAAGAGGTCAAGGGGGGCAACATGAAATTATCAAAAGGTTGCCATCAATAACAAAGGGGGAGATTGTTGAGAATTAATTATTGTTGATGTCAAAGGCTTGTCCAACATAAGGGAAGAATTACATAGCCTTAAAGAATGCTTTAAACCCTTTCCAACAAGGTATAACATGCCTTAATTCCTCTCCATTGAGGAAAAATGAATTTTCTAAGACAAAATTCTACACATCTTGCCCCGTCAGTCAGCCTCTCTTGAGGACAAGTCGGCCCCCCTGTGGACAAGTCAGCCTAGTTTGTGTGACAAACAATAGAAATATGTGAGCTCTTTCCCTCATTCGACCAACAACTTAATGAAGAAGAAGTGGTTCATATCTCATGAACCTAGAAGTAGATTAAAGGAGGGATTTTTTGGTTTCTATTTCTGTTCTTGACCAAGGTGTTTCTTGGAGGGTATTTTGATTAGAATTTGAAACCATTCTTGGAGCTATTTTTGTCACCTCTTGAAGAGCGGAATTCGGCCTCTTTGTATCACAGATTTTTCCCTATGCTTGTGAAAAAAACTCGGGCTTTTGTGAAGCAGACCTCGGCCCCTGCAACTATCTTGTTTGCCTCTGAAACTCGGCCTGTAGCCTTAGTTTGGAGTCTGGACCTGTCTATTTGCCTTTGAAACTCGGCCTGTAGCCTCTGTTTGGACCTGTCTATTTGCCTCTGAAACTCGACCTGTAGCCTCAGTTCGGACCTCAGGATTTGGGCTATATCTACCTCAGTTTGGACCTTCGTATTTGGGCTATATTACCTCAGTTCAGATTTGAGCTTGTTAGGGGCTATCTTGGAGTTGTTTCTAATCGTTTTTTGAAGAATCTTGAAGACCATTTTGGAGCTGATATTGAGATCATCCTTGGAGCTGATTTTGAGAGCTTGGAGACATTTTGAAGTAGCCTCTTGAAGAGATTTTGAAATAGCCTGTTGAAGATATATTGGAGCAGCCTTGAAGCCACTTTGGAGCAGTTCTTTGAGATACCTTGAAGCAGTACCTTGGAACTATCTTGGTAGAGTTTCAATCAACACTTTGAAGTATATTTGAAGTAGCTGTAAAGGTTGGAGCCTAAGAGGATTGGTGTCCTCATATTGACCAGGTTGGATCCTAAGAGGATTGGTGTCCTCATATTGACCAGGTTGGTGGCTAGATTTGCTTAAGAGGATTGGTGTCCACGCATCTAGGCAAACTGGAGGAAGGTGGATGCTACTAGAGCGGAGCGAGTAGATGCTATTCTCTATAGACAACTCATAGTGTCATTGATATATTTGGTAACCACACGATCAAACATTGGCTTTGTAGCTAACCAGTTGAGCTTGTTCATGGTTGAGCTGACGAGAGTGCACTGTGTTGAGGTATCTCAGGGGCACAACCAATTATGGATTGTTGTACAGGCAGGTCGATGGTGTGGGGTATTAGGGTTTCACAGATGCAGATTGGGCAAGGGGTTCAACAGATAGAAAGAGCTCTTCAAGTTGTACTTTTGGTCTTGGGTCAGTAGCTGTTTCCTGGTTCAACAGGAAGCAAGGATCAGTGGCACTGAGCTCAGCTGAGGCTGAGTACATGGCTGCCAGCCTGGCAGCTTGCAAGGCCATATGGTTGAGGAATCTACTTGTTGGGTTGCTAAGTCAAAAGTTGGAGCCCGCAATCATACACTATGATAATCAGAGCTGCATCAAGCTCTCTGAAAATCTAGTGTTTCATGACCGCTCCAAGCACATCAAGATCTGGTACCACCATATCAGAGATTGTGTTCAGAGGGGTAAAGTCAGACTCCAGTATGTGCCTATAGAGGTGCAGAGTGCTGATATTCTGACCAAGGCATTGGCAAGGGGCATATTTGTTTACTTCAGAGATTAATTGGGTGTAGTACAGAACACCTTCCTCTGTAAGGAGTGTTAAATGGAGTTAGAGGAGGAAAGGTTCAGCGAAATTTAGAGGTGCACTAAATTTGGCAGAGGGACTCACAAGTGGGCCTAAGGCGCAGTTTACACTGTCTCTTTATTTTGACTTGGGAAGATTTTAATTTTCCTATAGTCAAAAAGCGAAATGATATTAGCCATCCATGAGATTTAATCATGGAAAATTTTAGGGGCTAATGTTCGCCCATGGGCTAATTTTCCATGATTTTTCCAAAAAGCGATTCGCCAATTTCCAATTTTTATAAAAGATGATTTGCCCAAATTTTAGAATATAAGATTATTTTACCTTAAAAATCGCCAACAATATATAGTGGCTATATGATAAATCATTATAAATTTGAATAATTTTACAAATATATCATTGAAAAATTTATAGTTTGCA
>APFE030632839.1:11878-30560 GCA_000404065.3 Pinus taeda | reverse complement strand
CCATTGATGTTGGAACTGAATAACTTCCTCTAGAATACTATAAATACAGGCCTTGGGCCAAAGGAGGGAAGGTTGAAAGCTGAACATTCTAAAGGGTAAATGCTATTGGAATTAGGACTTCCATTGTCGACTTGTGAGGAGAGATCACTATCCTTCCTTGTTTCCATATTGGGAGTGGGTGAGCTTGTCAAAGTAGAGGAAATCTCTTGTTGGACCCTGGGAGGAGCTTGCACAACACCAAGGCTCAGGTTGTAATGGTTCCTTTTTTGTTTCCTTAATACAATAAGTCCATTCTTCTCAATGATTTGTTGTTAATGAATTATTTCATGTACTCCTTGGTCTATGTGATGAATATGCTTTGTTTTATGATGAATATTCAGGTGTTATGTAATTGTTTTCTTTGTTAGTGTATGCAGGTCTTAAAGTGAAGGAGGAGCTCATCTGGATCAGTAAGGCTGGACTGCTACAACAAGCGTTTGGACCTAAGGTAAGATCGGAAAACACTTGATCTCTCATAGAATAATGTGTGTTTAGAGAAGGATTGCTATTGTTTGGTTTGTTTGTCACTAGAGAGTCTTAGACTCCTAGGGAGGTTAGGTTTGTCTACAAAAATAACTCTTTCTGCATGACAAAACAGTTTGGCAAAGTCTTGGGTGGAGAAGCTGGACATTTATTTCCAGCTTAACTAGTTGTCAGAGACAGAGGCCATCAAGGTGGCAACATTGCATTTGGATGGTGATGCCCAGGATTGGTGGTTCCATGGGATGGTTACACTAGGGCACTCCATAGTGATGACATATGCTGAGTTTACCAGGAGACTGATGGAGAGATTTGATCGGTGGGATCCAAAGCAGCATTTTGTTGAGCTGACAAGGCTCAAACAGACAGGGAGCCCAGAGACCTACATTACAGATTTCTTGAGGGTCTCTGTGATGGTTCCAGACCTATCCATGGCACGGAGGGTCTATATGTATGTTGAGGGGTAAGCAAAGCCACTTCGGGGTTTAGTCCAATCCACTAGACCAGCCACACTCCAGGACGCTATCAGTAGCACCCGGGACTTACAGGATATCTTACCCAGGACCTGGACACCTTACCCCCAGAGATAGACTTTCCACTCTAAGGGGAAGGATGTGAGGATTGCACCTCCAAAGGGGAATCCAGGATGAGTACAAATTGACAATGATGCCCGGAGGGAGCTGAAGAAGAAGCGGTTGTGCTTCACTTGTTAGGAGCCATGGGCACCAGGACATAGATGTGCTACTGGTAAAGCACATTTTATTGAGGTCTTATCCAAGAGCAGTGGAGAGGAGGATGACGAGGATGATGTGGAGGTAGGAGATAGCCATGCCATATAGGGACCTTTGCCACCTCCACCACCAGTAGCAGGTGGTGCATCTTTTGCACCCACCAGAGGGTCCCTTGCAGTGTTGCGAGGAGTTCCCAAGTATCTGACGCTACGTGTATGAGGGAGAGTACGTGGCCAGTGTGTATCAGTTTTGGTTGACAGTGGGGCAACCCACAACTTCATCGATGCACAGATGGTTGAGCAGAGAGGCATTGAGACAAAGATCTTTGATGGGTTTTCAGTATTGGTCCCAGGAGATCATACCATGACATGTGCTCATTATGTTCCAGATATTTCAGTGACGATGGGCACCTACACATTGACTGACGACTTTTTCATGGTCGATATTCTAGACACGAACATGATACTGGGTGTTCAATGGCTTATTACTCTAGGGAAGGTCGCGATGGATTGGAGGACCCTAGAGATGGAGTGGGACGATGAGAAGGCAGGGAGGCATGAGAAGATACAGGGAAAGCACACATATCTGCCTCAGACTATGTTGGCCCATCAGATGGAGGCAGTCTTCCGGAAGGGAGACATAGAGTGGGCAGTGGAGCTGCGTGCATCAGAGGCAGGGACTACAGGGAAGACAATACATCCAGAGATCCATTCCATACTTGATCAATATGCCATAGTGTTTGGAGAGATTCCACCAGGATAGCCACTGGATCGGGGGTTTGAGCACACTATCGAACTTGAGCAGGGCATCCAAGAAGGGATCACCACCCCCTATAGGAACCCCAAGTCCTATTGAGACGAGATCAAGCGGGCTATCCAGGTGTTGCTGGCTCTTGGGTACATTCGACCAAGCACGAGTCCTTTTGCTTCTTCTGTGGTGTTGGTGAAGAAGAAGGACGGTACATTCAAGATGTGCATTTACTATAGGGCCTTGAACAAGAAGACCCTGAAGAACAGGTACCCTATACCCAGGATCGATGAGTTGATGGACGAGTTGAGGGGAGCACGATTCTTCTCAAAGATTGATTTGAGATCTAGGTACCATCAAATTCGTGTGAGGGAGCAAGATATTCCCAAGACCGCCTTTAGGTATCACTATGGGCACTTTGAGTTCTTGGTGATGCCTTTTGGGCTAACCAACGCCCCCACTACATTTCAGTCCTACATGAATCACATCTTCCATAGTCACTTGAGGATGTTTGTGTTGCTATTCTTCAATGATATTCTCATTTACAACAGGACTTGGGAGGAGCATCTCCAACACATTGAGACAGCATTGGGTATCTGGCAGGAGCAGTAGTTCTATGCCAAACTCTCCAAGTGTGAGTTTGGGTTGACGGAGATGTTGTATCTGGGACACATCATAGGGGTGGACAGAGTGAGGGTCCACGATGAGAAGATCAGGGCCATCAGAGAAAGGCCAGAGCCGAGAAACGTGACGGAACTTTGAGGATTCATTGGCATTTGTACTTACTACCAGAAGTTCGTCAAAGGTTTCTCACAGCTTGCTACACCCCTGATAGATTTGACGAGGAAAGGGGCTTTCAGTTGGTCGGATACAGCGCAGCGAGCCTTTGGTAGGCTCAAGGAGGTTATGAGCAGCTGCCCAATGCTTGCATTTTCATATTTGACGCAGCCATTTGTTTTGGGGTGTGATGTGTCGAGAGAGGTGATTGGCACAGTATTGATGTAGGGAGGTCACCCTGTAGCCTTTGAGAGCCAGAAGCTCCTTCCACACGAGAGGTTGTATTCTATATACGACAAGGAGATGTTGGCCATCATGCATGCATTGGCTAAGTACCAGAAATATTTGGTGGGTAACAGGTTTAGGGTGAGGACTGATCACAACAGCCTCGAGTTCTTTTTGGAGCACAAGCAGCTACAAGAGAGGCAGCAGAAGTGGATTATTAAGATCCAAGCATATGACTTTGACATTGAGTATGTCATGGGTAAGAACAACATGGTAGCAGATGCCCTTTCATGTAGACCAGCCACGTTGTCTCTTATGAGCTTGGATACAGACTGGTGGGCTCGACTCTTAGTAGAGTACTCCAAGGATAGGTTTTCATGTGAGGTCCTGGATGGGCAAGTGGCAGATGACAGGTACAGGGTGGTCGATGAGATCATCTATTACAGGGACTGGATCTTCTTGACTGAGGGATCTCGGCTTAAGAAGAAGATACTCTAGGCATCACATGATTCACCTTTGGCAGGACATCAAGGGTTTACCAAAACCTATAGGGCCATTAGAAAGAGGTTCTCATGGAAGGGCCTCAAGGAGGAGATACTCCAGCACATTTGGGAGTGCGATGTTTGCCAAAGGAACAAGGGAGAGATGAGCCATCCCGTGGGTTTGTTGTAGCCTCTTCCCATTCCAGAGGGGAAATGGGAGAGTATTTCGATGGACTTCATCACAAGGTTGCCCATGGTACAGGGCAAGGATTGTATCTTTGTCGTCATTGATCGACTGACAAAGTATGCACATTTTTTTTCCATATCCGTACACTATACAGCAACACAGGTGGCCGAGCTATTCTTCAAAGAGATTTTCAGGCCACATGGTCTTCCTAAGACCATCGTCAGTGATAGGGACAGTCGTTTCATGGGCGGGTTTTGGCAGGAGCTTTTCCAGTTGGTGGGGACGGAGTTGACACCCAGTACCAGTTATCACCCACAGATGGATGGGCAGACAGAGATAGTTTACAAGTGGCTGGAGGGCTACTTGCGTAACTATGTCAGTGGGCAACAGTGAGCATGGGTGAAGTGGCTGAATCTGGGGGAGCACTGCTACAATAATTCACATCACATGTCAATTGGTATGTCACAATTCTATGCCTTATATGGGTATCATCATTTATCTTTTGCTGACGTGATGTTTGGTGATAGCAAGGCTCCTAAAGCCAATATTTGGATCCAAGAGAGTCAGGATACCCTCCGAGATCTCAACGATAACATGGCTACAACACAGAACCACAGAAGCTGTATGCCGACAGGGATCGGGTGGAGAGACAGTTTGAGGTAGGGGACATGGTCTACCTACGATTACAGCCATATCGACAATCGTCACTGAAACAGAAGGGGGTTGAGAAGCTCAAGCCCCGCTTTTATGGGCCATACAGGGTGATACGCAGGATTGTACAGGTTGCATATGAGTTAGAGCTACCCGAAGGCAGCAAGATTCATAACATTTTTCATGTATCATGCCTAAAAAAGGAATTGGGGTAGCAAGTGACTGTGACAGATGAGCTACAACCCATGGATGATGAGGGGCATTTGGTATTGCAGCCTGAGGCTATCATTGATACCAGGGAGAGGCAGCTGCGGAGCAGAATAGTCCGAGAATTCTTGGTGAGGTGGAAGAATTTGCCGGATGAGGATGCTAGTTGGGAGAGTGAGAATATCTTTCAGCATCCATCACTTCAGTTACTTGAGGGACAAGCAACATTTTGCCAGGGGAGACTGTAATATTCCTAATTAGCCATGGCTAATTGGAATATTCGATTTTGTTCAATTTTTGCCTTCTATAGTTATTTGTAAATAGAAAAAAGTGAGGACGGGGGACATAACTCACTTTTAGAATAAGAATTCACTTCCTAGTAGCACAATGTTGTGAATTAGAGGGGAGCCAAGGAGGCCGAAGGGGGATGTAGAAACGGAGCCCACGCAGACACATGGAGGGATTGCATAGGAGGGAAGAAACACGTGGCAATAGAGGAATCATGCAGGAGGAGGTGATCCTTGGGATTGAGAGAGGCAAAGGCTACAAAGGAGAGAGGAGCCCCCTCATTTTGATCATTCCGGTTATGAGCATTTGTGATAGTCATTTAGCACATTGGTTGTTTAGCTAGTTTGCAGCACTGTTTAGTGCATTGAGTGTCTCCGTTTTGAGATCTCACCGTTAGCACCAGGGGACTTTGAGTGCCTGCTGGGGCAAGGTATTTCCATTGGCATTCTAGCAGTAGTTTCATCAGCATTTCAGCAGCAGTTTCGTCAGCATCTTTGAGGAACTGCGTAGAACCCCAAGGGGGTGATTTTCGGGGGTCGGCCATTTCAGAAAATCTTTCTGGGTTTTTTTGGGTTTCTTGAGTAGAGTCTGATTCCATAGTTTCAGCCTTTTTTGAGGAGGGGAGCAGCCCCAAATCCTCATTCGATTTCCAGCATCAGCAGCATGGCAGTGTTCCAGCAGTTGGGGCATAGATTAGTATGGGGCCATTCCTTTGTTATTTTGAGTGTATTTCTTCACTTGCCTTGTGCAAGTCGAGGTTTCGTCCGTCTAATCACATCAGTAATCATTCCTTTACTCACTATAATAAAATGTCTTAGCATTTCTCGCTGCATTTCATGTGTATCTTTTTATATTTCATATGTTCATTATTGTTGCTGCACTACTATTATATCTTTGTCATTATATCTCTGTGATTTTCTCGACTACTATACCACTTGTGCATTTTCCTGGTTGATATTTTGCTGGGGTTTGAGGAATATTCTGGGTTAGGGATATTACAAACAATCTCCCTTAGAGAAACATACCGAGCAAAAATCTCTTCAAAAAAAATTTGAAACCACCTATTCAGTTGCTTTCACAATAGCTCTGGCTTCCACCCACTTAGTCACAAAATCAATGTAGACCAGAATGTGAACCTTTTAATGAGAAGGTGGGTTAAAAGTTCCAATGAAATCAATTGCCCACTTTTCAAAAGGATTGAGGACTACCTGGGGCTGCAATGGAATTTCATCATACTTTCAAGGTTGCCCCATGTGTTGACAACTATCGCATCCTCGGACATAATCTTGACCATCCCAAAAAATAGAAGGCCAATAATATCCCATTTGTAATACATTGTGGCCTGTTCTTTTATCTGAAAAATTCCCTCCACAAGTGCCATCATGGGCAGCCTTCAATATCTCATAAATGTCATCCTCAGATACACAGTGTTGAATCTATTGATCAACCCCTATGTGAAAATGGTATCCTACCATCCATGAATATCAGGTACTATGATGAATAATTCTCCATTGTTCCTTGTATGACAAATGACATCGAGGTACCTTCCCTGTATCAAGATAGTTAGAAATATCTACATACCACAGAGTGTTAGCAGAAATTGTAAAAAGATGTTCATCTGGAAAACTATCTTCTATGGGTGTACTTTCAACATTATTATCTAGTCTAGATAGAAAATCAGCAACCACGTTATCCTTTCCTAGCTTGTTTACTATGGTAATGTCAAATTCTTGTAATAACAACATCCATCTTGTAATACGACCAGGAGTAATGGCTTTATTCATCGGATACCTAATTGTTGCATGATCAGTGTGTACAAAGGTAGGATACCCGGTAATATAATGTCGGAACTTGTTGATGGCTTAGATGTCAACAAGAAATTGTTTTTTAGTCATTGTGTACTTTAACTTGGCAGGAGCCAAGTTCTTACTAACATAGTAAACTGCATATGGCACCTTGTCTACTTGTTATCCCAAAACTACCCCAACTGTTGTCTGAGAGGCATCAACATGAATATGAAATAGTAATGTCTAGTCTAGCCCTCGAAGGATCGGAGTTCTACAGACAAGTTCCTTGATCTTCACAAAGGCTGCATCATAGTCATCTGTCCACACAAAATCTACATCTTTTGTCAGCAATTGAAAAAGTGGATGTGCTATCTTAGCAAAAATTTCTATAAAGCACCTATAATAACCAGTGCAACTGATAAAGATGAGTACCTGTGTGGGTGTTTTTGGTATTGGAAAGTGCAATATTACCGCTACTTTTGTTGGATCCATTCGAATTCCAGCAGCTGAAAGAAAATGTCCCAGAACTATTCCTTCCTCCATCATCATGTGGCACTTCACTGTACTCAAAGAGACATTCATCTGTTTACATCTTTCAAGAATTTTTTCTAGATTTTCCATCCCTTCTTCAAATTAGTTCTCGTATGGAGTAAAATCGTCCATGTAGATTTAACCATTGTCATCTACCAAATCAAATAAAATCCCTAAAATTTCCCTTTGGAATTTTGCAGGTGCATTACAGAGACCAAATGGAAGGACTCGATATGTGAAAGTTCCCCAAGGGCACGTGAAATTGGTTGATCCTGACCCTTGGGAGCTATCTAGATGATGTTGTACCTACTAAACCCGTCTAGGAATGAGAATAACTTCTTCCCAACCAAAGTATCCAAGACTTGGTCAATGAACGGTAAAGGGAAATGGCATTTATATGTTCCCTTGTTTAATTATCTATAATATACACATATTTTTCATTTACCATTTTTCTTGGGAACAATAACCAACGGGGAAACCCATTGGTTGTCAGAGATGGGGTAAATAAATCCTACATCCAACAACTTTTTAAGTCTTCCTTGACAATATTTTTCAAAGCAGGGTTCATTCTCCTTTGAGGTTGTCTCACAGGATGACAATCCTCTTTGATGTATGTATGATGGGTACATAGATTGGTAGAAATCCCCTTCGTGTTTGTATAATCCCAGGCGAAGACTTCTTTATGATTTCAAAGAACATCTAGAAGATGTTTTTTCTGGGATTCTGATAGATTTGGGTTAATATTTAGGGTATTTCCTCACTCTATCTCTACAGAAATGTTGTCATGGGACATAGTTGTAGGAAGTTCTTGAAATCCGCCTGTTGTTTTAATACTTTCCTTTGTTTCACGGCTTAAGACAGATTCTAGAATTCGATGGTTTGAATCTAAAATAGAACAGGGGTCGCTAATGAAGGTAGTAATTGTATCATCCTCAGTTTCCATTTTCAGCTGAACGACCTGCCCAATAGTAAGAACTGGTCTTAATTATTCATCTTTAGACTCAGACTCTTCCTTTGGTAGAGGTTTCTTACGACAAGATGATTTTACTGATAGGCTAGGTTCCACAGGAGGGTATAACACAAGGTTTTTAGTAACCTTCCCATTTGAGATAATCATATTTCCATAACGACACCCAATGTATGCATTTGTGGTTGCCAACCACGGTCTTCCTAGAATCAAGGAGTGGCCATGAGCTAGGGACTGTGTTTGTAGCACTAGGAAATCCATAGGATAATGCCATGAATCAACTAAGATTGTAATGCCTTCTAACTTTCCTATCGATTTGATTGTAGATCTATCTACTAATTCTAACACAATAGGTGTATGTTTGAGGTTTCAAAGACCCAATGTATTCATGGCCTCAACAGTGATGACATTTATAGCAGCACTCAAATCTACCAACACATTTGGAATTTCCACTCAATTAATTTGTACAGTTAGAATTGGGTTCCTCAGATCCCCATATTTCACAGGCATAGCCTTTCCCAGAATAAAATCTGATAACTTTCCCATCAAATGAATAGTAAGTGGGTCCCTTGATTTCTTTCTAGGGCTTTTAGCACAATATTCCCTAAGAGTTTTTTCATATATAGGTACATTTGTCATAGCTTGTAATAGGGGAATCTTAACAAATACATTTTGTAACTCCCCTAAAAAGTCAAACTCAGCTTGAGGGATTTGTGTACTCAAGGCCAACCTTTCAGGATAGGGTGGGTCAAGCCGGTGTTCTTGAGTAATTAGCAGTTGAGGAGGTGTTTGATTATTACTAGCTTGGTTTGATTTCTCTTCAACTTCTTCCGGTTCTTTAACCTCACTGTCAACTTGTTCAATAATAATAGGTGAGGGCTGATCATCTACTACCCGCCTGTATCTCAAGTTCATCTCATAAAGTTCTACAATAAAGATACTATAGGAAGGCAAGTTGAGGGTGTCAGCTTGTTGAGCCCCTTTGTTGTTAGGATTTGGATTCGGTTGGATAGGAAGTTGAGGGGGAAAAGGCAGATTAGTAGGAGGTGTGTTAGAGGGAAACTGAAGTTTCTATTATGGTATTGATTAGGGAAACTGTCCAGGAGGAGAGGGTCCATGCCAGTTTAGGGCCCATGAAGAATTCAAACTAGTTTGAGGAACCCACTGTTGCTAGGGTGGAAACTGATATTGATGCGACAAAGGTGAATAAGGCATGGGCTGATGACCCATATTAAAATTATTAAAATACTGAGATGGATCCTGAAACATATCCTTATTTATGGTTGGTGGCCGAGGTTTCCATGGCTTTTTGGATCCCATGAAGTATACTTGATCCACCTCTTCGTCTGTCCCTTGAAAGACCGCCTTCAATCCTTGCAAGGAGGGGCATGAACTTTTTGCATGACTCAACTCGTAGATTGCACATTCTTCCATGGAGTCCAATGTACATTCTCTAGGTGGATGTTTATTTCTGCACTTTGGGAAAAATATAGCCATAGTCTTTTCCAATTCCATCTATTTCTGTTTTATTTGTAGTGTGTTCATCTATGCAGACATAGTACTCAACATATCAGCCCTTAAGTTATCCAGCAGGTTTCCAATTTATTCTTTCGTGACACCTCCACCAAATACTTTTGTTGACTGAATTCCTTGTTTGTTCCTTGCAACTCCCCTCGAGCACTAGATGCATAGCTCACATATGGTATCAAAGTCCTCTTTTGATATATCCCCCTTTCCTACTATGTTTAACAGTTCTAAAGAGTCTTCTTGAAAACCCTGGAGAAGGATAATTTTCAAAATGTCCTTATCCAGGTTAGAATGACCTAACATCTGTAGCGTCCACTTAAAATGTTCCACACAATCCTCCATATTCTCATCTTCCTTCTGCATGAACTTAAAAAGTTCTTCCTTAATATCCCGTGATTTGCAGTAATCCTAAAACTTCTTCAGAAAATAGGTTTTCATCCCATCCCATGTGGAGATAGTATTTCCTCCTAGACATATAAACCATCGTAGGGTTGTCCCTTTTAATGTAGCAGGGAAGATTTTCAGTTTCTGTTCATTGATTATGTAGTCATATCCCCGACACACAATATCAAATTCAAAAAGGAACATGTCGTGGTCTTCATAAGTCAGCACATGAAAGCTAGGTAAAGATGTCAAAGGAACGGGCTTCGTTAGTGCACCAGTCCCAAGATCCCCAATTGGGAAGTCAATAGTAGAGATTGTGGGTGCCATAAATATTCTCCAATAATCACTGGGAGTTTCAGCAGGTTCTGCAGGGAATGATAGAGGGGGTCTTATCACAGAGGTTTGAGTTGCCTTAACAGCACTCCCCCTATCCCATGGTGATATGAATACCCTTACAACTCCTTCCTCCCTACTAGAATGGGTTGGTTCCTCATATCTTATTCTTACAACTTCTTCTTCCTCTATTATCAGCAGTGGTATTCCTTCAATAGGTACACTGCTACATACTTCTTCTACTGCTAGAAGGGTTTGTTGTGTTAAATCAACAGGAGGTACTATAAATACCACTGGTTGTTCAATAAATTGTCCCTCTGATTTTGTTCAAGTCCTCACCCTCACAGCAGCATGAGAAGATGCCTAGGATCTAGCTCTTGTGATGATTCGTTGGATGTAAGTATTCCTTCCCAAATCCTATCCTCCTCTCTTCGGGGATTTTCCTCTGCCCCTTTTATTCGAATCTTTATCATGCAAACTGGTAAGAGAGAAACATATAAATTAAATCACTATTCTCAAGACTTGGAGCAAGGTGTCAAAATACCATTCCCTCCCCAGGATGAGAGGTTGGGTTTTAACAGATAAGAAAAGGAAACGACTAAAAGGAAATCTAAGGCTCAGGACCTAGAGCAGGGTGTCAAAATACCATTCCCTCCCTAGGACGAGAGACCAGATAAGAAAATAAAACTACTGAAAGGAAATATAAGGCTCAAGACCTAGAGCAAGGTGTCAAAATACCATTCCCTCCCTAGGACGAGAGATTGGGTTTTAATAACTCAAGAAAATTCAGAACATTCAACCAAAACAAAGCAATTCGGGCCCAAAAACGATAAAAAGCAATAGAAATCAAAATACTAAGCTCAGGACTTAGAGCAGGGTAGCACTTCCCTCCCTAAGATGAGAGATTGATCCTTTGGTCAATGCAGATCATGTCTTACGCCTTGTTAGCCTTCCCCAACAACGACGCCAAAATGTTAGTGTCCAAGTGTGAATAAACTATTCCACCCTTTTTCCACATTAATTTATCAATCCGGGTGTGTACATTTTTCAAGGTAACGTGCAAGGTATATGCAGGGGCAAGGTTACATTCTAACATAAACCAAGGATTCATAAATAAAGAATCAAAGCATCGTTGGAATAGTAATTAGAGATAAATCGGAGAACCTAAAAAGGCATTCACAACAATTAATTAAAGATTTGTAACAATAATAAGAAATTATCACACAACGGAAGAATCAACACACATAAATAAAATACACAACACCTGATCAAGAGAGCGGGCCCAGCTCTCTAATCAGGGTTGCGTCAACTCACAGCTAGGAGAAGAACAACAAACTTGCTCGCATTCAATTAATATATGAAGAACTGTTACAATATTTGTCTCTGCACAGCCTATCCCTTTGCACAGGAATGGAATCCCTTTTATACAAATACATGGGAAAGAAATATTCCCCCAAATTTGGAAACTAATGCCAAAAAATATATAGTTGTTAGAACAACAACTAATTGTCGAGAGAGAGAGAATAATAAAGATCCAAAATAAGCTTGTGAGTAGCCGGGAGTTGGTTATGTTGTTGCAGTGTTGTCGAACAACTATTGTAAACATAGGATTGCTGCTGCGAGCTATGGATGTGATACATATTCACTGAAATCTATGGAAATAGCAAAGTTTAGTAGTTCGCATAGGTAAAACCACGTGACCTTACTTCATCAATTAAATATTCCAAGAGACGTTAGAAGGGAGGTTTACCTTGTGAGTTTATCACAATTAATGCATATCATTGGTGCAAAAAGGATGAAAGGATAGCTAAAAATGTAAGGGAAAGATAGGTAGATTTGGTGCCCAACAGAAATTAAATGCTCTATATGCAACTAATCATCCTTGGCGTTTATTTTGTTCATTTGGACTTGTCAGCTCCTTATTATGATCACTTTAGCCATCCCTTTTGTACTTATTTGGAACACTTGCTTACATCCTTGTGGAGAAGATCTTGTTGAGAGAGGAGAGAGTGATTACTCCCAATATCTACCTTAAATATGAAAATTGTTCTCATCCCAGGGATTTCGTAAAGATATCAACAAACTTCTCCTTCGTAGGAACATATTCTAGTTTCACAACTTGATTTGCAACGTGTTCTCTGAGAAAGTAGTACTTTATAGCAATATGTTTTTTCTAAGTGTGGAACATGGGTTTTGGATACGTTGATGGAACTTGTGTTATCAAAAATAATGGGAACATGATATTCATATATTACCTTCATATCATGTAAATTCTGCTTCATCCACAAAATTTGAGTGTGGTTAGAAGTTGTTGCAATGTACTCTACCTCAGTGGTAGAGAGAGAAATTGATGTTTGCTTCTTGCTCAACCATGCCACAAGGCTTTCTCCAACAAAGAAAGCACCACCACTTGTGCTCTTCCTATCATCTACATCTCCTACCAATTCTACATATGTATATGCGATTAATAAGAATTTTTTACCTCTTAGATACCATAATCCATAATCCATAATCCACAACAACTCTAAAATATCTGAGAATTATTTTTTCTATTAGGAGATGAATTTGTTTGGGACTTGATAGAAATATTCCAACAAAACCAATAACTTACATAATATCTGGTCTTGAAGTTTTTAAATATAATAGGCTTCCGATAAATTACATGTACAATGTTTTATCTACCTTAGGTGACTTATCATCTTTGTTGAGTTTGTATCTAGTGGCCATGGGTGTATTGACTAGAGAGCATTCTTCCATGCCAAATTATTGCACGTCTTTTAGGTACTTTCCATGGGAAATGAAAATCCATTTTGTTGATTGTACAATTTATTAACCAAGGAAATAAAAGATTTCTCCAAGCATAGACATTTCAGACTCAATCTTCATATTAGCTTAAAATTGTCGACTAAGTTGATCTGCGTCACCACCAAAAATAATATCATCAACATAAACAACAATAACTAAAAGTTTTTCATTTTCATACTTTATATATAATTTATTGTTAGTTGTGCCTTTTTAAACCCACATTGTAGCCAATATTGATCTAGCTTGAAATACCATGCCCTGGTGCTTGTTTAAGACCATATAATGCATTTTTTAGCCTGCATACATAATCATAATTATCTGACAGTTGGAAACCTTTAGGTTCGCTTAATGCAAACTTATTTTTCTATTTCACCATTCAAAAAGGATGATTTTACATCCATATGATATATCTTAAACTTTTTGTGACTAGCAAAATAAAAAAAAAAAAAAATTAGCCTCTACTTTTGTAACAAAAGCAACGATTTCATCAAAATCCAATCCTTCAACTTGAGCATAATATTTTCATACTACACAGGCCTTGTTTCTCACCACTTATCCATTCTCATTCAACTTATTCCTACCCAACCTTGTTTTTCACCACCTATATATCATTAGGGGAATTTTGAGGTCTAAAGGGGGGCCTCCTAAAGAAATTATAAAATAATAGTGGAAATAATAAAATAAGATTAGATTACATCATCAAATTTTAGGGGGAGAAAAAGAAAAAACTACTTTTTGAACTCGTATTTTTCAACTTATATCCCTATGGGTTTATTCAAATTTCAAGCGGGAACACTCTCATCCAAGGAGTATCCATGTTGCATACTTTCGATGGATCCTGCTGCACAAAAAATGAGAAATACATGAAAAACATGATTGCAATCACGATTTTTCATGGCATTTCTCATTTTTCGTTGTAGCAGGATCCATCGAAAGTATGCAACATTGGTACTTCTTGGATGAGGAAATAAATTTTGCATCCAACGAGTACTCCCGCTCGAAATTTGAGTAAAACCTTAGGGACATAAGTTGAAAATACAAGTTGAAAAAGTAGTTTTATTATTTTAATATTTTTAAATCTTTTTGCCTTTTTACCCCAAAAAACGTGAATCATCCCCCATGGTTGACATCATCATCTTGAATCCTATTGGTTCTTTTAAAGTTTATTTTGGTTGTATATTTTTCTTTTGAGGACCATTTTAAACCTCAAACTTCATGTAATGTCTCTTTCAACTTATTCCTAAAGATCCACTTTGTCCCAATGACATTCTTGTCTGCTAGTTTTGGAACCAATTCCAAAATCTCATTCTTCTCAATTTTATATATTTCTTCATTCATGGCGTTTACCCAATTATCATCTTCGTTGGTCTGATAAATAAAAAATTGGTTCAATCATGGACAACAAGGCTATATTCTCTTGATTATGGGGATTCATCGCTCTTCTTCTAGTTTGAATTCCTCCATCCAAGTCACCTACAATTTTATCAATAGGATGATGCTTTTGAACATACCTTAAGGGATATTTTGCTTGAATACTTTCTACTACATTGAAGTGCTTGGTTGTTGCTGGCCTCACATACCATAGTTCATAGGAGGTTTTGTCACTGTTTGGCTTGAATTGTGCTTTATTTAAAAAAACTAGTGTTGTGTGAATTGCTTTAATCCAAAACCTCTGTGGAATACTTCTTGCCTCCATCATAGCTCTTGTTATTTGTTGTACTAACTTATTGGCTCTTTTAGCTACACCATTTTAATTCTATGGAGTTTCAACAATTGTGAACTACCTTTTAATGTCATGTTACTTACAACGCTCATCCAATTCTTTAGAAGTAAACTCTCCACCATTGTCAAATATTATGCATTAGTCTACCTTAAAATAAATCTCATTTTCAGCCATAACTTTAAAGTTCTTGAAACTCTCAAAATATTATGATTTCCCCGTCAAAAACATAACACAAATCACCTTGCTATAATCATCAACGACTAACATAAAATACAACTTAACTGTTAGTGTTTTCATTCTTGAAGGACCACATAAATTCATATAAACTAAATGTAATGGCATGGTGGTAGAATTTTCTTTAGATTTGAAGAAAAAATAATTTTTCTTTCTAATCTGGCATGATTTGCAAATGGTATTTTCATCTTGGAAATCTTTAGTAAGTCCCTTCCAACATTCTTTTTCCCAGCTTCAAAATCTAGCCAAAATTTAAATGGGCCATTCTTCTATGCCATAACCAACTCTCATCAAAATTTCTCAAACAATATTTCACAATCTTTTCATTAAGAACATAAATATGGTTGTTTGTTCCAACAACAATAGCCACTAAACTTGTGGCTATAGACTTGATTTTGTAGTTTTTAGAATGAAATAGAACATCATATCCCTAGTCAAACACCTTAGAAACTCTTAGAAAGTTTTTCTTTATGCCTTCATTAAATAAATTGTTCTTTGTTTTACCTCATCAATTCACCAAACTAAAATAACTTTACCCATTGTTTTACCTAGGGAATTATTCCCAAATGTCACATTATCTTTGTTGACTTCTTTCAACAATATGAATTTATTCTTATCCCATGTCATATGCTTTCAATATCCACTATCCACATACCAATGGTTTCCTTGATTATATGGGTATAAAACAACATATTTTTCTTCCTTCTTCTTTTGTTTCCATACCTTGGGTTTCTATTTTGCTTGCCTAGTCTTAGGGGATGGTCTTATCCTTATTATTTTGAAGTCAACAACCTTATGTCCATAATTATGGAAATAACATCATTCCAACATTTTAGTCAATAATGAAAATGAATTACTATTTATTTTCTGGAAAATCCATTATTAATCCGATGAACTGCATTTCTTCTCTAATTCTAACTTTCCTGTATGTTAAATTCACCCTACAGCTAACAACTTTGTGTTTGCAATTCATGCATGTAAAATGATAGTTGGGAAATATTTTTTCATACCTAGGAGTGATTTTATTATTGAAGATTTTATGTCTTCTTCTCTAAGGTACAACAAATATCTATAGGAATTGTGCTTGTGCATCATGTTTGTAGCTCGAATTCAATTTTTTTTGTTGATTTCAACCTTCATTATTCTTAGCATCGTGGCTTGTCTAGTAATTTAAATTGTTGTCCCTGTTTTTTGTTTTATTTTGTTCTTGATGAGACACATTTTTTACTTTTTTCTATATTTTCTTCATGCTCCTAAGTTGTATTGTCTATGGGTGTTCCACTTTCTAGTCTTTTTACAGCCTCGAAAAAATTGATGGGTCTCTTTCCCTTTAGTGTTGCTGCTAAAATTGATTCACCTTCAAAGCCCAAAATGAACTTAACATGAGGGGATTTTTGGACATTGAGTATTTCATTTGGACTATTGGTCCCCTCACTAAACTTCTTATTTAGATTTAACTGCATTTTAGTCCCATCTAACTCTTTTCTAAGAGTGACAACCTCCTCAAAATTTTCACATGCTTTTCTTTCTCTTCGAGTCGCTTTTGCAATGTTTCTTGAATCTACTTTGCCTCTTCAATTTTCAAGAGAAGAGGTGACATGCTTTCATAATTACCTTTGTCTAACATTAATTTCTACAACTTATTGTTCTTTCTTAGCCTTTGAATTTCTTCTAAGGCATTGATCATCTCACCTTCCAAGTCTACTTCGACCACTTCTTCATCATACTCACAATGATCTTCTTCCAAAGTGTCACTTCAACTACTTTGAGCTTTCTTCAACTCCATCCTCGTCAAAATATTGATTATCTTCATCTTCTGATAAATTGTTATGTTGAGTATAGAAACTTTTCTTTTTAATATTCTTCTGCTACCTAACATTTTTACTCCTCTCCCTATTCTCATGCTAATTCTTTTTCTTTTCTGAGACTTAGAAGCATAGTGACCTACTTTACCACAATTGAAACACTTGAAGGGAAACTTACCTTTATATTTTTATAATCCTCTCTTTAGCTTTCTAATGAACCTGTCCTCCTCTTCATCTTATTCACAACATGAGCCTTTATGATCTTCCTTGGGCTTTTTGTTTGCTTTTAAGGTTGTCTCCCTTGTTGTAGATCTTCCTTTTGAGATCCTCATTTCATAGGTAGTAAGTGTACCATGTAATTGATCCATTGTAAGAATATTGAGATTTGTCATGTATTCTATAGCTTATACCTTTGGATTGAGTCTCTCAGGAAGTGAATTTAGCACTTTTTGAACTACAACTGAATCCTTTAGTTCTTCGACAAGTCCTCTTATGGTATTGACCACAAAAATATGGATATGTCCTCATCTTCATGTATTTTTAAAGATTCAAACCATATTCTAAGGCCTTGGAGTTCATATTTATTTGCCTTATTGTTTCCTTCAACCAGCAACTCATTTTCTTTCATGTTTCCTTGGTAGTGGTGCAATCCATGATTTTGACCAATTCATATTCAAGCATTCTAGCAAGGAGAGCATCCATTTCCTTAGCATTATAGGTGAAATCAATTTTATGATATCTAGTAATTATAATGGGTGGCTTTTCATAGTAATATTGCACCATGTCCTAGACATCTGAACCAAGATATTTTAACCATAGGAGCTCTATTCGTGTGTCCTCCTTCCTGGATAGACATTGTCCCCAATCTTCCTTCTAGCTATTAGACTTATCCTAAAGGAACTTTTCCCTAATACCAATTGTTAGAAACTAGGATAATACTGAGAAGGGGGGTGAATCAATATTATGACAATTTAAAACTTTATTTCTTAAAGTAAAGAATACTTAGCAACGATAAAAATAAATTGCACACCAAACGCATAAATAAGGACACAAGATATAACATGGAAATGAAAATGGGGAAACCAGCAATTCTTTTTCCATTATGATGCAATCAAAGCTACAAGTTCAAGTAAATCAACTTGTAGGATAGAACCTACTGAAGGCTTCAAGCTTCTCTCTTGATGCAAGCACCAACTTGAACAAGCCTTTAGATCCTTCTTTCATATATTTTTCATACTCATATCATAAAGGCGTCTCTACTAAAACATAATACTTTGTCCTCCTCACCAAAATCACCACCTCAAATACAATCCACACACTGATACCTTTTCTAGCATATTCTTTCTACTTATATAGATTTTAAGCTACTTCTATCTTTAGTGGATTTGTTAATTTTAGATTTAATAATCAACTTAACAATTGCTCTAATTCTTGTGTTATATTTTTGTTTAATTTAATCTATATGTGAAAAAAATTTCTTTTGTTCTTTGCACATCGTTTTAGACCGAATCTATGTGTTATTAACCTATTCATATTCCAATTCATGTGTTATAATCAGATAAATCTTTTTACAACTGTGGTTTTATTTCTTTCTTTGTTTTAATTCAGTTCTACAATTTAGTATTAATTTTGGATATTAACTGTAGTTTATGAGGTCTTTTTACAACTGTGGTTTTACTTATTTCTTTGTTTTAATTCAATTCTACAATTTAGTATTAATTTTGGATATTAACTGTAGTTTATGAGGTCTTCTACATAGAAACGTTTAGGGG
>APFE030632836.1:0-11922 GCA_000404065.3 Pinus taeda | reverse complement strand
CTTACCTTCCAATAATTGAAGTTTGTCCCATCAAAAACCGATGGCCTGATAGATGCTTCCCTCTCGTAGTTGCTCATGGTGAAAGATCTTCCTTCAAGCGATCAAGCTTCTTTAGAAGGACCTCCTCTGATACCAATTGTTGAAAATAATACTGAGAGGGGGGGTGAATCAGTATTATCTAGTTCTTTTAACAAATCTTCTTTATTTACACTTTGAATTATAATACCATAAATAATGAGCATAAACAAGAAAAGCAGATAGTCACATCAAAGAACACCAGATATAAGGTAGAAACCCAATGTGGGTGAAAACCACCTACTGCAATATGTCTCTATCTTGTTTCAAATTAGAAACTCCTTTTACAATGGTCTTGTACTGGTGCAGTCCTTTACCACTATGCAAGCTAAAACCTGCAGAGAGCTACAACTCTCTCTCGTTTTCCAATCTCTCCTGGAAGGGAGCTACAACCCCCCACTTCTTTTCAAGGACCACTTTTCATAAATTTTCAAACTAGATCCATATACATCAAATGATCATCAAGTACAGATAAGTTACAGTCAGCTGCAATAACCAGATCAACAATAACAGAACTGAACCCAGAACACCTTATCAACAGAAAAATTCAGCCAACAAAAGATCTTAAAACAGATACGCAGTTCTCCTTCTTCTGGCCTGCGTCGCTACGCACTTCACACTCTGATTCTCTACATACACCCGCAGAGCTCCTTCTGCTATACTGCGTGACCACGCACTGCTCCTTTTACTGATCTGTGTACTGAACGCACCCAAATTTACTATCGCGTCGCGTACCGGCCAGTAGGCACGCACCCAGGAGAACAATTGCGCCGCGTACTGACACAGTAGGCACGCACCTAGAAGAACAATCGTGCCACGTACCGACACAGTAGGCACGCACCTGAACCACTATCGCTCTGCGTACCAACGCACTGCCCCTTCGTCGCCTCAGCGTACACACGCACTTCTTCCTTGTTGCCTCTGCGTACCCACGCACTGCTCCTTCGTCACCTCTGTGTACCTCTGATTAGGGCTGAAATACAGTCAGATGCTCAGATCTGAACTTGCACTCGAGAGATCACCCTTCACAGATTCGCTTCCAACTTCTCTTTTATAGATCAAACTTTTAAACCGAGAACCCAATATTTCTGATCTTAAGATATTCAATGCTCCAAAGATACTCAAGCCAAATGATCTCCTTTGCTTTATATAGGCAAGGTCTTCCTTAAATCATGGACTAATACCACGGGCCAAAACCATGATAATACAATATTGTCAGCTAAATATCATAAGAAACCCCACGTGTGCGCGCTTTACTGCCTTGAAGAGTGTGCACTGGGGTACGCACCTCATGAATGGGTAATCTGTGTAATTAGACACGGTCCCTGCACGGTGTACCTGCGGGTACGCACCTCCTGAACTGATCTCCTGCGTGCTTCTTTATTTTCATCAAATTGAGAGCCATGCCATGGGTGTTGCCATCAAGTACAACATCTGTAACATATAACCATACCAGAAACATAATGCCAACAGGAGCTCCCTCCTGGAGTATGCAGAGGGTATCTGTGTGGTTGTTCTGCTTAAAGCTCATATATAACTCCTAAAAATCCATTCTGATTGGGCCAAGTGTGCGAAGCCATTTAGCACCAAGGACAATGTCGCACCCTCCCATGTGTATGGAAAACATGTGGGTCTTTAACTAATAATCCCCAATTTGAATTTTGACATTTTCACAGCAGCCTTCACATTTCATTATTCCCCCGTCAGCAATTTGGACCTGGAAGTTCGAAACTGCTCAAACAAAACAATGCATTACTTCCGCGACTCTTTGATGGATAAAATTATGTGTACTTCCACTATCAATCAAGAATACTACCGAGAAATTCTTAATAAAGCCTCTGATTTTGAGAGTTTGAGGTGAAGAAATCCTTACCAAAGCATGTAGCGAGATAATTGGTTCTTCAGGTACATTGTCCTGCTGGTTGTCCTCTTCTTCCTCCTTTGGTTTCTCAAGTGGTGGGGCTTCCTTTGATGAACTCTGATCAGTAGCATCAATTTGAAAGAATTTGGGCTCCTTGAATTTATGCTCGAGGGAGTATTTATCATCACAGTGGTAACATAATCCTTGCTTTCTTCTTTTCGCCATTTTTGCTAGTGACACCTTTTGAACCTTGAGTGTTTGGGTAGTGCTTTGAGCCTGTGGGGGCTGACCCTTGGCAATGAAATTTGGGCGATTGGACTGGGCCACTAATGCACGTTCGATTTCACGAGCTATCTTGCAAGCATGCAGCCATGAGCTAGGGTGGTGTAGTAGGATGTGGGCTTGTATGGCTTCCTAGAGACCACTGACAAAACATTCCACGTAGAACTCATCATGTAAATCTCCATTACGGAAAGCTAAGACTTCAAAGGTTGTAATATATTCATTCATTGTTCCTATCTATCGGAGCTTAGTGAGACGACACAAAAAGTTAGATTCATGGTCAAAGCGATCCATAAGATCTTTTTTGAATGTCTCCCAAGTCAAGGGCCTTCCATAGCAATGTTGATGCCATTGCCACCATTGCCATCTTTCATTGTCCAAGTACATGATACCCACACTAAGCTAAGTCACATTATCCAAGATGTAATTCAGTGTGAAATATTGCTCCATTTGTGCTATCCATGCAGTCGGGTGAGAGCCATCAAATTTATACATGTCTAGCTTGGGTGGTTGTGGATGGGATTGTTGGTGGGTGCCAAAGAGGTGAACGGACTGGCTAGACTCACCCTCACTATTTTCATTGCCAATATATGCCTCCTCGTGTGCCTCCACCTTGCCCTTAGAGAGTGTTGCATTTAGGTTCTGCAGCTACGACACGACCTCTTTCAAGGCTGATTCAAGGTTGTCCATCCTCTCATTCACCATAGCTTGAGCTCTAGTTTGTACCATGCACCGAGCCGACATACTTGAAATTTCAGACCACCTGAATTTTTTGGCACTAACAATTGAATGGTACCACCTTGCTCAGCTCGTCATCCTGATTCTTATGGGCTAAGTCACCAATAAGTGCCCCATTTGCTTTTACTCCGAATGGAGTTTTACTCCTTGCTTAGGAATACTACAGTATCCGAATCCCAGAAATGTCAATGCTGCCAAAAGTCCTACAAAAATCACGCCCAGGTATAGGAACCCACACACTACTCAGATCTGGATGGCAGATTTGATGGATCTGAGAGATCTACATGGCTGATCTGATAGATCTGAATGGCAAAACTGATTGCTGCTATGGATTTGATGCATCTAATAGATCTGAATGCCTGTTCTGATAGATCTGAATGGCAGAACTGATTGTTGCTGCTGCGACAAAACCCCACTTGAGAGATTTGATCTGGCAAAGATTATGTGTGATCCAAAGATAGATAAGTGAACTATGGTCTCCAGGAGTGTCAGGTGTTACAGGTTGCAGTATACATAAGGGTCTAACAGTAGCACTCGGCCCAATTTTTCAGGGCACTAACCAAGGAGGATCAACCGTACCCTTAGCCGTACAACCCGACTACCTTATCGTATGCGCGAGTAATCTCTCCGAGTGCTGTTCACGGTGGATTGTACCAATAAGACGGCCGATGCTTTATCTATGGCACGGTTTCAAGGGAGCTAGTGGGGTTCCAATATACCCATAGGGTACTTGGAAGATAGTCCGTGTGCGGTTCTGTCTAATGCGCTACTACTCAAAGGGGTACCCACATGGGTTACAACGGAGTCCCACAAGTGTGACCACTTCTTGTATTTCCTGCATGCATGGCTCCCCAAATCCACAAGTTTATGAGCTCAATGACAGATCCCGTGGTTTAAAGATGTTGGAACACGTCTCTAGCCAAAAAGAAAAAATTGCTAAAAATTGGAGATCCCACCGGCCTTGGAAAGCGCTCTGATACAACTTGTTATGCTATTAACCTGTAAGACGATACCAAAATACCAAATATGCGAAGAAATATACCTAGAACATAGAACAATGAGAAATAACAACAAGTATTTTATTATTCAGAAAGCAATGTTCACTTGCCTCTTTGAGGGGGCAACCTCCAATAGAGCAGAGCTCAATACAAAATAAGACACGATGCTCCTCGAGGGGGGTCTCTATCCTTTATATAGGATTCATACATGCAATACCATGGGGCAATACCATGGTTCTTATTAACACCATCTATCTAATACCATGGCCCATTTGCAACTAATTGTTGTCCCTTCATTAAATGCGGGTTAACCACTTATAATTATTATTATGGGCTTTATTGACTCTTTACTTAACTATAAATATGACTCAATCCTATTACACAAATAAGGGGCTTCGGATGGGACCCTAACATTATACTAGACGTCACTGTGATCATTATGTTTATCTCAAAAGGAAAAACACATCAAACTTATCTCTGGATGCATAAACTTGGTTCTTACATCCCCCCATACTGCTTTGGGTGAGACTGTAGCCTGCACTACACGGGTTGTTTCTGAAAGGTCTGGTAGTGCAGGATTTTTAGTTGGCACAATTAACTTTGAACCTGGGTCAGGACCCCCAAAGCCAACATACTCCCTGTTCCTAAAGAAGTCAACTATCATAACTAGGATCCTTCGATTCGGAGACTATTTCCTACTCATGAGAATGTTGAAGATCTTGGAAACCAACTAGAACATAGTTGGTACGCTATCATGGTTGAATGACACACTCTTCGCCCCCCAAAAATTCTACCTTTTCTTAGACTTTCAAGATGATGCTTCTTTCCTACATTGTTATGCTCTACCAGACCATCACTTTGTCATGGTCTTTCTTCAACTACCCTTGATTTTCGTTTTTCTCCTTTTTCTTTGAAAGTCATTTATTGAACGTGTTGGTCGCTTTTTGAGCATTGAGACCATTTGATAGAGGGCTACTACAGTAAATGGAGAACTAGATATTCGTGAAAGGCAACGATGTAGAGAGGAATCAAAGTATTAATGTAGGATCGCGTAAGTTCTAGAATAAAAAATGCTTGGCTCAAGGGAGACTCTTGTGGGCCAAAATGGATATGTCTCTATGGTGGCCTGTACAAATTATGGATGAGAGAATTATAAGTCAAAACTACATTTTTAAGGATCCAATTAAAGGTTGAGTTCTAGCTTGCTTTTATGGGAGCTGTATTTATGCTTGGGTAGACCCATTTGCATGACCTATGTAAAGTTTTTAGGCTCCCAATCGTTTTGCTTTTGAGATGGCCTTGGAAGAGGATATGTTGCTTCTACGTAAGATTATGAAATCTTTCATGGAGCCAATTGGAAATCCCAATCCAGAAAATTCATCTCAACTTAAAAAAATTTGTTTGTTAATCGAACGGTGCAAGGCAAGTCTGCTTATTCACTTTATCCTACTCTACGTGGGTAGAAATACTTTGTGCGAACCCATCTCGAGTAACACATGTCACACTAGGTGGCTTTCACACAAGATTCTCGTTATAACTTTTGCGGAGATGGAGCCAAAATACGTCCGACACATGGAGATATTTGGTGATGGAGGGATGCCCTTTTGGGCAGTCGGGCTGAAGATTGATCTCTCCAAGATTGCACCTCTTAGTGCAATTGCTTGTATATATGTTTTATTGGACTTTGATACATAGGTTTGGTTCAATGACTAAAGCTTTGTAACGAGCTTCCTCATGTACTTACCTCCCACTGGGAAGCCAAATCCATGTGTTATCAATTAAACTGTAAGCAATCATATATGCTACTTCTCTCCATCGAATGATGAAGTTAGATGGTGCAAAACAAATGTGATCTCTAGCTCCTATACAACATTCTAATAGAAAATTCATTGGATGAACATAATCAATTTTTCATGGACTAATGTTTTGATACCATGTTCTAGTGTCTCATAGCTAAAATCATATAGAAGGAAAAGGAATTGTATGCCCTATTCCTCTTCAAAAGACACTATTCCCAAATAGATTTATATATTCTAGGGTTTCAAGAATAATACTACGAGAAAGTATTTAAGAACAAGGCAATTACAACTCAAAAATTGACTTCATTTTTTATAATTTCACGACTATAAAACAATCGAACAAATTCTTTAAGAACAATGCTATTACACCTCAAAACATTAATGGATAATTAAATAATACTTTGCTATAAATGACTTTGAGTTTATTTAAGAAAACATAACTATTTAAGAATACCTCCACCAATACTAAAAATGACTTTGGTTTTAATAGGGTTGTGTTGTTTAATGTAAGACACCATAATCATTAAATAAAAACTATGTAGGGTACATCAAATGTCAAAACCATTAATCATTTAATAGAGAAATGCCATCACACTACAAGACACAGTTGAACTATTCTTATATCAATGAGATCTCATCAAACTAAAATTAACTGAAACAAAATATCTAACGAAAAATAGGATATAATTTCTTCACTGGAATGGTAGGCCCTTAATACAAAAGGAAAAACCAATGAAGGTTTTTTTTGTTTTGTTTTTTTTTTTTTTTCTACTCCAAACTGAGTTTTACTCCTTGATTAGGAATAGTGTAGTAGCCGAATCCCAGAAATGCCAATGCTACCAAAAGTCCAGCGAAAATCATGCCTAGGTATAAGAACCCACACACTACTCAAATCTGGATGGCGGAACTGATGGATCTGAGAGATTGGAATGGCTGATTTGATATATCTAAATGACAGAACTAATTGCTGACAAAGATTATGCGTGATCCAGAGATAGATAAGGGAACTATGGTCTCCAGGAGTGTTAGGTGCTACAGATCGCAATATACATAAGGGCCTAACAATAGTAATCGGCCCAATTTTTCAAGGCATTAACCAAGGAGGATCAACTGTACTCTTAGCCATACAACCCGACTACCCTATCGTACATGCGAGTAATCTCTCTCAGTGCTATTCTTGTTGTACTATAGCAACAAGACAACCGACGGTTTATCTATGGCATGGTTTCAAGGGAGCTAGGGGGGTTCCGATATATCCAGAGGGTACTTCGAAGACACTCCATGCATGGTTCTGTCTAATGCACTACTACCAATATGTACCTACCCAACAACCTTATGATTTCATTAACTCAAAAGAAATAGTTATAATTAATGTTGATTACAGAAGTCTAAACTCAATTAACACAACATTGGGTAGATTCATCTATTTTTAATTTTAACAATATAAATACAAAATTTAATTTTATGCCTATTTCATAAAATAAGTTAATGGAAAGGATTTGATTATCCCTTTATAATTTAGTTTTCTTTTAGTTTTCTTTTATTATTATATATATATTATATATATAATATATATATATATCGAAAAACAACCGTTAATCATTAAATTCATAAGACAAATTTTAAACCTCAAAATTCTAAATATTTAAACACATTTTATTTATATAAACCACACTGAAATTGTTTCATTGGAATTTGGCGTCCTCACAGTGATTACATCCCAACGCAGCAGCGACGACTTAAGGGACAGCTGGGAAGCCAACTGGGTCGAGTATCCCTAAAGAGTGCATGTGCGAAACAAATGTGATCTCCAACTCCTCTGCAATCCCAACCTGAATAACAATCTCCTTTCATTCTTACCATCCATTCCTCCCGAAAGGAAGACGGCATCTGTGCAATCTTCACCCATTCCCGCACCACTGGGTGGTCCTCCTCACTCTTAAACTCACGTCCTTGCGCGTCCGTTGTCCACCAGCGTGTCGAAGGGAAACGTTGTCTGAGAAGATGACAAGGAGACGTGAAAGGCAAGTGACCATCTGCCAACGTCAAACGCCCATCCTCAATTTCCGAGGGAATGGTGCAAAATGCATGGGAATCGGGTTGGGCGTTAGAGCAGAACCGCTTCCTTCCATTATGGGAATGGCGAAACAGCCGAAACCATTCACATCTCCCCTCGCATATTCCCCCAAACATTCTGCGTAAAATGTTATGTTGCAGTAAAGAAGCTTAGCGAATGTTTGCGGCCTTACATTCTCCGAAAGGTATCCCGCTATTTTCCATCTTTTTTGGGACGGTTCATAAATTTCCACCAACTGTTGTCCTTTGTATGTAGTGTCATCCCCAGTCCCCGTCCTCAAGGAATGAAAGGTCAAGACAGGATTTAATCCAGGTCCTTGTGTAGAAAGCCATACAGGGGTATTTCATTCTGAAATCGCACACAAGAAGCCGACTCTGATTATCGTTGTTGAGAGATGCCTCACCCCACCTGGTTAGGAAGTAGTTTGAAGAAAGAAAGTAATTCCATTGCTTGCAAATCATGCGATAAGTATATACGAATTCCACCGGCATACGCGCACATATCTCTGCTTGAAAGTCAAATGGCAATTCGTTCCACCATGAAGCCACCTTTTCCATTTCCATATGTATAACTGAAGCGACCAATACAATTACAAAGTCGAAGAACACATACAGAGCCGCAGAATAGTTAGTGTATGAAATATGACTCCAAGGACTATACATAGCACAACTATGAAGATGGATTCTCATTGAAACAAAATATGGCATGTCGGTTCCGAGCTTATATTATTATGAATAAAAAGTACGGCGATTTTATATAGAAAAATATAATATTAAAGATAAATGAAAATAATTCGGCATTTAAAAATATAAAAACAATAACTTTTTTGTTATATATATATATATATATATATATATATTATTGGTAAACTCACTGTAAGTATGTATTCACTTTAAGAAAAGGGAATCTTCTAGGAGACACACTCAATGGAATGGGAATTATTTCTATTAAATGATTTTCCTAGCCTTTGTAGACTATTGTCCCCAACCGAGTCCCCAACCCATTTTAAAAGTGCGAGTAAGTCCTTTACCTTTGGGAGGAGTTAGTAGTATTCTAGTCTCACTTCACTCAACTCATTCTATGTAATTGGCTTCCATGTCACCTTGGCCTTCTCTATACTAGTGCAGTCCTTTACCTTTGGGAGGAGTTAGTGGTATTCTCGTCCCACTTCACTCAATTCAATAGTGTTTCTATGGATCTAGAGCGAGGTGTAGTGATGTAATATTTAATACAAGCAGACAGCTTAAAGTGTTTGAATTATACTTAAATAATTAAATTTATAGTAAGATTTTTCCAATAAATTATTAGATAGTTTTTAAGCTAAATATAGTGTATTATTTTAATTATTGTTATTATTATTTAAGTGATTAATATAAGATAAATAATAATTTTCTTTAGTTCTTTTTTTTTCCTTTCACTTTACAAATTTTATAATTTTCTCAAATATTCTTTAAATAACATGTCATTTTAAAAGTCAGATCATATCTTTTTAATGGAGTGTTTCTCCTCTTACATCTTTAAACATAAGAAAGATATATGATTTCCTACAACTCTTAACATAAGAGAGAATATATAAGTTTTCCTACTACTCTCAACCTAAGAAATATAATATATAAGTCTTCCAAATATGAATGATAGATGAGATCATCATCTCCAACATGTTTTTCCTAAAATTAAAATTTTTCATCTCAACCTGACAACTATGAGTTGAAAGGGGCAAATGTTACCATACTAGAACTTAAACATTGACCTAGGTGTCCTTGTACAAAATAAACTATAAATAGAAGATCAAAAAACATAACCATTCTACAATCAAGCTGAGGAATCAAAACCTAATCCTACAACCTAGATGAGTGATTTTGGGTCCTTTGACGTTCTCTCTTCCCTTAGAGGATTCCCACAATTGGTGTTCAATCGATTCAAAATTGTTGATATTAATTTCAAAGGTTGTGTTATTAATTAACACTTTCTTCGTTCATTTCAAATCAAGAACACGTCTCTTTTATGAAATTATGAGTACGAGTATTGCGCTAATAGTGAATAATGTAATGAATGTTCAAACCCTATATTGAGATCAAGGCTATAAAAATGTCAAAACTAAATGTTGTTGAAATTCATGGAAATATGATGTAGACCTATCCTCAAGTTTTGATAGCACACGAAGGTTAGTTAGGAGTGTTTCTAGTAAAAAATGGATAACTTTTCTCTTTTTATTTTCCTATGGTAAAAAATCGTTCAACCCTTGGTGTTACAGGTTTTTAGGGATTCATGTTTGTAAGGAGTTTTTGAGAGAAGGGCTTCATGTGCCACACCTTGATCATTTACAAACAAACTTCTTCAATTTGGATGGAGGTTGTAGCGTGACATCTTAGTCCATGAACCATGTCAAACCTATAAACAATCTCATAGTTGTTCACATGGTGTTGATAGGAGAAGCATTGGTTTTGAGACCTTGAACATATAGATCTAAAATACTTATTGTATCCAACCTATGCGTGTGGTTATTATGAAGTGATAGTAAATTTTAACCCTAGGGATGACTTCTTTAAGTGGTAAAATTATGTTATAAATTCATATATACCTAGAGTAGCTTACCATCACTAGCTTTTGGGGATGAATACCCAATTTTCGGGCAAGCAAATTCAGAAGATTCCTTAAATTTCATAGGGACAAGTTAGGTTTCTTTTGAGAGATAACATACTGGAGATAATCATAACAATTTTTTATATGGGATTACATATGAATGGAATTTGATCCCTTTTACCCCGAGCACAGAAACAAATTTATCCTAGTTTGGAATATTAAGAGTTGTAGGTGGAAGGAAATTGATCATAATTTTAAATGTCATTGAGAATCATTCTCTCCATACTAATACTAAAGATAATATCTGAAGGTGAAATAATTGCATTGGTCTCTTTTACTAAAAATACAAAGGTTGGACAACTTTTTCAGAAGGAAAACAATGTAAGATTTGGGAAGTGTTCAATTGAAAAGAGTGGAAACAATGTCATTAGAGTTGTGAAGAATAAAATCATAGCAATGGCTATGCAATTTATTTTGTTTTATGAGGTTGTTATTGTTGGGCAATGATTCATCAATTCAGGAAGACTATTATTCTATGAGAGTATATATCAACCTGTCCTCGAGCAATTACTTGATGCATATAATTAAGCCAAATTGGGTGGTATTCTCAATAAACATATATTATTGGGAACATTGCATACTTTTGGATGCATTTTTATAGTTGGATCAATTATACAGAATACAAGTAATCTTGTTCAATCTACCATTATGGAAATACCTCGAGAAACCATAATTATTGTGACTATTTTACCCTAAATGTCAAAGGAAAGATTGATAAATTCAATCATGTTTGTTACATATTCTCACTTCCATGCCTTAGTATTACTTAAGGAGTGATAAAACTCACTATAACGCAGTATCATTTTCCTTCGTTTCATAGTTCAAGAATCACTAGTAATGAAACCAAAGTTATGTCGCATGGAAGGCCTACTCTTATGTATAGAAAGTGCTAGGAAAGTTTTAGAGGACACACTATTTTAGGAAGTAGGGGTCTATTTTACATAAAGATACATCATTAAAATTTTCATCAAAGGATATATGTATTTATTCAAGCACCTAGGGCTTCAAAAAGAGTTTGCTTCATTAATGATAGGGCCATCCTTAAGGAATATTCAATAATGATAGGGTTTCATCATATTCAAAAATGATATTCTTTTATCATTGACATCAATGACAATTTTTTCAAGCATCTAGAAAGGACACATAATCCCAGGAATTTTTGGATTGGTAAGAGTTTGCATTCAGACGGTCCCATAGGGTGACTAGATGATGTGACAGGGGGGCCTGCAAGTGCTAGGGATAAACGACAAGGTGGCATGTAGATGGAAGGGCCCAACAGTAAGATGGCACCTTTTGGTCCCATTAGGGACATGTAACCTTGGAGGTTTTTACGCAGGAGTTTCCAAAGGAGAGATAGGGAAATTTCCTTCCCATTGCCATTAAATATATTTTTTTGTATCTCTCTCTCTCTCTCTCTCTCTCTCTCTCTCTCTCTCTCTCTCTCTCTCT
>APFE030632817.1:100317-124032 GCA_000404065.3 Pinus taeda | reverse complement strand
ATGCATTGAAAGCATGCGGCTTATATAAATACTGGGTCATACCTGGCATGAGGGCCCAGGTGCCATTTCTGGAGTGGATGGTCGAGAGATGGAACATTCAGGATCAATGTTTCTACATTGGAGACCATCAGCTCGAGATACAGGCCTCCGATATATACTTTCTCACTGGTTTTCCCAACAGGGGCGAACACCTTTCTCTATTCGGGACTAGGCCGGGTGGCCAATCCCTTGCTAGCCTCCGGCTAGAGTGGTGTAACAACGAGAACCAAGAGAAGGGGATTGAAATCAAGTTCATATCTCGTCCTGAACTTATGGTGATAGCATTCACAGTTACCAGACTCTGCGGCGTAGCCTCTTTACACATGGCCATCGGATCCCAGATGCGGATGGCTATAGATTGCTATTGAGGCACCATTTTCAACCGGTGCGATGTTGTACTGGCCAATCTGAAGGGCCAGTTGACTAGAGCGAAGAACGGACAATCAAAGACCTTTGGATATGGGGCTTTGGTTGTAAGTTTTGCCTTAGAGAGAGTTCCTATGCTGATCCCACAGCAGCTCACAGTTGGGGTTGGGGCTCCTTG
The DNA here is from genome assembly GCA_000404065.3 of Pinus taeda. NCBI lineage: Eukaryota > Viridiplantae > Streptophyta > Pinopsida > Pinales > Pinaceae > Pinus > Pinus taeda. The sequence goes on along the minus strand of APFE030632817.1, from coordinate 123,449 downwards.
GGAGCCTAAGATGATGAGATGGGTTGCGGTCATGTCCCGGCATCCAGACGAGGGAGAGAAGGTCGTTCGCTTTCCTGAGACCTACTTTGACTGGTTGGAGGACCAATTCTTCTCTACTCAGGATTTTCCTTATGCCAGGATGGATTTTCGAGGTGACCCGGGCATGGTTCTTCCACAGGGAGAACAATGGGACGACAGAGGTATATTCACTTTTCACAGTTGTTTTTATCTATATTTTTGTTTTTTAAACATCGTTTTCAAAACTGACAGTAAAATATTTCAAAATACTGACATGGGCCCACAGTGTCCAGCCAATCTCCAGGCTTTTGAGAGAAGACATCCAGTTGCACCGCTACCGGCCCCTCAGGATGCAGCTGCAGAGACGCTAGCTGAGTTGGAGCAGGATTTGGAGCGTCTCACGGCAGACATACCAGAGACGTCCATTAACGATATTCCTATCAGACTTCAGCGTTATGTAGTTGCGGTCCCAGGACCTTTTAGGAGGTTCTTATGTAGAGTAGCACGTGCAGTGGTGTCTTATAGAGATCACCACCAGTGATTGGATGATCACTTTTGTAGACTCATGTCACATTTTTGGTTTTTTGTACTTATCATTTTTGCCGATCATAAGGTGTTTCTCAACCTATGATCGAGGACGATGTATATTTTTTGATACTATCTATATATATCATTTTACCGGCTTATCTTGTTCACATGTATGATGAAATGTTTTTAAATTTACAATTATCTCAAATGTCTGTCTAATACTCGAGAAGCAATTGCAACTGCTAATGTATTTAGAGACCTTGGAATATGCTGATATTCAATGTAATCAAACTCACGTTCCAAGAGACGCACTCTCAAAAACAACCTTAATAACACAGGATTTCTAATGGCATAAAATCTATTAAGCTGTAATACAATGAGTTCCGAATCTAACCTCACAATCAAACGTCGAATCCCGAATGAAATAGATTCAGACAATAACTCAATCACTGAACTATATTTTGCAATGTTGTTTGTTGTTTGGCCGAGGCCTACCCCATGCATAGAAACTAACTCGTCAGAGGGCGAATAGATAACGCAAGCTGTGGAAGAGATATTCCGTGTACTACGACAAGCACCATCAGGGAATCCAATGTATGTTTGGAGAGGCATCGACATCTGAAATATCAAGAGTAAAACCAAGATAAGCCAGAATAATGACGAAAAACACACTCTCTAAGCTAAGCACATTGTCTAGACTAATAAACACTCAAGCTAGAAAGAAGACCTAATTAGAAAGAAAACCTAACCTAACTAACGATTCTCCATACCCTGCATTTAAGCATAATACCTCTTTAGGTAAAGTCCATTTCTGGGTTTACCCAAAGAGTCCCCGTCAAAATCAACTAGCTTATATGCCCTCTTTGCTAGCTTTCGCTTGACAATGTAGGGCCCATGCCACATAGGGACGAATTTTCCAGCACCTAGTTTATCGTTGGCTTGATCATATAAAAGTACTAGGTCTCCTTCCGAAAAATTTCGAGGGGTCACATTTTTAGCATACTGAGCTTTCATTCGTTTCGCATGAGTCTCGATTGACAATGCAACATCGCGATGAGTCTAATCTAATTTAGCTAAGTATAATAAACGCTTTTCCTCTTCGGACGTAGCTAAGAGTAATTCGATAGCCATTTGAAGTGATGGGATTTCGCATTCAATAGTTAACACAACTTCCAAGCCATAAACTAGCTGAAAAGGAGTGAACCCTGTTGAAGTTTTCACTAAGGTTCGGTACGCCCATAGCGCTGAAAATAACATGTTATGCCAATTCGACCGATGAATACCAATAATTCGTCGGATCATGATAACTAGAACTTTATTGATTGACTCAACCAGACCGTTGGTTTGTGGATAATAAGGAGTAGAGCTATCATGGCGCAAACCAAGCTGGCCTGTAAGTTTGGTCATCATGACGTTTCGAAAATGGCGTCCATGGTCAGTAATGATTGCTTGTGAGACAACAAACCTAGCGATAATATGATTGAAAATGAAAATCGCTGCTATTTTGCCATCTGCCTCGGCCCATTTAGTAAAATAATCAACCGCGAAGATGATATACGCATGCCCCCCGGCCGAGTGAGGGTTAAAAGTTATGAAGTCGATACCCCATTTGGCGAAAGGACCGACGGCAATTATAGGGTGGAGAGGAGCAGGCGGTGAGCGCATATTTCGATCAAATACCTGACAATTGTGGCATTTTCGGACGGCAATAATACAATCTTTGAATAAAGACGGCCAGAAGTAGCCAGCGCGCAATATCTTTTGGGCAGTGGCATACCCAGACATATGACCGCCACACACTCCAGAGTGACAGTCATTCAGAACCCTTTCAGCCTCTTCGTGAGTTAAACAACGTCGAAAAACCAAGTTTGCCCCACGGCGATAAAGAGTATCTCCAATAATTTTAAACTGTTGGGACTGGAATCGAATTTTTCGACGCTCCGACTTTGAAAGTTCAGGCCGAAAGGATTGGGTCTGGAGATAGACGATTTTATCTCCATACCACGGATCTAAAGTGCTGATAAGAAACAAAGATTCGTCCACAATGGGCTCTTCTGCCACTGTCTCTGTGTCAGCACGCGGGAAATCACACATTAACTCCGCGAAAACTAAGGATTTCTTAGACTTGGATTTATCGAACTCCAAATCGAACTCTTGCAGGATAACGATCCATTTAGAGTAGTTTCCCCCTAGCAATTGTTTTGTCAAAATATAAATCATAGGGTTGCAATCCAAAATCACAGTAGTTTTACGAAGTAAAATGTAGTGACGAAAACGCTGGACAGCTTGAACAGCTGCCAGGGCCAATTTCTCCACATGGGAATATTTTAACTCGGTTGGATTTAAGGTCCGACTAAGATGATATATCACATGTTAGGCTCCGAATTCGTCTTCCTGGACTAGCACCATTCCAATAGTGGAATGCGAAGCTGCGAGGGATAAGAAGTAATCCTGGTTGTAATTGGGAGGATACAGCAACGGTGCATGGGTCAACGCGTGCTTGAGTGTATCAAAAGACTGCTGAGCAATCCCATCCCAAAAGAATTGAGCGTTCTGTTTTAACAACCGGGTAAAACCCTTAGTGACCTCGGTGTAGTTTGGAATGAATCGGCGTAAAAAGTTTGCTTTCCCCTGCAAACTTTGGAGTTGGCGTAAGCTCGAAGGAGGAGGAAATTTGATGATTTCTTCGACTTTCGAGGGATCAACGCGAATGCCGGCTTTTGAAACAACAAATCTCGGCAATCGACCTGCTTCTATACAAAACACACACTTGTGCGGATTTAAACGAATACGATAATGCCTACACCTCATAAAAATTGCTCGTAAGTGAACAAGGTGATTAGCTCGATGTAAAGAATGAGCAGGCAAATCATCGAGGTATGGTTGCACAATGTGTTTGATGTCATGAAATGCATAAGACATCGCCCGTTGAAAAGCGGCTCCAGAATTCTTGAGTCCAAAAGGTAATTTGCAATAAGCAAATGTCCCCCACAGACAAATGAATGTCGTTTTTGGTTGGTCGGCAGGTAGAATATTGATTTGATTATAGCCCGAAAAACCATCCATAAAGGAAAACATTTTGCTTCCGGCACAATCATCAATTATTTGATCGATATAGGGTGTTGGATAATTCTCCTTGGGACAAGCTCGATTAATATCCCTATAATCAATACAGATCCTTATTGTTCCCTACTTTTTGTTAACTGGGACAATATTCAATACCCAGTCCGTTAACGGGATTGGATAAATGAAACCTGCTTTCAACAACTTTTCGACTTCGGCTTTAATGGCAGCTGCTTTTCGAGGGTGTATTTGACGCAACTGTTGCCGGACGGGTTTAGCATCCGGGTAGGTTTTGATCTCATGGACAACAATAGTGGGGTCAATTCCTGGCATTTCCTCGTATGACCAGGCAAATACGTCACGGAATTCTTGGAATAGGGCCTTGTAAATTTCAATCTCATTGTCTAAACATGAGGCACCTATATGAATGTTCTCAACAATTCCGGGCTTCACCAAAATGTCAATGGGAATAGTGTGAGAAATGTTCCCTAAATTCAGCTCTGAATCAGGATGTTTCGTTGGACTCTGAGCGTCTTTGACATGTTCAGTGGTAAAGATAGATGAGAAATCATTTTCAAAACGATCATCTTTAGGTAAGAACGAAGATTTGTGATGAAGATCTTCCCATGGTAAATCGTCTACGCATAGGATTTCACGAAGGTGTTCGTCAGATGAGACAACTTCGGGAAACGTTATTAACGCTGAAGGTGATATGAAAAATGAGTCCTCATGGACCACATTCATTTGGTCAGATTTGGTTGAAAGCGAATTGGTGAAAGACACTACGGCTTCATAAGCATGTTCATATGGACTCAAAGGCATGGCATTACCCAATGAGTCTATTTCAGATTCGGAAGGGACAATCCAAGGATCGTCATGAACGATGGTATCTGCACCACATATTCCAATCAAAAGCCATGCTATTTTAACTTAACATATCTTTTGAAGCATTTATTTTGGGTTTGTTCTATATGTTAAAACTATAAATGATATATATCCTAGATTGCAGTGACTTTGTGATCTGCATCTTGGGGGCTATATTATAAGTTTGAATATATAAGTCATGAAATCATATTTTTATGTAAAAAGGGATATTGATAGATATGTAACTAATGAAGTAAACCCTAGTTAAAGTTGACTCAGTAAAAAACATAACTTATTAGACGACAATAGAAGGAAAGTGCAGGTTGAGAAGGAGAGGTCCCAAAACTAGCCTCACTGAATGTAATGGTTCTTCTTAATGGAATCCTTGTTCTCGAATTCTTTCTCTCCCTCCTTTCATATTTTTGTGATGTATTTAGTTCTTGGAGTTTTACCAATGTTTTTGTGATTAGTTTCATGGAAAATTTGTATGTTTTCTTTCCTCTCTTCACATTCAAGCCTCTTAGATCTTAGCCCCCAAGATCCATATCACTTTGAATCTAAAATTTTGACATGCAACAATTTGATATGTATTTATTATAATTCCATAAGTCTCACTTAATTGCATTATTCCAAGAAAAAAGTTACAATCAATTTCTCAATTTTTTATTTTTATTTTTGGGTCTCCTAGGTGAGCAACATTCCTTATTTTGTAACTCGCCATAAAATATGGAGTTAAAGACCCTACTTTGTCATCTTTTTAATTCCATGAATGGCTCTCAGTTTAGACTTCACAGGCTTCCACTATGAATGTTTGAATAAAGCTACATGTTCAAGCCTAGTTTTAGGACTAGATAAAATAAATAGCCCATAATTTGAAAATTTAGGGACTTAAATTTTAAAATTTCACAAGATGTAATTAAATATGCCAACATTAGAATCTTTCTATTCTCTTATGACTTGGACCTTCTAACATAAAGTTCTGGTGAAATTATTATAATGTATTTTTTTTATCCTATTTCAAGAGACTAAGTTGGTACATACTGCCATTTTGCCACTAATTCCCCTATATGCTTGAAATTTGGAACTAAAACATTTTGGTCCATCTTATGTTCAATTCCACAAGTGAAACTCGATTTGGGCCTTGAAATTTTTATATATGACCTTTTGTATTGAAAATAGTCATTTAAGCCTAGTTTGAATATTATACAAGCCCTAATTTGTGCAACCCTACAACTTTGAAAATAAAGTGAATTACATTTTAAAATTTCTACCTTATATATGTTTCCTTTTCCTATTAATCTTGGAATTTCCAGGCAATTCACTGATCTAGGAAAAAAAAAAAAATGGTAAAATGACTTGTTTGAAGGAACTAAATATACTAGAGATGAGTTCCACAATAACTCATTAGAGTTTATGAGAACATCCTCTAAATAATCCCAATACATTCATATAGCCAAATAATTATATCTATCCCAATAATGATTAAATTGACCTTTATTTATACATATTTTGAACTCTGCTAATAGAGTAGCCCATTCTACATATGCATTTAGCTTAATTACATATACATTTAACCCCATATATAACTTAATAGGGTTATGTATCTTTTGAAAATCACTCAATTATTTGAGATAATTTTAGATATGCAATTTTATTTTTATTTTTACTTGTTATAATTTTTTAAAAAGATGTTGAAAACCTGTCATGACTTATTTGGTTAGTAAAACAAGAATGTAGTTAATCCCTCACTACAGTTCAGGTCTCCTAGTTACATGATTTCCCCTTGTGTTCCACTTATTATTTTGATAGTTTTTACACTTTTGCTTACAGTTGGGACAAAGTGCAAGTTTTAGATATTTATCAAACCTCACTACAGTTCACGTCTCCTAGTTACACAATTTCCCCTTGCAGTCCACTTATTATTTTGATAGTTTTTACACTTTTGCTTATAGTTGGGACAAAGTGCAAGTTTAAGATGATTTATCAAAATAGATACCCTTTATTGTATTTTTTTTCTTCTTATTTAAAACACCACAAGCATATTACTTTAAAATTGAGAAAAATAAATATTATTACATTTTATTGATCAATAAACTTTTGTGTATATTCCATTAGACAGTTTATCACAACAGATTTGATAATAACATATTAAAATTTTGAATTTCAACACTATTACAATTTTATTAAAACTTTAGATCTATAAATTTCAATGTAACTAGTGCATGCATGCAAATGGAAAATTATGTAGAAAAGTAGAGAATGAAAAAACCTCACACACACACACAAGACACAAGATATGCTTTGGGAAACCCTTTCAGGAGAAAACCTAACTGGAAGGTGAGGTCGCTTCTCTATCTTTCTCTATCTAGAAAATATGGCTGCAGTTACAAAGAAGTAATGCCTGTGACCCATGGGCTACTACAATGCACATAGTCTATCTGTGTGCTCTACCTCCTATCTCTCATGGCTATATTTTCTCAGTTATGGAACAAAATCCTCTTGAAATAATGGAATGCCTCTTCCTCCTAGTGGCCTAGTCATAACACAACTTGATAACCTACTAGTGGTTAAGTTTGACTACATCAACTCTTAACTTGAGTTACAATATAGACTCTTCTAGAGTCTTTTACATCATAAATACATCGCTAGCCCATTTTCCATGAATAATGGGGGTTGACGCGGTATCCTCTCAAACCATGGTGGTGAAAACAGGAAAGTTAACTTCTGAGTGGTATAAATTTTGCATACAGGCTCTGATTGATGCTCTTCTTGGACCGTTGGAAAAATCTATGTGTGTAGAACAACATGAAAAGGTAAGGCGCTAAAATGGAAAATTTTTACACTCAAAAACATCGTTTGATGCCTCACAATGCTCCCGAAAGGTTTTAGACCCCGTTTTTCCAAATTGAGGACCGTTTTTACTCAAACCTCGTTTTGGCAAATTAAGTCTTGTCAGTAAAAATGGTCCGCGAGTTGATTCCTCCACTTTTTCCACTTTGAATGCATCGAGATGGATGACAAATAATATATTGATCCAATCCAGATCACTTAGTTTGACTATGAAAAAATCATAACTTTTTAAATATTAAAATCATTAATATAAAATTTCATGTACATTAAAATGATAAAATATTTTATTAGTATATATTTGAATTAATTTGACTCGTTAAACATTTTATTATATATTTGAATTAATTTGACTAGTTGAACATTGTATGCTTTTTTATTAAAACATAAACCAATTCTAAAAGATCAAATACATTTTCTCATATTTTTAGCTTCATAAAATACTTTTTACTTTTTTATCAATGATAATAAAATCACCAAATTTAAATATTTCTACTCAAATGTATGTTTATTTTGGAATAGAATTTTCAGAATTTTAATTTGATTATTAATAATTAGGATTCCAAAATAGAATATCCATGAAATATTTATATTGGCATGTTTTAGAATAGACTTTCAGAATTTTAATTTAATTATCAATAATTATTAGGTGATTATGTGGATGATAGAGATTTATCCTCTAGGAAATATATATAAAATATTTTAATAGTAATCAAGATAGAGGGTTAAAATTTATCTCAAAGGTAGTTATACCTTTTTTCCTTTCCAATTTAATTAAAAAAGATGTCATGCCCACGTGTCAATTCAATTAATTTAAATTAGGTGTTGATTTAATTAGTTTAGTTAATTTTTATGATTTTTTTTCATTTTTTTGCAATGGGAGATGTATCTTTTGTAAATGTCTTTGATGCCTAGCAATATTTATCACCCATTTAATTTATATGGTTTCCCTAGTTTTAATAGGAGCCAATGATAGATGATTTGGATTTATCTCAAAAGTAGTTATGCCCTTTTTCTTTTCAATTTAGTTAAAGGAATGTCATATCCACATATGCGATTTGACTTTTATTTGGTTTTTATTTATGGCATTGAAATCTTATTACCTATGATTTCTTTACTATTTTTTTTAAATATTTGTTTAAGAGTATATATATTTAACTCATATCTTAATTCTTCTTATAGTTAACTGTAATAATAGTAATTTAAAATAAAGATTTTTATGGTAATTGTTAATCTTGACAATGTAAGGTGTAGTATCTCTATATTATATCTGTATCTCGTCCAACTGTAACAAAATATCCTATTTGGCTTCATTTCTATGATGGAACGCCCTACTAGGCAGCGATTTTTTGTGCTAGTATAGGTCAATGGTGCATAAGTATTGGTTTTAGTGCCCCCGAGTGTGTCCTATATCTAGAACCCAGTCTGCTAGGGATGCTAAAAATTTCGTGTCTGTGCTGAGCGTGATCCATTATCGCATCTATTTTTGCATTTTGAATTTTCTCTGAAATTTTTTACAAAGTTTGAGCGTGATAAATTTGGGTTGAAGCTTGAGCCCACATACTACTTCAAGAATTACTCAAACTATCACATTTGTTAGAGCCCCTACGACAACAAGCACCCTATCGTGTCATGGATGCCAACATGAGAAGTTGGACTGAGGAGAGGCTATGAGAGAAGAGGCATAGGAATGAGGAAATGGGAGTAAATAGCGAACCAAAGAGGTGGAGTTTTGAATAACAGAGGAGTCAACAAAATCGAGAAAGAGAAGAACCATGATTCCATAGAAAGAGCTCCTCCTAAATAGGGAACTAGTAGAAGACCATATAAAAAAGAAAGTGGCCAAGAAAACTTCACCAAGCCTTTGTGAATTCTTGATAATACATAAACTTGCAACGATAATGAGAACCAAAAACCAAACATGACATAAAAAGAGTCAGGTTGAAGTAGCACGCAACCAATAACATGGAAAAGCAAACCTTTAGAAAACACTGAATACTAATCGTCTAACAAGTACATATATCCAAGCACACATGCAAGGGACAACACACCAATTGGTCACATTCATACTCTGATTCATCATAGTGTTGAACCGAATTAACACCACCAAGAGGAGGCTAGGCCAAAAAGACCTAAACCTTCTCACAATGCATAAAAGGAAATAGTAGAGAGTCCTACCAGGATGAGCAACCAGAGACTAAACAAAGTCGGTCGAGACCAAATTGTTAGTTTCCAAACAACAATCAGTGATCTCACCATCCAATGCACCATCTAAAAGTTTCATGTATGTGCCACCCTGGGTCATTAATGTGTACTTGTTTAAAAATGATAGGGAATCAAACATTTGTATTACAATACATTGACAGCGATGCCTAGGCCTCCCTCCTCTATTGAGCAAGTTGATAATAAGAATAGCAATCCCCCCACAAAAACTACATTTACATCTTAATGCTTGTTATAACTTTGATGTGTTCCAACTTTTATAAATCATTTAATTTACTAGCTTTAATGAATTAAAAACACATCAAATTCATTTATAAATAATTACTAAATTTAAAATCCTTTTCAAACATGTTTTGCATCTTCAAAAATAATAAGTGGTCAATTCAACACACTTCATATGACGTGAGAGGGGTCATCATAGTAGTTTCACATTTTCACGCTACCAAAAAGTGTGAGTTAAAGTAGAGGAAGAAAATCATTAACTCCTGCCTTTTAGATTTAACATATAAATAGGTTAGGTAAGGGGTAGGTTAGGTAAGGGGCGGGTGTAATGACAACAAACATTTCTATATTAAATATATATTATTTATTATTTATTAAATATTAAATATATAAATTAATTTTAGAATAAAGGGTGGGGTCTGAGAATATTTTGGTTGTGGATTAGTGCAGTGATGCGATTGAAACACCACCATTCATTACCATTTCACAAGACACCACATCATTGAATATTACGATAAAAGCATTGCAACTAATGATATGATTTAATGCAACTAATGATATGGAAATCATGGTTTTAATGATGTAAATCATGGAGTTAATTTGAAGGAAAAGAATTGACATGGTAACTGAAATTTATAGTTTAAAAAAAAAATCACTTAATGGACCAAATAAAAAATAAATAAAGAATATTCAATGGAGTTGTTTAAAAGATTGACAAAGGACAAAAGTACATGTAATTATCATCCATAATCATACTACACCAAATAATAAAATAAAAAATATTCACTTTAATTTTTTTAGTAGGTAACTACAAGTGTTTATGTGCAGTTTAAGTTAAGCATTTTTTTTTAAATTTTCATAATTAACAAATTTAATGTTCACTCCACAATGGCTATCACATGAAAAGAAATTCAAAATTCATGTCCATCTAGACTTAATATCTTAAAAGTGAAATATAAAATAAAAATATTAAAAGTATTATGTAATAGTTTAATAAAATATTATAAAGACTATTTATTAAATAAATATATTATTAATAATAAATGTAAGTTATGTTTTGTTGAGGGTTTTGTTAATTTAATAAAGGTGATTACTATTATTCATTACCAAGTATGATTATTCTTTATAATGTTTTTTATAAGATGATGTATTTTAAATAACGTTTTTTTGGGTTAAAATATAATTATTATGGTTCGTAAGTTAAAAGAGAAAGCTCCATACAATAATTATAAAAAAATATCACATTTTTTTATTGAAAAAGAAACCACCTCTATATTTGTAGGCATTTTGATGTTCAAACTCTTTCTTATTTATATTTGTAGACATTTTGATGTTCAAAACTTTTTCTTAGTGCTCTACTCATCACACAAATGAATAAAAATTATAATTTTAATACGAAGGAAAATCAATATAATTGATATCATTATAGGCATTAACATGGTTTGTGATATTATAATAGCTTTGTGTTGTTATAATAGCTTTGTGTAAAGACATTAATGTTCAATAAAACAACTTTGCAATGTAATCCAATGATGCTTAGTGTATTACCCCTAACGTGACTTTTATGTATTTTCATGTATCTTTACTAGGTTGGTGAGTTAGGATGTGTTCGGGCTCTGTGTGTTCATAGCTATATATGTGTTAGATGTGTTTTGGGATAATGTGTTTATGTATATATGTTTTGAGGCTAGATGTTTATTTGATCTTAAGTTGATGAGTCTATGTGATAAAAGTCTAACGAACTTAGCTATGTAAATATGTAATCATATTTATATTAATAAAAATACATCATTATTGTAGATCAAGTTAAACAAGAGAATAAGCGAGGATAAGGCTCCACAAGATTGGTAGAGGGATAAGGGCCATATGATTAAGGGCTTAAGCCATTATTAAAATGGGCCTAAAGTCATATTTTATCTTATGTTTCCAAAGAGTGGGAAAAGGTGCTTATTGAAGTGCCACTTGTCAAAGAAGGAAAATGCGCATAAAAATAGGAGCTTTAGTCTTATTAAGGACTCCATGCCATAATTCTTACCATTTTAACTAGTGTAGTTCCTACGGGGAAAAGAAGGTGTGACATTGTGATATTGTTACCTTGTTGACCTTAAGTGTATCTAGTTGTGCACTACTCCTTGGGTTGGCTTGGGTTAGGCAAGAGCCCTCGAGGAAGAAGTGTAGGGATAACTTTCCTTGGTGTGAGGCTTGGAGGGTACTTGGAGACACTTGAGGGTAATTGGAACTCTTTGAACCATAGGGATTTGAGACTGCTTAGCTGGGCTATGCTGAAACCTTGGAAAGGTAGTGGCAGAGCATGAGGGATTGTGAGTGTAGAAAAGTAGGTGGACTACCTTGGGTTGTGTAGGATGATGGGGGATGAGATATTGTAGGTTGGAGGTTGTTGGAGTTTGGTACATGTTGATGGTTTAGAAAACTCTCCCAACAACATCAATGGATGATCACTCGAAGGTGGGTCCCTATTAGATCAATTCTTGTTTGATGTAATGATATCCATCGATATGTGGGTCTGAGTGCCACCAAATATGTTTTGGATATGATATAATATTGATTTAAATGAAATTATATCTAATGCAAAGGCTTATTGTATATTATCTATATTATTCTAATTAATATAATGTACAACTAATATATATCCCAGAACGCTAGGAGTGAGTTTATTCAGATTAGACATAACACGAAAGATTTGATTATTGAATATAAGGAAATAATTCACGAGAATTCAATAATGGTAGATGTGCAAATACACAATTTCCATTTTTTGAATAAATAATTATAATATAACTATTCTCATATCCAATAAGTATCTATCAAAGAACTAACCAATTCATGAAAATAAAGAACATGCATAAAGCTCAACTTATCAAAATGTTGATACAAGAGATCTCTAAAACATATATCTAGCCTTCTCTTTCTTATTAAAACTGATAACAAATTATGTAGGTTCATACAATATGTTTTGGACCTTTTCTCCTTGAAAGAGCCTTCTTTTAAGTTAATCTACTTTGTACTTACATTCAATATTGTTTGGAGTTTCTTTGCATTAGACTTAACTTTCCAACTCATAAAATCATTGGAAAATTCCTATGGTTATTCCTAATAAGTGTAAGGTCCCCACCTTACTAACCATCAATAATATAGAGAAGTAGAGGTCACATTAATCACTAATACTCAATTTATTTTTTGTAACATTACTAATTTAGTTATCATGTAATCATGTTCCTTCATCTATTTAAATATAAGAATATCACATAAGAATTTAGGGATAACTTTCCCTTAAAACCAATTCCAAAATGCATTTCTCCTCATGTTTAAAAGAACATAGCATGTGCTCTTTTCATACTTAAAAGTGAGTTCTAAGTAAGACTAGAAATAAATTCCATTATAATGACATGTGTGATCATTAAGCTTAATCAACCTATTTGACCCCCCTAGATTATGATAAATAGGTTCTACTTATAGAATCTTTACATCATAACCACAAAGTATGCCACAAGAACCTAAAATATCCTCCTTCTATTACAAAAATCATATATAAGGGCATGATTATTAATTTTCCTGTAACAAGGTAACTAAAGAAGAAATATGTCTTTCTTCATCAAAAAATATAATGATATGTTTATGAAATGGAAAAATTGAATCACAAAAGATATTGAACCAACAATGTTTCCAAACTCATCAACTAAAAATCCTCATTCCCAAATATAAAGGAAAACAATTATTTACAAAATGGCATTGCTTCAATCATGAGACTCGTATAATGAATGTCACAAAAAGAATAGCTATTGTTACAAATTTAGAAGCATATTATTCTTCAAAAGGTGCCAAGTAGAACAATGGACTTGCAAAAATTAGGCATAATTAGTTGTTTGCTATAACTACTCAAGCATGAGACTGCACCCATGAATACATGTAGCTTGGACAACTTATTATGCTCACTTGCATAAGTAATTAAATCCTACATAATTGGTTACCCTAAAATCGTTTCCAACAACAACTTATTTTTCATGATATCTTCAGATAATAATAATAACAATTGTCCTATTCTCTATTCACACTTCAACAAATTAAAATCCATTATCACATTCATACAAAATCTTGCAAACATAGGAAGTTACATCTATTAAATAATCTATTCATAAATTTCTAGTACATAAAAGTTATGGTCAGTAAGACATTTACTCTAAAAATTTATATGTACAAAAGATATAGCCATTGAGGCATTTTTACAAACACTTTGCAAGCATGCAATCTACAACCATTAAGGCATTTTGTCAAACACTTTGCAAGCATGCTATCTACAACTATTGGGATTTTAAAACAAAAATTTAAAAGTGAATGAACTAGATTACTGTCACCAATAGAGATCACTAGGTAAATCCAAGAAAACAAAATCAGCAAAACCAAACAATAGACAGTCCATACAAGCATCAACAAATCTACAAAATCACCCATATTAGAGAACCAGAGCTAGAAAACCTATGTTTTGGAATCATAGTGGGGGTTACATGGCCATTAGGCACGGATACCCCCTGATCTTTAGCTAAATTGAAACAAAAACTCCCACAAATTCGATTATTTAAAACAACAACAAAAGAATTCCTACTATCTTTTTTATCACTTTTATCAAACACTTAGTGTGAAAACTTCACCTATAGTTGTACATGGAGAAAGAAAACTCAAATTTATGCTAATATTATATTTTCATCAAAGTCGTGGCAGCCTGAATGCTTCAGTCTCTAAGACCTTCTGTCAAATAGTTTGCAACAACACTATACAAAAAAAACACTTATATAAAATGAAACTACAATTATTGCAGAATTTGTTCAAACATTTTGTGTGCAACATTTTATATACAACTAAGTTTCAGCTAACAACCCAATTCATAGTAAGAAAAAACCATGCTATCAAACATAGAATATTGAATTTGGATAATAGATATGACCTGCTATGGACAAACATACATTATAAACTGAACTTGAAAACTTTGGCAACACATTCTTGTTTTAACCTCCTACATGCACATTCTCAACTATAGTTGCCATTCATTATTCGTTAGCTCATAACATAAACTTTCACAAGTACCAATTTCTCATAAATTGAAATTTCTACAACACTTTAAACCAATAATGAACTAAAATTTGAAGAATGTTTATGAATATACCTGACAGTGTATATATACAACTCCAAAGATGAGAGTATTCTCCAGCTCCAATATCCTTACCAACTTATTGTGAACCATCCAGTTTTCCACCCAACCATATCTAAGGATAACTTCTCCCCCTGGAACCCCCAAGCTGTAAGAGCTCACAAGCAGTACCAAAATATAGCAGTAGAGAGATATACAATGCAAACTGAGGAAGATAACTTTCACTTCCTCTCAATACCACTCATGGTCAACTCCACCAGGTATAGCTAATTAGTAATTTGGTTTAGGAATTTCATATTCATTTCAACAACATTTGGCTACTCTCCAAGAATCTCCCTCTCACAATCATCTTCAAGTCTCTCCAACTCTTGGTATTACAATGTACCTCCTTCCCCCTTTAAGTGAGAATACATGAGACACATATATAGGAGGAATAACAAATTCTTGTTATAAAGGAGGAGTAATATGCATGTCTTGTATTCCATTTAGAGGAGTGTAACTCATGCCCTTAAGGAGAGTTATGCATGCCTTAGTTAAGGAGATAGGTGTGAAGTGATTGAGGGGATGAAGCTGACTTGTAATTCCCTTTTAATAATAATATCATAGTCTCTTAAAAGATAATAATAATATTAATAATATTTAGGATTAAGTCGAGATTGAACTATTAGGATTGATAAATGATAAGTTAAATGATTTTCCTTCAACTATGTTTGATTACCAATTTACGTAAGTTGATTTACTATTTTTGGAAAGCCATACTTGACATGCTAGACATGACTTTCTATTTTTAGAAAGTCACTCCAGAATTGTCAGAAATGAGATTTTATTAAGGAAATTCATTCTTTATCTTCCCATGAATGGCATTTTTCTTCTAGAGAATAGGGATTCCACATCCCTATTGCATACATATTCGTCCTTAGTAGATTGAGGACTCTATGCTCTAATCTACTCCAAGGATCCAAGATTCCACACCTTGATATTTTAAATATTTACGACTCTGCATCCCAATCCTTTTATTATAGATCCAAGACTCCACGTCTTTATATTTCATGGATTTAGGACTCTAAGCCCTAATTTCCATGGCTTCTCATCTACTCTACTTTGAAACTTCGCACTTCACCTTAAGGTAGTGATTGTGAGTTCATATCCATTTGATGGTTCGTTGGTAAGGCCTTGTTCCAAGACCTTCACACATCACAATCTCATAGATCAAAGGAATCAAATGAATTTCATAATTAAGTTATTCACATTTTACCAAATATTGTGCATGACTTCCACAGTCATTTTGGCTCTCGAGAAATGACTTCTATAGCCATTTATAGTTTGAACATCCTTGTGTGCAAATAACCATGTCCCCTGTCACATCCTATTCAATACAATATTAAGCATATATAATCATAAAATTCATTTATCATGACTTCCAAAGTAATTTATAATTTGAGCATCCTTGTTTGGAAATAACCGTGTCCCTTTCCACATCTTGCTCAATACAAGATTAAGCATTTATAATCATACATATCATGTATCATGAATTCCACAGTCGTTTATAATTTGAGCTTCCTTGTTTGCAAATAACCAGGTCCCCGACCACATCCTGCTTAGTAAAAGATTATGCATATATAATCATACAAATCATATATCATCCATAAATCATAATCAACAATATGTTCTACATAACCATGATCACCCATAGATCTATGTGTCTCAATCCTGGATCACCATCCATGTCATACACCTATGTCAAAAATTAGGATACCAAAATAGAAAACATCGATAATATGCTCTTAACCAAAATTAGTTCTTATATAGACAACCATAGACATTATCATAAGCACATAGCAACCAGGTGACCAAAACTAGGTCTATAACATATAAGCATGTACATAAGTCTGTCATGCATAATCTTTTATCATTACATCAAAATCACCCTCTCTAAGTGTCATGAAACTAACCTTGCCAAGGTGGGACACTACAATAAGCAATTCATTGATACAAGTTTTCAATTTCTAATTTGAGGTATTCTTGTTGTGTAACAAAATTAAAATTTTTCATACAAACGATTGTGTTTGTTACAAGATCTTGAACATGTATTATTTATTTTTTCACTAGAGGATTTATTGTTTATTTGCCTACACCTTCTTTTATTCCCTCTTTTTGTTCACACTTTTGATCATCAAGATTATTCCTTTTACCTATAATTTTGCAAAAATTAAACCAAATTAACATAATTAGTATGGTTGCTTTTAAAAGAATTTCAAAACACATAGTTAAGGAAATTCATATTTAAAATAATTTGTAATGAAAAATGGTTCAATGATTTATCCTTTTGCTCACATGCTCCAATTTATCATTGAAAAAATAGGATCTAAGTCATATGTGTCATAGAATGTGCTATTAATTTTAATATGTAGTTATCATTTCAATGGTTAACAATTTGTTGCATAATGTGTTGTCATTGATATCAAATCTAGGAGATCCTTTTGTTGTCATTAATGTCAATGCTTGGGGGAGACCTACGTGACCCTTTGTATATATGTTATAGTTAGAGAGGATTCCCAAAATAAAAGGGGTTAGAGAGGAATCCCATAGCCCAAGGACCCAAGGATATGTCAACCTAAGGAATTACAGACCAATTATGTGTATTGGTCCAAGGAATATTAAACCCAATCCAAGAAATATTAGCTCCAACAATCATGTACTCCTTGAAAGTATTCATAAATCAAGAGATAGTCCAGATCTTAGGGGGGGAAGATCTAGGAGAGTTGAAGGTTGGGAGAGTAAAGAAACCACACAATATTCAAAATATGCAATGAATACATAGGGAAGATAGTAATTCAGAAAAACATTTATTAAATGAATGAAACTTTTGACTACTACATTATGCTAGATCAATCTGTCCTTTTAACAAAGTGAGGCTAGTTATTTATAGTTTATTGAATTATAATACCATGGGTGGATACCATGATTAAATGACACTTTCCATTCAGATCATTCTTGCCCCCCAAGCGAAACAGTGGTCCACATTTCAAGAAGTTCCCTCCTGAGAAGCTTTTGTGGAAGATGAGTCAATGGAGAGAAGGCTTTTTTGTGGTTGACTTATAACCATGGGTTTGTGGATGACCCAAAATCAAGTGTTGTCGAAGATATGGGTTTTTCCTGGATTACGCATAATTGTAGGTTTATAGACGATCCATAACCATTATGAATGGCGATCCGAGGATAGAGATACTCTATAATGTTTGTGGGGCCAACTATGACACTGACAGTGTGCATGTGACAATCCTGGTCAAAATTCCATGTAATAAAGTTAATAAAGGCAACATAATAACCAAGGCTAGGGGACACATATTCCAAGCTGAGTGTTGGGAAAAAAATCCTAGTGTGGGTGTTCATTTGGTTTATCACAACCAAGAAAATTGGAAAAGGAAAATGCAAAAGCTTTGGAAAGGCATGAGGCATTAATTAACATTTTTTGGAAATAATACTGAGAGGGGGTTGAACCAGTATTAGCAAGTCGATAATTTTTCATTTCCATAATCAGATTTATATACGTTGCTTCAGTTAGTGGAACTCCCGTGTATATGCAACTGTGATTAAAGAAACTAGAGTGTATACTGCTAACATAAGATTCAGTTAATTCATCATATGTTGATCTTTAATCAATGCATCAGAACCATATAAACAGTAACCAGGTGCAGTAAAACAGAACAGACAATCACACACATGAACACAAGATATAAGGTGGAAACCCAATGTGGGTGAAAATAACCTTCTGCAATTGTCTCTATCTTATTTTTAATAATAAGAAACTTCTTTTTACAATTTTTGTACTGGTGCAGACTTATACCAGTACACAGGCTTCTACCTGCAGAAGGCTACAACTTTCTCTCGTTCTCTAGCTTCTCTTGGAAGGGAGCTACCACCCCCTTAGCTCTTGTACTATCTGATTTGTTTACTAGTATGTAGGTGCCGGCCTACATAAGGCTACAACCTTCTCTTTTCTTCCAGGGACCACGTTTCATAAATTTTCAGACTAGATCAATCAATAACATCATTCAAACATCAAATATATCTACATCAACCAATATCCTTTGCACCAACCACAACTGAATCAATCAATCACTTTTTAGGACGCTGTAACCAGAAAAAAGTAACCAAAACACAGTAACTAGAACCCAGAACACTGTAACAGCAAACAGAAGTAGCTAATGCATATTTTATGAGGTATACGCTACTTCAATGTGTCAAACCTTCGTGCGTACGCATTTTTCTCAAGGTGAACCTGCGTATAGATCTACAAATCAAATTTAATATGTATACATTGTTTTGATATGCAAAAAACCAACGTGTATACATGCCTTTTCTAAAGTGAACCTGTGCACAGATGTGTAAATGATGATTTAATCTTTACAACAATTCCAGACTTCAGTTATACCCAGATCATCATATTTACAAACTACAACATGCACCAGTTATTCAGATAAATGATCAAACCATATAAAGATACTTCACTTCAAGCCTTAAGATCTTGACCCATCATTAGATATTATCCTTCATCAAGTGCTAAGGTTCATCCTTGGTTCAGATCCAACTATGAACCATAACCCAATAACCTATACACTAGATCTTGCTCATCATCAAATATTCAATTCTTGAGTACCTTGGCCTAATGATCTTCTCCTCCTTTTATAATCTTAGGCCTTACTCAATACCATGGACCAAAACCACTTAGGACCAATACCATGGACCAAATACTTGGGTTCAACACTTCAGATCAGATACCTTGGACCAATACCATGGATCAAAATACCATGGACCAAATACCATGGACCAAAACTTAGTTTTCCAACATGTACATGCCTTTCCTTCTATGAAAGTGTGTGTGTACACTATATGCTCCTTTTGGTCAGCTAACCTGCATGTACACACGACTTGGTCAATGGGGAACCTGTGTATACCTCTCTTTCTTCAATCTATGAGTCTGAACTGAAATCTGTCATTGAGTGAGTTTCCATCAAGGACAACACCTATGTCATAGTGCAAAATCTGTGTTATAATGCCAACAATCTCCCCCTTTGGACTTGATGGAAACCCCAAGTCACTCTCCCCCTTTGACATCAAGGGCAAAGGGTTATGCTCCCCCTGAGTTCATGTGGATTTCTCTAATATGCTAAAGTGTGTTGATTGAGCTCCATGCTCCTTCTGAATATAAGCAAGGTCTGCAAAAAGATGTTCTAAAAGAAGAACATGACTTTATACCTACATCATAAATGACCTTCCTATCACCAATGACTCATACATACATCTATCTCCCAACCAAGTGGAGATATACCAAGTTTTACTCATCCACCCAACCAAGTGGGGATATATCAATTGTTTATACATGTTAAAACAAGAACATTACATCATCCATCCCATGCATAGTGGGGTAACAAAATAGGTCATTTCATGACCTTGACATTAAAAGATATACATGACATAGAGACCAAATATTTGAAACAAGACCATGATAGTCATCAACAACTATCGTGAGCGGCATCTATTAATCAACATCCAGACCAGCAACCATGATCTCCCCCTGAACCTGTTCCACCTAAATAAAAAACAACTGTGAATTTATACCAAGATCTTCTATGATAATGCCAACAATAAATTATGAGAAGTACATGCTCCCCCTGAATTTGTGGCAGATGATCACTGTTAGACCCATATTAGACTCCTTTCATCCTGATTCTGGGCCACTGCTTTTCTTCAAACCAACATATACGCCACTGCATCCATAGAAACCAGTGTATGTATGTGGCTATGCTTTATGCCTTTGCTGATGATTGTCGAACTGTTCATTGCTCTTTGCTACATCATGATAGCTTTTAGTGGAGGTT
This sequence comes from Pinus taeda, assembly GCA_000404065.3. Classification (NCBI taxonomy): domain Eukaryota; kingdom Viridiplantae; phylum Streptophyta; class Pinopsida; order Pinales; family Pinaceae; genus Pinus; species Pinus taeda. The sequence goes on along the minus strand of APFE030632817.1, from coordinate 102,638 downwards.
GATGCCTTCTGCTATTGAGATGTTTCTTCAGAGTGTCCAAGACCTATCTTTATCAGAGGAGAGCGCTACACTTTGATAATTTCATTTAAGGTATATGATCCTTTAGCAAATCTAAGATTGAGAGTTTTGGTTTTCTTAAGATCCTTTCTTAGACCCACAATTTCACATTTTAGCTTTTCATTGTGTTTTTCTCTTTCAGCAAGTTGGAATGTCAAGGTATCTATAATCATACTCTTTTCTTCTAAACAGATTTTGAGTTTAGAGATTTCTTCATAAAGGTCATCTTCATCTAAATCATCTAAAAAAATCATCATCTTCATAAGCCATCAAAAGTCTATAATCACTACTATTTTCATCTTCATCACTATTTGATAAGTCATTGCTATCTTCATGAGTATAGTAGCTCTTTTTACTTACATTTTGTTTTCTGTTCCATTTTGCAGATTTCTTAAATTTATCAACCTTATCTTTATGAGGACATTTGGTAGCATAATGACTGACTCTTCCACAAGAAAAACATTTGAAAGGTAGTTTACCTCTGAATCTTTTGGAACCCCATTGGAGGTTCTTGACAAAGTTTTCTTCTTCTTCTCCTTCTGAAATATGTCCTAATTGATTAGGTTCTTCTTTTCATGAAGCTTTAAATGTGTCTTCTCTCATATCTGATGGAACTCCTTTTCTCATCTCAAAAGTAGTTAAGATCCCATGCAGTTATGTCATAGTAATAGTCTGAAGATCTTGGTTTTCTTCTATGGCAGATACTTTTGATTCAAACTTAGCAGACAAGGATCTTAAAACATTTTCAACTAAAGTAACTTCTTTTATCTCTTCACCCAAATTCTTCATGCAATTAACAATCTCATCTATACGTAAGAAGTAACTAGCTATACTTTCATCATTGTGCATTTTGAGAGTTTCATATTTAATTCTGAGAGCTTGCAATTTTGCATGTTTTACCTAAGTGTCTCCTTCATATCTTAGAACGATTTTGTCCCATATGAATGATTTTGTTATTTTTGTTAGTTATATGTTGGTTATTAGTATGTTTTATGATAGACTCGATGTATGGATTTGATCATGTTTTGATTTCCAAATTAAGTTACAACGAATATATGACCTAATAGATCATAATGTCACTATTGTGATAAGGCATCAATGATTCTTTATCAATCTCAGACAAGTATGATACCCCCGTGCTCAGATATGTTGTTATGACCTATAGATTACATATTTGTGACATGTTTGAAGAAATGCATGTCATTTCTAGTAGGGGTAAGATCAAGTACTTGTACCAATGATTGCATTAGTAGCCTTATTCCATTTTTATTTAACATTTTTGAAAGTTTTATGAAGTTCTTGGTAGAGGCCTGAGTCCTAACCCTGAAAAAGTGACACAGAATATGGGGTCACTGGCTTAGAGCCAGTTGAAAAATTCCATAGTCATGGGCATGCCTTGTTGTGGGAGCAATTGGAAGGCCTCAGTCGCATGCATGGCTTGTCATAGGAGCGGTTGGGGGTAAAAATCAATGAAATGTCAAGTTGTCTCAGCGGTTGTTCACTTGGAAGGGTTGGTTGGCTCCTCAATGTTCTATAGTATTTGTGGAAGGTAAAATTGGTTTGGTTTGTTGGTTCCACTTCCTTAACTCTACATGTGGATTTCATTCACATCATAGTAGCCTCTCGTCACATGTTTATGCTATCAGAATGGTTAAGTTGGGTAAATGTGGGAGGAGGGTGTTACAGAGTGGTATTAGAGCATGGTTCACCCCTTAGACTAGATGGGTGGTTTGTGTTGGACATGCTTACATATCAGTTGCATATGTGTTATTCATTCTTGTGGTTTATGTGCATGTTGTATGCATGGTGTTGGTCATGATTCTAGTGGTGTTGCCATGTGAAAGTTGATGGTGTTGTTGTTAGATGTTTTTTTCGGTCATGCATTGGTTATGCATGTCAATTCTTATATGTTGTTAGTCATACATTAACATGGTTATATTTTTCATTCATGAGGTCATGGTATGTGGTTGGTATGATAAGGCATTGATAATTAGATAGTGGTTAAACTAATGTTATATGCTGATGTGATTATGATTATACATGTATCATGCTAATCTGGTTGATCTTGCAGACGTGATATCCTCCCCTGACCTAAACCAAGGTATGTGTTGGCATTATGATGCAAGTGTTGTCCTTGATGGCAACCCTCTCATAGAAGATCATCTCACTTGTATACATTCAGAAGATATATCAGATGTGATAGAGTGCATGAGTTACAAGACAGCAAAAAAAGGGGATCAGCTGACAGTTCACAAGTAAGCTTT
>APFE030632817.1:77946-98695 GCA_000404065.3 Pinus taeda | reverse complement strand
CATTCCCTTTTGTTCAAAAGATCTTGTTGATCTGTAATTATGTTTGAAAGCCTTTTGAATTCGGCCTCTTTTATATATATTTCTTGTTCACCCATAAGAGCAAGTTCAGTAGTTTCACTATCACTTTCATCTCTTTCACAAGGAAAAATAGCTGGAACATCAGAGGATACAACATTCATACCTGATAATGATTCTGAATCTGATTCTGAATCTGAAGAGCTTCTTATGCCTAATCCCCAATCGATTCTTCCACTGTCATAGTTTCTCTGAGATGTCTTCTTCTTCTTATGAGCTTTCTTCTTAGGCTTCTTTCCCATTGTTCCACGGATCTCCTTCAAGCGATCAAGCTTCTATCAAAGGACCTGCTCTGATACCAATTGTTGGAAATAATACTGAGAGGGGGGGGGGTGAATCAGTATTATCACATTAGTATGTTGACTATGTTATGTTTTCATTTTAGCTAACATGGTGTACTTACATGAAAGAGATCAAAGATGACTAACAAGATGGTAGACTACATTTGATGAGACTCTCCCTATGGATCAAATGAGGAGCGTGGTGTTGGGAATTCTTTTGACTTAGCAAACACATTGAGAATTTTGAAGTAAGAAATAAGAAGTTCCAAAGAAGATAATGACTAAACCATGCAGGCACAGGAGAAACAAGTAGAAGTCAATGCAGTAATCCTTCAGAGTTTTCCAGAATTGTGGAGATAGGGACCTCTTAGGATTATCCATAGGCAGGAGAATAGAACTAATGGGGTTTATGGCAGTACGTCTCATGGTGGGAACATGTTAGATATCATATATGGCAAGCTCTTGAATACTTAGGATAGGAGAGGTGATGTACATAGGTTCTATTCTAGTTCTAGTTATGACAGGCACTATGATCATCATCATTATCATCCTTACAAGAGGAGCGACAGGGGATATTTGCTAGATGAATTCAATAAAGAGAAGCCACCTACCTTTAATGGAGATTTAAAGAAGTTATAGTATGTAGAAGCATGGTTACTTGGGATGAAGAAATTATTTAAGTCGCATGAATACACATAGAATATGAAGGCAAAAATAGCTATCTTCAGCATCAAAGGGAAAGAAAAAATTTGGTGGGAATATGTGAAGCAGGTTAGAGACATTAGGACAGAAGAATTGAGTTGGCATGAATTCAAGAGACTTTTCTAGAAGAAGTACTTGTCAGAGAGGTACTACGACAACAAAGCCAAGGAATTCTATGAGCTAAATATGAGATCGATGATAGATGAGGAGTATATGACCAAGTTCCTAGAGTTACTGAGGTATGTACCATATCTTAAGGATGAGAAGGCCAAATTTCATAGATTTTTCAGTGGATTTATAATAGAATTTAGATATTGGATTGAGTATGATGAGCCTCAATTGCTTGAGGTAGTTATTGGGAAATTGAAGCATTGTTATGAGAAATCAAAGCATAATACATAATCGTAGTAGGTCTGGAAAGGGAAAGACAAGGCTAAAGGTAAATGGAAGCCAAAAAGAAAAAGGCATCAAGGTGCAAGTGGGAAAGAAAGTGTTGCACCTAATAAGAAATTTGGCGTAGCTAGATAGATACATGGGTCACAACCTAGAGGGAAACATGATAGAGGTGAGGATATGGTATCGTTACAATGTTGTATATGTGGAAAGGAGCATATCAAGAGAGATTGTTCGTAGTATCAAGGTTGTAGGCCTTAGATCTATTATGCATAGGAGGTGCAGACAGTTAGGGATGTTGGGCAGAGCATTCCATGGATCTATGCAGTGCTGGATAACAAGCAGGCATATCACTAGGAAACTGTTATTGAGATAGAAGATAAGCTTTGTGACTGAGTTGTTTCCAATTTTATTGAACTTGGATCTAATTATAGTTATGTTAGTCCTAACCTGGTGAATAATTGTGGTTTTTTATGAGCCCCACTATTGCAACAAGGATGCTGCAACTCCTAGGGTGACAACCTTACTTAATATCAACCCAGGGTTCATACAAACTTGGAGGTGACAGTGCTATATGCACAACAGATGCAACAATCTACTCTTGCTAATTCTCAACTAGGAAGATAGACCGCTAGGTTTTTCCAAACAGTCTTCTATTGACTAGAAGGACACTGACTACTGAGAGTGAATGTAAAGATATCTTTAAAGTAGAAAGTAAATGCTTGTCTATGTTAAGGAAATGAAAGTGTTGAATAGAAGGTGATATGGAAATGACATGAAATCACCTAGCTAGGAATTAACACACATTACTTGCAAAAGAGACCTAATTTAACCTTGCATTCTATCAGCTAGTTATCTGGACTAAGTGGGCATGGAAATGATTCTAATATTGTTAAGATTGATGTATGGATGTATTATCTAAATATTGCAGAAAATAGTCTTTTGGTTTTTCAATTTAGAAATGTTGACGTTAAAATAATCAGGCTAATCTTTTGCAGGGGTGAAAGGTATTTGAAAACTGGTCAACAATGGCATTGAGGGGTATGGAGGTCAAGTGGAAGGCCTACCCTAGGCTATGATAATTATTTCTGCCCAAACAGGTCTAAAACATGATTCTATAGGGTTTCTTATAGTTGCTACAGGATTTCCTGTAGTTACTACAGGATGTCCTAGTTTACTACAGGAAACTAGCTAAAAGATATAGGAAGGTAGGGAAGGTGAAAGGAAGTGGTGGGAAGGTGTATTATGGTGGAATAAGGTATGGGAAAGGTGCTCACTACCTGAGGATCAGCCCAACTATTTAGGATGGTTGGATTTTCTTAAGGTGGGTGTCCACAGTGGCTACAAAACAGAAATCCGAATTGATGGTTGGTAGGGTTTGGTGAGAGGCAGAGAAGACTTAGATGAGGCTTGTGGAATGATTTATCCCTTTAGATAAACACTCCTGCAACAACACATATTCATTTCTTCATTTATGCACGACTTTATGTAAATGTGGAAAAGATGAGTTGAATTTAAGAAATTGAATTATTAGTGGCTAGTGGATCAACTCTATGGAATGGAATGCTTTCTAATCTACAACAAACTTAAGAAACCAAAATAACAAGTGCAAGTGCTTCTAAGAAATCATGAACAATGACCTTCAAAACAAGAAACCCTAAGCTATGTAATAACCAAAAGATAACTCTATTTTTGGGGGTGTGAGAGTGGGGCCCTCAAACCATGATCCCATGAGGGAGATGAAGATGAGGCCACTATCACAATATTTTTCGAAGTATTTTCTTTCACTACTGTAACATTGATCTAATTCTCCAAGTAATGGAAGAAAAACTAACCAATTATTCAAAGACTTGCAAATTAAACAAAACAAAAATAATTTGAGCAGCTAATTTATGATTCTTATCTAAGGATACATGAACAAAAAGAAGAGGAACCTCTGATGCTAGGGTTGGGCCCTAACCCAATAGCTTTAACCATATGAGTAAACTCAGTGATGGATCAAAGAAACCCTTTTCATTATCACTAAAATGTCAAAAATAACATGTGAATAAAAATCACAATATCTTAAGCTCGAAATTGCCTCTTGGCTAAAAAGTTGAATCCTAATGAGGCCCTAGGCCTTCATATTTATACAACTGAAGCTACCAAAAAATTCCTTAAAATTAGGGAGGCTTGACTTCCAAACTCGAGATTAACTTGTCTTCAACTATCACTGGCTTGGCTGCCAATGAACTCAGTGGGCTTGGCTGCTTGTAACTCTAAGCTGATGAGATCTGGTGGAGGAATCTTCGAGTGATTGAGGAGTTAAGGAGGGATACCCAATCTCCTAAAATTCCACTTTCTTTTATACTTCAAGTTCTTGCACATAAATTAGCCAAAAACTTCTCCAAATCCTACAATTAATGCACATTAGGCCACATGACATAACATATCACCTTTACTCTTCTCACTAAGAAAAATATAATAAAATATGTAAAGAAATATGAGAAAAGTTGATTTTAATAAGCCAGAGAGTGGAATTAAGTCCCATATAGTTTACCTATTGATGAGCCTCATCATCACCCCCTACTGAAAGTGTTTCTCATCCTTTGAGAAACTTAGTCTATGTCCATGTCTTTCATAGCTCTTGTGGCCTCTCTGACATCCGAGGCCTCCGTTAATGATGGAGTTTCCTCTTGTGGATAAAACCTAGCATTCTTCTCTATTTCCTCCTACTTCTTTCTTTCATATTCCTCCTTTCTACCTTCTATCATACCTAATAGCAAAGGTGGAATGAGTTTCAAACCAATCCAATTGATTTTGAGTCTCTGCAGTGCATTCTTATATAATGGAGTCCTTTCTAGTGCATCTCTCATCCTTTCAAGGGAATGATACTACCTGATCCTTGGTCTGTATGGTAGGGTGCCCCATATCCTTTCAGCATGCTTACTGGCTTTCATCCCCTAGCAATCTCAAGATGTTCTCAAAATGTGTGATTTCTTGCTCTTATGTAGCTAGGTATCTTGGTGCAAGATGGGGATTATTTCGAATGATATTGTGGGTGCTAATAACAACCATAGAATTGATATGTTCTTATTTGATGTAAATGAGCTCTTTTTCTTCTCTTTCCGACACCCTCTTCACCTCCTTAGCCTTGACCTCCTCATGACTCAACCATGATGCAAGGTCCATTAGTTGTAAGTCCCCCAACTTTGCATTAGGGTCCCACACATTCAAGTCTGTTAAGGCCATGTTGTGCAAGTAGAATTCATATATCTTGGCCTTATCCTCTAGGGTTATTTTGTCACATAGCTCAATGAATTGCCTATAGTCTTGGAAAGGCATAGTCCCCTGTTGTGCTAGTGTCTTTATCTGAAATTGCATCCATTGATCTTTGAGGTATAAGGCATATGATTTTGGTGGCATCCTACACTAGAGTGCCTCCATCGAGAGGCTTTCCATGGTGGGCAATTGGCTCTCTTCTTCCTGTAACAACCTCCTTAGCCATGTGTTTACTACCTCTAGTTGAGATCTCATAATTTGTTCCCTGTCTCTTATCCTACTCAACTCTCTACCCATCTCTAGTAGCTTCTCTTCCATATGGCCCACATCCTTTACCTTCTTTGATTTGGAAATTTGCATCCAGTGATGTGTCCTTCCTCTCTCCTTTTCAAGCTCAAAGAAGAGACGGATGGAAAATTTTTGTGGTATTACTCTTCCTCCCTCAATGAATTTGAAATAAGATCTCAGATTGTGTTGTGGGCTAGGTTCCTATAAATCTTGGGACTCTCCCTTAGATGTCTTTGGAGAATCTTCCCCTTCCTATACTTGTCTTGCTACTTCCTTGCCTTCCCTCTGTCCTTGATGTGCTTCCTACTATTTTTTTGTGTTTCCTGTAGTTTCTCCTGGAGTGTTGTTTCCTGTAGGGTGGCTGAAATAGGTTTCCCTCCTCGATGGCTCTCCAAGGTGGTCCCGTTCCTCTCTGATCTCGAAATTAACAAATGGTGCATGAGAGTTTGGAATATCTTTTTATGGTCGATTCCTTGGAGCGTTGTATTGGCTGCTAGTGTATAGGATTTCCTCTTTGGGACTGTTGGCCCACCATTAGTTATCATGCAACCTCTCCTTGTAATCATCACCCACTCTCACACAACTTAAATCGACTAAGTTTTCAACTCATTCTTGTTGGTGTGATGTTTCTACGTGTCAGGTTGACTAGGAGTTCATTTTTTGTTTTTGAGTGGAGGGTGGCCAAGTTAACTAGCCACCTCCAGCTAATAAAATCGACCTTTTCATATTCCTACACTTTTACTATATCATACTTAAGGAAGAATTAAGATGAGGTGCCATACCTATGCCTTCCTTTGAATGGTTGCTACATGCTGGAAGGTGGCTCTTCTATGCTTCTTTTTGTTTAGGTAAGTGTTTTTCCTTGGTTATTTTTTTGTATATTTCTTCTTGTTGATGTGGTTGTCCTCTTTGTTGTTGTGTGCAGGTGGTTGGTCTTGCTGCTACTGCTGCTAAGCTCTGGATGGGAGTCATATTGTTTGTAGGGGTGCTGGAACTCTTTTCTTGCCTTGGTACTAAAGGAGAGTGCATGGAGAGCTACTTCTATGAGAGAACAAGTTGCTACAGGGTTTCCTGTAGTTACTACAGGAAATCTTGTAGCTCCCTTTTTCATCATTTTTTACTTCTTCTTTTTTCGCTTGGAGGGGAAATGAGTGGTGATGTAGGAGTGGAAGGATGGAAATGGAGGAGATGGAGTGGTAGGTGAATGAGGCCAATGATGGCATGGCCCTTGGACTCTTTCTCTGTTTGTTTGTAATTTATTTTTATTTTTTTAAGCAGTTTTTGATGGACACAGAGGGTACTATGGTCATGAGCTAGTGTTGGTTGAGAGGTGGTGAGGTGTATGGTCCCCTCTTTCAACCTAGAACATTCCTGCATCATCATTTCCAATCGAAATTTCATTCCTGTAGAGTTTCAAAACATCCTATAGTACTATAGGAAACTCCTATTGTAATTATAGGAAACACTGTAGAAGTTAGAAAACTGCATAAAAACTGGTTTTTGATGCCTGGAAGTGAGGATGGATGATGGAGACATGGTATACATGGGAGATATGAAGTGAATGGAGGAAAAATGGGGTGATTCTTGGCTTTTTGTCCTATGAATTCTCAGTCCTCTGTTTTCTTTAAAAAGATACAAAACCATAGAATTTTATTAGTGGGCAGGTTTGAGGTCCCTCCCATGTCATTTTGTTTTTTTCTTTTATTTTTTTAAAGACACACAAGGCACCTCAAAGGAGGTTTTAAAACTGTTTTCCTACCCTAGGCACCTCAAGGGAGGTTTTCACCCAGGGATCTTTTTATTTTCCTTTTTTCACTCTTGGGCTACCTCAAGGACAACCAAAAACTTGGCCTCAGGTGCCTCATAGAGGTTTTCACCTAGGTCCCTTATTGTTTTATCTTATTTTTATTTTTTTTCAAAAATAAAACAATCTTCAAGAATTTTGTGAGCTAGAAGCTGAGACACTCCAAGCACATTCACTTCCTTATTGATGGTACTGATGAACTCTTCCCTTAACATAGGTCTTTTATAGGATTTCAATATGTATCCATTGACCAATACGGGGATACCTTCTTCATCAATGGTCATTATTTGCACAAACCCATTGTCATGACATTTCTCTATCAAATATGGGCCCAGCCACCTGGTCATCGATTTGCCTTTAAAGTCCTTGAACTTGGAGTCATATAGTAGAGCCCAATCACCTTCTTGAAAAACTTTGTCTTTAATGTTTTTGTCATGCCAAACCTTTCTTTGTACTTAAGTCACGTCTGTGTGTAGGAGGTCATGCATCTTGAATTCATCTAAACCATTAAGTTGGAGAAACCTCTCTTACTGTTCCTTTGTAACATCCAAATTCAACTGTGCTTCCATTATCAAAGTTTTGTACTCAAACTAAATGGAGAGTAGGTCCTTCTTCCCATAGACCAAGTCATAATGGGTGAAGCCACCAGTTGTCTTCCAAGTTGTATTATATGCCCAAGTGGCCTCCACTAGTCTATCAACCCAATATTTTCTACTACTACTCGCAACCTTTGTGAGAATTCCTTCCAATGCTATATTGGTAACCTCTACTTGTCCAATGCCTTGAGGATGATAAGAATTTGACTTGCTGTGCTTGATCTTATGCTGAATCAATAGATTTTCAATTAGGTGTGAGGTGAATTGAGTGCCTTGATCAATGACTAGCTCTCTAGGGTACCCAAACTTGTAAAACACATTCTTCCTTAAGAACTCTTCCACTTTCTCTTATGTTGCTACCTTAATAGCCTTGGTTTCAACCCACTTTGTTAAATAATCAGTGCACACAATTATGTACTTTTTCTGCCCTAATGGTGGATCAATGGGCCCAATGAAATCCATGCCCCACTTTTCAAATGGCTTAATAGTTACTTGAGGTTGCAAAGGCATTTCATCCCTAGGAGTAGGTTTCCCCATTCTTTGGAACTAGCCACATTGACTATTGTATCTTCTCTCATCTTAATGCAGAGTGGGCCAGATGCAGAGTTGACAAATATTAGCCATCTTGTAGTACCTTGAAGGTTGTCCTGTTGGATGCAAAGCAACCTCCACAAAATCCATCATGACAGGCCAGAAGGATGACAAAGAATTCCTCCTCCCTAAGACATCTCCTCATAATTTGATCTGGGCCTAGCTTGAAGAGATTTCCCCCAATCCAAGTGAATGGGGTGCTCTTTCTTATAATTCCACTCTTTTCCTGGGAGGACATATTTGGAGGGAACTATGCAGCCACTAAGTAGTTGGCTATGTCAGCAAACCATGGAGAGAGAACTAAAATAGAAAATAAATGCTCATCTCGTAGCTGATCATCAACCATTCCTTCCTCACCTACAGGCAAAGTGAGTCTAGACAAAAAATCTGCAACTACATTTTCTCTACCAAGCTTATCCATGATAGTTATATAAAACTGTTGCAATAAAATCAACAATCTAATAATTTTGGCATTCACATTAGGCTTGTTATCAAATATGTAATAGAAGCATGGTCATTATGTACAAATTTTTGGTAACGAGTGATGTAATGTCTAAATTTTTTCAAGGAATGAACAATAATTAGGAGCTCTTTTTCAGTCACAGTATAGTTCAGTTTAGCCTTGGACAAAGTTTTTTGCTAATGAAATTATAAAGGGCATAAGGAAGCTTGTCATCTATCTAGCCTAGAACTACTCCTATAGATTTTTCAGAGGCATCAACATGGATGTGGAAAGGAAGAGCCCAATTTGGGCCTCGGAGTAAAGGTGCAGTAGTCAACTTATCCTTTAAGGTTTCTAAGGTCTCTTGGCAACTTTCTAACCAGAAGAATTTAGAGTCCTTGGCCAATAGTCCAAAAAAGGCGAGGCTACTTTGCTGAAGTCCTTTATGAATCTCCTATAATATCCAGCTAAGCCCAAGAAACTTTTGACATCCCCCTGCTACTAAGAAGTAGGGACTCTCTTTATGATAGAAATTTTATTTGGGTCTAGTTATAGTCCTTCTTGGGATATTGAGTGACCTAGAATAGTCCCTGCATTCATCAAGAACTGACACTTATCAGGAATAAGGGATAGGTTCATTTCAATGCATTTGTTTAATACTTTCCCTGAGTTAGAGAGAGCCTACAGGAAATCAAACCCATAGGGAGTGAAATCATCCATATGAATTTTTATAGAGTAACGAAATAACTCTACAAAGATGCTCAAGAATACCCTCTGAAAAGTGGCAGGGGCAATACATAATCCAAAAGGAAGGACCCTATAGGAAAAGGTATGTTAGGGACAAGTGAAGGTGGTTTTATCCTGGTCCTCTAGGTTGATCTTGATTTGATTGTAACCATTGAATCCATCCAAGAAAGATAAGAAATTCTTTCCTGCAAGACCATCCAAGACTTGATAAATCAAAAGGTAGAGGGAAATCGTATTTTTTGTGGCTTTGTTTAACTCTTTGTAGTCCACACAGATCCTCCATTTTCCATTCTTCTTTGGGACCAGGATCAGAGGAGACACCCACTCACTATCTGAGCTAGGGTAAATGAACCTTGCATCCAACAACTTCTGCAGTTCTTCTTTCACTATGTCTTTGAGGGTTGGGTTCATTCTCCTCTGTGGTTGGTGCACTGGCTTGCAATCTTCCTTGATGTAAATGTGGTGAGTACACACTAAAGGGTGCACTCCCTTCATTTCCTTATAACTCCAGGAAAAGGAATCCATATGCTCTCTTAGCATGTCACATAACTCCTTTTCCTGATGTGCAAAGAGAGAGGGGTTAATTTTCAATGTTCTATCTTGACCAAATTCTATCATCTTGACATGAGTAGGACTTGGGTAAGCTAGGCACAAATCAGTCCAAGGGTTATATTCATCTTTCTTTACTAACACATCAAGAGACATGGTGTTGGAGGGTTGATTCTAGAGGATTTTATCAATCAGATCATCTTCATCAGGTTCTCCCCTCCTATAGTGGCATCTAGGGTACAGATTGGGTAAGATGTGGTAGAGTAGACTTCATCTTCCTCCTTCTCTTCCAACCATACATGTAAGTCATGCTCTAGATATGGTTGAGTAGGAGGGTACAAGACCAATTGTTTGGACAAATGCCCATTTTTAATGGCCATATTCGCAACCCTGCAACTTATGTAAGAATCACCAGTGGCTAGCCATAGCCTTCCAAGGATGAGAGGATAACCATTGAACTTCGTCTTAGGTTGGATAACTAAGAAGTCAGTAGGGTCTTCCCAGGAATCAATAGAGAACATCAGATCCACAACAAATCCCTCAAGAGCTATTGTGGATCTATCTGAAAGCTGCATGACTGTTGTGGTCTTCCTTAATGATCCTTGGATATTTAGTTTAAGCATAGTCTCCTTAGTCATCACATTGATGGTAGCCCCAAGGTCAATCAAGGTATGGGGGACAATGATAGCATCGATGTGCACATCTACCACAAGACTTCCGGGTCTAGATACTTCGGGAAAATCACTCACTCCAACATTAAGTCAGACAACTATCCAATGACATTAATGGTAGGGGTGTCTTTATTCTCCTCTTAGGAATTTTGAAGCATTTCTCCTTGATTAACTTGTTATAGATGGGGACATCCTTGATAGCTTGGAGGAGTGGGATTTTAACACGCAATTTTTTTAATTCACCTAGAAGTTCAGTCTCTTCTCAAGTGTGCTGGCTAGGATGGATGGCTAGGATGGATTAATGTCTTCGAAAAAGGAAGTGGATTGGATGAGGAACACTCTCTTCCTTTTCATCTTCAAGATCCTTAGGTGGAGATGGAGATTGATTATTTGGAAGCACTCTTCTAGACCTGAGGTTGATTTCTTGAATTTCCACAACATAGATAGGGTAATATGTCTCTCCAATATAAACCTGATGTGTCAATTTGTTATTCGGGTTCGGATTTGGTTGAGAAGGCATCGAAGGTTGCTTAGGTGGAGAAGTGTGAAGGAGTTGTGGTTGATATGGAGGTGGATAAAGTGATGCTGGAGATTGGTTGTATGGGAACCTCTAGCCCTGTGATGGTGTATTCCACTAAGGTTGTGGGGGAGCATATGGTTGATCTGATTGATTGGCAGGTTGGGAATGGTATTTAGGTGAAAAATACCAGGGAGAAGGTATGGACCATGAAGGATGAGCAGGGGGACACCAAGGGGGAATGAATACATTCCAGTTAGGGCTGTAATATGAGTAGGATGGCCCTTACATTCCCTGTTGGTATGGCCTAGGTCCTTGAGGCCTCCTTTGGTTCATATAGCAGAGTTGTTCAGTCACACCTTCAATTCCTTGATACACGAATTTTAATCTAGCCAGGGAAGGACACTTGTCTGTGGAGTGGTTCTCTTCACAGACCGAGCAAATCTTTATAAGATTCAATGGAAATTCATTTCTAGGGTGCTTCTTGGTGCATCTAGGGAAAAAGACAACTAATTATTTTTATGCTTCCTTCTGCTTCCTCTTGATCTACATGGTGTCCATTTGCAGAGCAAGGGTATGCAAGATTCCACCCTTAAAGTCTTCCAACAGGTTATCGATTTCACTTTTGATGGATATGTTGGAGGAGGATGAACTGGCAAAAGCTTGAATAGCCCTACCCTTATTTCTTACTTCCCTAGAATGATTTTTGAAAAATTTCTTGATATAGTCATAAGAAAACTAGTAGATGTCCCCTCCTGATAGCATATTTAGGGTTTATAGGAGATCTTCCCTGATCCCTCTAAGAAGGACTAGCTTGAGTGATTTAGGATCGAGGGTGCATCTAACCCTTTTGTAGCTGAGTTGGAACCTTTCCTCATAATCTTCCAAAGACTCATCATGTCCCAAGGTCATTCTAAAGATTTCCTCTTTGGTGTCTTTGGACCTACAATAATCCCTGTACTTGTTGTTGAAGGCTTATTGCATTTGAGCCCAAGTAGTGATGTTGCCCCTAGGTAAACCCATGAACTAGTGCAATGCTACATCCTTAAGGGTGGATGGGAACAAATTCAACTTCTGGTCGTCAGAGGTATAATCATAAGTTCTATAGATGACAACAAACTCAAACAAAAAGGTATCAAGGTCCTCTGAGGTTAAACCATGGAAGTGAGGAAGGGTAGAGGGCTTATGTTTTTCATCCTAGCATCTCCATTAGTTTCTCTAATGGGAAAAGCACCCTCAGTTTTGTTTTCAGCTCCATTTATGTTTTCAATCCCATTTCTATTTTCAGCCATGGTTTAGGTTGGTGGAATGGTTTCTTCTTCTTCTTCCCCAATAGGCTTTTCAAAGATCTCTAGTTGATTGCCTAGTGGGTCCTCTGGCTCACAACCACTGAAGAAGAGGGAAGCTTGGATGTTTTATGGTGTAGAGGTATTTGGAAAATAAATTCCTAAGTTGTCTCTACTCCTACGAGGCATGAAATAATTTTTTTTCCTTTTTAATGTTCTTTCAGGACTACTTGCAGAATGGAAAGAAAGCAGAAATTACAACTATTTTCTGAATTAAAGTACTTCATAGAATGGAAAGAAATAAGAAATTACAACTATCTCTTGAATGCAAAATAAAAGGAAAGCATGAATTGCATCTATTTACTGAATGTCAAATGGAAAGGAAAGAAGAAATCACATCTACCTAGACACCTCCTCGGAAATGACGCCAAAACGTGATGAGCCCCAATATTGCAGCAAGGATGTTGCAACTCCTAGGGTGACCAAATTTACTTTATCAAACTAGGGTTCATACAAAATTAGAGGTGACAGTGCTATATGCACATTAGATGGAACAATCTACTCCCTTCACTTCTCAACTATGGCGATAGGCCATTGAGGTTTTTCAAACTAGTCTTCTATTCACTAGAAGGAGGTTGACTACTGATAGTGAATGTAAAACCATCTTTAAAGCAGAAAGTAAATGCTTGCCTATGTTAAGGAAATGAAGGTGATGAATAGAAAGTGCTATGTAAATGACATGAAATCACCTAGTTAGGAATTAACACACATTACTTGCAAAAGAGACCTAATTTAACCTTGCATTCTATCAGCTAGTTATCTGGACTAAGTAGGCATGGACATGATCCTAATATTGTTAAGACTGATGTATGCATGCATTATCTAAATATTGTAGGAAAGAGTCTTTTGGTTTTTCAATTTAGAAATGTAAATGTTAAAATAATCAAGCTAATCTTTTGTAGGGGAGAAAGGTATGGGAAAACTGGTCAACAATGGCATTGTAGGGTATGGACGTCAAGTGGAAGTCCTACCCTAGGCTTTGATCATTAGTTTTTCCCAAAACAATCTAAAATAGGCTGCTATAGGGTTTCCTGTAGTTGCTACAAGATTTCCTGTAGTTACTACAGGATGTCTTGGTTTACTACAAGAAACTTAGCTGAAAGCTATAGGAAGGTAGGGAAGGTAAATGGAAGTGATGGGAAGGTGTATGATGGTGGAGTAAGGTATGGGGAAGGTGAAAACTATCCAAGGATCAGCCCAACTCTCTAGGATGGTTGAATTTTCTCAAGGTGGGAGTCCACAGTGGCTACGAAACAAAAATCTGAATTGATGGTTGGTAGGGTTTGGAAAGAGGTGGAGAAGACTTAGATGAGGATGGTGGAATGATTTCTCCTTGAAGATCAGCACTCCTACAATAACACATATTCATTTCTTCATTTATGCACAAATTTATGTAATTGTGGAAAAGATGATTTGAATTTAAGAAATTGATTTATTGATGGCTAGTGGATCAACTCTATGGAATGGAATGCTTTCTAGTCTACAACAAACTTAAGAAACCAAAATGACAAGTGAAAGTGCTTCTAAGAAATTTTGAATAATGATCTACTCAACAAGAAATCCTAATATATGTAATAACCAAAAGCTAACTCTATTTTTGGGGCTATGAGAGTTGGGCCCTCAAACCATGAACCCATGAGGAAGATGAGGATGAGGCAACTGTCACAAGATTTTATGAAGTCTTTCCTTTCATTACTGTAACAAAAATCTATTTCTCCAACTAATGGAAGAAAAAATAACCGATCATTCAAATACTTTTGTTACTTCGAGGGTGTCAAAATAAGTTACAATAGGACAATTTACTATTTTTGGTAGTTTTTTGGGTCTTGAACTTCCAGAGCCATTTAAGCAAAAACTGTGTGCCAACTTGGAAAAATTCACCTTTGGCATGAGCCAAGTCCAAAATCTATTTTACATCATAGATGTGCATGGTGTGAATGTGGATCAGACCAAGATCCAATTTATTTGGAATTGGCCAGCCCCAAACACTCTAAGAGAGCTTCACTGATGCAAATTTTTATCGGAGATTCGTGATGGGATTCTCCCATATCACTGGGCCCTTGATTCATATTACTAAGGGCATGGTGAAAGAAAGTTTACGTCATATGAGTCCCAACATAATGCATTCATTGAGTTGAAGCACCATCTCTTCTTTGCACCGGTACTCACACTGCCAGACCTATAGTAACCATTTGAAATTGAGATAGACACCTATGACTATGCTATTGGTGTAGTCCTTACCCACCACGGGCATCTAGTGGCTTACCATAGTGAGACCTTTTCTGATACAATTCATAAGTACCCCACCTATGATAAATAGATGTATTCCATTGTGTAGGGTTGCTGGAAATGGAAGCAATACACTATGGGGAAGCAGATGGTCATGCTCACTGATCACCGACCTCTTCAGTTTATAAAGACACAAGGGAAGTTACAGAATGATCACCATCAGAAGTGGTCTACATATCTGCAACATTTCCACTTGAAACTTAAATACAAAAATGGCATCACCAATAATGTTGCAGACTACCTCAACCAACCCCCTGTTGCAATACTGACTATTATTCTCAACTCTTGTGGCCATGAGACCTATGGATGGCCACAACTATATAAAAATGATCTAGAGGTAGCCCTCACATACTGGATTCTATTAGATGGAAAGCAAGTTCCTAATTTACACCTCCATGATGCATTATTATGCTACCTAGGCCACCTTTGTGTTCCTTCAAGCGAGCATGCTAAGAAGATTTGGGAAGCACACTACAGTCGTATTGCAGGACACTTTGGTGTGGAGAAAATTGTGGTTGTGCTACAAAAGTACTTTTATTTGCCAAAACCCTGACTGGATGTTGGGAAATATATCAGACCTTGCATTGCCTACACCATTGCCAAGTTAACCATCAAGACGCAAGGCATGCACACTCCTTTGCCTATTCCCGTCCAACCATGGGAATCCATCTCCATGGACTATATGTCTGGCCTCCCTTCTACCAAGCATGGCAATGACTGTGTATTTGTGGTCTTGGAAATTTTTTATAATATGGCTATATTGGCAGCATGTAAGAAGAGTATCATAGTAGAGGACACTACCAAAATATTCTTTGAATAAGTGTGGGCACATTTTGGGATCCCACAGACCATTATATAAGATCGGGATAGAAGGTTCCTAGGCACATTTTGGTCAAGACTCTCAACACTATTGGACACCAAGCTCACCAAGTGGACTGCCTTCCATCCCAAGACTAATGGCCAGAGGAAGGTCATAAATATGATGATAGTGCACATACTCCACATGTACAACTCCAACCATCCACGAACCTAGGATGAGAGTCTCCCCTATATGAAGCACAATTATAACAAAGCTCTCCATAGCTCGATTGGTCATAGTCCCTTTCAAGTGGGTATAGGATTTCAACCATTGTGTTTGATTGATGTTTCCATGCCTCATGATATTACACAGACATAATCCACACATGTATTGTCTGAGGCTGATAAAGCGACAAGATTTATTGAATGCATCCAACACATTCGCCAGTAGGTTCATGACATCTTAGAGAAGTCAAATTCCTAGTATAAGCAATGACATGATCAACATTGGTTCCACACAAGTTTTAGGTGGGTGACAAAGTTTGGCTGCATTTGCAGAAATAATTCCTTACTGGAGCCCATCGGAAGCTCATACCACTCTGATATGGTCCTTACACCATTACCAAGGTTATGGGAGACAATTCTTTTGAGCTCAAATTTCCCCAATTCCTTGGCCCACATGCAATGTTCAATGTGGACTGCCTTCGACCATACTTCCCACCATTAATGGACACATCAGACATTGAAAACAAATCACACCAATAGAGTTAAACCTAGACTACATGGAACAAACCACAAGTAATTGGATTATGGACACACAGATCAAGAAGACTCACCAACAAAAGATCCAACTATATCGGGTTATCAAAGTTGGCAAGATCCTTCACCAAGGCAAGTGGCTTACCAAGGACAAAGTTTAGTAGAAGTTTCCCTGCCTCGTGGAGGCACTCAACACAATGGGTACTGAAAATAACAATAAGAAATGTTAAAAATAACATCTAGAAATTCCAATTTAATTTGTCCTTAAATTAAATTGTAATTCTTTTCTCATAGCAACTTGTAATAGTTAACTAAGTTAAGTTATTTGAGTTATCTTTGGAAATTTGAGTTGGAAGTCTATCTGGAGTCATGTAGAGTGATCCCTAAATTTTAGGGGTCCATAATGAGTTCATTGGAGTTTTAATTAGATAACTCAGTCTAACTGAGTTATAGTCAGTTAAGCTAGTTCTAACTATTGGAGGAACTAGTAGAGGTCTAATAGTGGAGTAATGCACTAGTGGATCCTTAGTACCACACCAACTAACTAAAGATTCACTCATAAATAACTCATGTGTGTCAGTTCAGAGGAAGACCTAGTTGAGATTAAAGTTCAGGGACAATGTACTATCAGTTGTATGATTTTCATAGTTGTACATATAGTGCATGCAATTAGTTGAGGGCCTATGTTTGGATTGCACGGTTATAGAGTGAGGATATCCCTTTAAATATAGGCTAATTCTCTCAGGAATTGCACAAGGAAGTAGGGGCTTGGAAGGCTAGTAAATTGGCTAAGTGTTGGCCACGTTCAACCTAGGAGGTAGAAAGATAGATTATACTTGTGCAGGAATTGTTCGGGTTTAACAAGAATTGTATTTTCTTCTCAGATATTCTGGTTAATGAAATATAGATAATTAGGGTTTTTAGCAGTTACTTTCCCCAGAGAAATATTGTGTTATGTGTAATTGATTTTTTTCCTTTTTTGCTTATTGTTTTCATCGATCAATTTTGGTTTCCACTGAAGAGTAGACTAGATTCTTTTCTTGTGTTTTATCATATCACATAAGCTGTTGAATCTACAAGTAAAAATATACATGGTATCAGAGCTGAAGATAGTATACAAGAGGAGATTTTGAATTTGTTGTGCAGGTGAAAATCAATTTTTCAAATTCATACTTCAGAGTTGGAAATATGGATTTCTATGGTTTGAGAGTTGAGTATTCCTTTGATGGTAGCTCTAATTACATATCCCAGAAGGATAGGATGGAGGTAGTGTTGGAATGCAATGGCCTCAAGGAATTCATAGATAATGACATTCCTAAGCCTCCAACATCGGATGCCAAATATTTGGTTGAATGGAGAAAGTGTGTCACAAAGGCAAGACAGTTTATCCTTGAGGGAGTTCGATGTCACATTGTCTCGAGTCTCCATGGCAAGGATACTCCATACTCACTGTGGAAGGAATTTACAGACCTATTTTAGAATAGCAGTGACCACAGGAAGTTGGCACTGAAGGAAAAACTCAGAAAGATCAAGATGGATAAGGGAGACTAAATTCTGAATTACTTCACCTAGTTCATTCATTGTCGTGATGAGTTTGGAAGTGTCGGGATTACTAGTGCCGAGGATGATATGGTGAGCATACCTCTTCTAGGAATTCCCAAAAGTTGGAATAGTTATTAGGATTGCCAATGGGAAGGAGAAGCTACCAGATTGGGAACGACTGTGGTCAGATTTGGTACAAGAAGAGTTTCGACGGAACACTAGAGATGAGACATCTTCCACATAAGTGAAAGAGTACTTTTCATTATTCAACAAAGGAAATAAATCCAAGGAAACTCAGGGGATTGGCCCCGAAGTCTACGGGAGCGCCTCGGTAATTCAGCCACAGTTAAAGACTTTTAACTACTTCACACGCAAACAAAGTAAAATCTCAATGAAAATCACCTAAAGTCTCTAAAGAACCAAACAAATTAAATCACACGCCTAAAGAATCTAGGAGATCAAGCACACACAAACAATAACTTTTCGGACCGAAAACACTAGTTGGTGATGAAATCCAACGTCGCAAAGTTCGATACAGAAATAGCGGTTAGAACAGTTACCCCGACAACGTGCTTAATGAATAGACTGGCACAAGTTTCTCCACTTAACCATCTCGAGTGAAGAGAACCCCCGAGAAAATCCAAGTGAGTCTAGCCGATGTCTACTCCAGGTACAGTGGGATCTTCCCACCACTGTCACCTTAGGAAGAATCCTATAGAATATGGTCACTAAGGTTACCAACAGAAACAAATATACCTAGGGGAATAGTCTACGATCCGATACGCACACAAGGTAGAGTAGCAAGCTCAATCCCCTTGAAGGCTCCTCGACATAATCCAAGGTTTACCAACAAGTGACCCCAGGCTCCTCGACAATGGTTAATCCGAGGTTTACTGTTTGTAATACGTGAATATCTGGCGTCGTTCCCAATGAGGAAGGATTGATTCCCACACTGGTTCCGACACGATCTCGTGCCTCCCCTTTAAGACGAGCTTTCCCAGAGCATAGATGCAACAATTGGATTTCTCTCCTACCGCAAGATACAACTACTTGTTTGTTTTCCTATCTTAGAGAGTTAATTACTCCCTACTCCAAGACACTAGCCTAAGCTATGTTGGTGTATTAGAGCCCTAGAAACAAAAAATTTGCTAGATTGATTTTATTTTAAGCGTGATTTTTATTGGTTTTTGATTAAGTCAAGAGGTGATGGAGATGAAACTCGTGGTTTAAAGACTCGACTCAAAATCACTACAAAAATGCACTTAAGATGATTAAGCAATCTTTTCTCTTCAATGAATTTCTAGCTAGGAAAGAGTTGGAGAATGCAAATACTTGTAAACACAAATCTTCTTAACAAACAAATCAAAAGAAGAGTATTTGTTCCAATGCACTCAAAACGAGACAACTAGTTATTTTTACAAGAATTTCCCTTTTCATTCAAACACTCAAATGCTACCAAAACAAACTTTTTTTCAAAAGAGATTTTTATATTTTGTAAAACATGTAAAACTATAACTAAAGAAAATCATGAGAAAACTATGAGTAAAGAAAACTTAAGATCTACAAACTATGAAAACCTATTTGAAGTAAAAGCTCACAAAATGTCTTTTCGAGGATGTTTTACTTGGCTATAAGCAAACCAAGGACCAATTTGTCCAGAATCACAAATAAGTCAAGAACAACCAATTTTGTTTTCTTTTTTGAAAATGAAAATCCAAACTTTCAATCAAAAACTTTTTGAAGTTTTGTAAAGAGAAAACTCAAAGCGGATTCCTCAACAAGGGGAGATTCCATAAATGGTCAGACTCATAAGAAGGCTGGTAGACACTAAGGTGATCTGAAGTCCCTACGACTTCTAAGCTCAGAGCCACTACACAACCAAATCGAAAAACAAACCCAACAAGCAAAACTCCTAGGAATTTACCTAAAACCCTAACGCCAATGAAATTAAACCAAGGAAGGCTTTCAACAAGTCACATGCAGGTATGGGCAGAGGATAACAACTACTAAATCAAAATAAAACTAATTTAAAGACTAAAATTCAAAATTTTCAAAATTTTAGCAGGGTACACAGGTTCAAAGTTTACACAGGTGCGTGTACGCTCTGTGCACAAAGTAAAAGTGTGTACAGGTACACACTGTGATACAAGCATAGACTGCAGACTTCTCCTAAAGTAATGAAAAGCAAAAAACAAACCTAGATCCACTAAATCTACCCAAGTCCACACACAACAAGCCAAAAACAGAAACAAAAAGGCAAGTTTCTCAAGTGAAAGGAAAACAAGGAAAACAATCAAGTCCCCAGTGGAGTCGCCATTTTTTCACGTGGAATGAGTCGATCTTGCGGACAAGATAGACCTTCCTAGAATCTAAAGAAGACCTAATGACAAGCAAACCAACCAGACACTATCTTTCTCTAAATATGCTTTTATAAATAATGGCAAACAAGTGTGTTTAAGGCCTACCTTATGTCCAACGCAAGTTTGGGGATGCCTTCGCTTCTTTGATCCAAATGAGTTCCTTTATCACAAACCTGCAAACACAAACAAGGAAAACAATTAAATAGCACCTGAAAAACCAATATTATAAAACATATTTAACATGAAAGTCAAGGAGTCCATGAAAAAAATAACATGAGATACGTTTTGAGAAAAATGAGCCTGATTGTATTAATTCAAACGAAGAAGAACTTTACAACCTTTGCCTTGACGCAGTACAAGCTCCTCCCAGGGTCCAACAAGAAGTCCCCTCTACTTTGACAAGCTTCACTCACTCCCCAATGAAGCCAAAAAGGTATGTGATCTCTCCTCTTAAGCTCAAATAGGAAGTATTGATTTCAAGCATTTACCCTCAAAAGTTCAGCTTCTAACCTCCCCAGCCACTGACCCAATGCCTCAATTTATAGTGCAATGGAGATTAGTTGCTAGCTCCTCCTTCAAAGGGATAGCTCCTCTCAATAAGGGATTAGTTCCTCCTCTCATGGGATGCATGAACCACTTGGAGCGAACAATCCACGTAACAAATGCTTCTAGAAAACTCTAGAATTAACCCAAGATGATTTTTTTAAGATAAAGATTGCGCCTTTTGACTTTTAATGG
>APFE030632817.1:40234-51699 GCA_000404065.3 Pinus taeda | reverse complement strand
AGAGCACAAGTGGTGGTGGGTTCTTTATGGGTTCCAGATTAGTATCTTGGTTCAGCAAGAAACAGAGTTTGATTGCCCTATCTACAGCTTAAGCGGAATATGTTGCTGCTGCATCTTGCTGCACTCAACTCCTTTAGATGATGCAGACCTTGCAGGATTTTCAAATCACTTGTACACCACCTATCTCTATCTTATGCGATAACACAAGTGCAATCAGCATCTCAAAAAATCCCGTCATGCATTCAAAAACCAAGCACATACCAATCAAGTATCATTTTCTCCGGGAACAAGTGCTTGAACAAAAGGTCAAGTTGGAGTATGTTTCTTCTAAGGAACAAGTTGCTGATATTCTCACCAAACCATTGCCCAGGGAGACTTTTGAATACCTCAGGCAAAAGCTGGGGGTTGTTGATGCATCATCTTATTATTAAGACTCTTCTGATTGTCGGTTGCATGCATGATTCATCTAGGGTATATGCGTACATGTGCTGGGTTGCGGCACAGGTTCAGGGGGAGAATATAATGCATTGTTGGCATTATGGAGGATGCACAAAAGGAGATCATGGGAGCTGGTCTGAATATAGCTGCAATATGTCTCTATCTCTTTCTTGGTCATTCATGGTGTCTGGTGGTTTATGGTTCTTCTTTGCAGATCTGGTTCATATTCAGGGGGAGCATGTTCTTAGGGGGAGCATAACCCTTTGCCTTTGATGTCAAAGGGGAGAATGTCGCTGAAGTTTTTGAGGTTGCCATCAAGTCCAAAGGGGGAGATTGTTGGCATTATGTTCTGGTATGGTTATATGTTACAGATGTTGTACTTGATGGCAACACCCATGGCATGGCTCTCAATATGATGAGAATTAAGAAGTACGCAGGAGAAAAGTTCACGGAATTTTATGCAGAGAAAAGTTTATTAAAGTTTATTTCATGTGGAGAAAAGTTCACGGAATTTTATGCAGAGAAAAGTTTATTTCATGTGGGAAAACTTACCTTTGGTCCATGGTAGTTAGTCCTTGGAATTTGAACCTATGGTTTTTGGGCCATGGCATCTCGACAGACGTGTTGATCCCTAGTATTGAGTTGATGGTATTGGTTTGTTATGGTTTTGGCCCGTGGTATTGGTCCATGATTTGAGGAAGAGCTTGCCTGTATAAAGCAAAGGAGATCATTTGGCTTGTGTATGCTTTTGGGTTGAATATCTTAAGATCTGAAATATTGGGTTATTGTTTCAAAAGCTCGATCTATATGAAAGTGAAGTGGAAAGTGAATCTGTTAAGGGTGATCTCTCGAGCGCTGCAGCTGCGGAAGTGCGGAGGCGCCGCAGGAGACGCTGCAGGAGGTGCTGCAGGAGACGCCAGAAGAGGCGCCGCAGGAGACGCCACAGAAGGCGCCACAGGAGACGCCGCAGAAGGCACCACAGGAGACACCACAGAAGGCGTCGCAGGAGACGCCGTAGGAGACGTCACAGAAGGCGCCGCAGGAGACACCACAGGAGGCGCCACAGGAGATGCCGTAGGAAGCACCACAGGAGGCGCCACAGGAGGCGCCGCAGGAGATGCCACAGGAGGCGCTGCAGGAGACGCCACTGGAGGTGCCACAGGAGACGCCGCAGGAGGCGCCGCAGGAGATGCTGCAGGAGGCGCCACAGGAGACGCCACAGAAGGTGTTCTGGGTTTAGTTTTTTGTTATTGTGGATCTAGTTATTTGGGTGACTTACTGGTACTTGATGATCATTTGATATTTATGGATCCAGTTTGAAAATTTATGAAAAGTGGTCCTTGAAAGAAAAGAAGTAGGGGTTGTAGCTCCCTTCCAGGAGAGACTGGAAAACGAGAGAGAGTTGTAGCTCTCTGCAGGTTGCAGCCTGCGTACTGGTAAAGGACTGCACCAGTACAAGACCATTGTAAAAGGAGTTTCTAATTTGAAAGAAGATAGAGACATATTGCAGCAGGTGGTTTTCACCCACATTGGGTTTCCACCTTATATCTGGTGTTCTTTGATGTGACTGTCTGTTTTTCTTGCTCATTATTTTATGGTACTGACATGCAAAAATAATTCAAAGTGTAAATAAGGAAGATTTGTTAAAAGAACTAGATAATACTGATTCACCCCCCTTCTCAGTATTATTTTCAACAGGCATTACTTTATGACTCCTAATTTAAGGATTTCAAAGGCAAGCTTCGCACTCACTGGATAGGACAATATGAAGTGGATGTAGTGTTTGACAA
The DNA here is from genome assembly GCA_000404065.3 of Pinus taeda. Lineage (NCBI taxonomy): Eukaryota > Viridiplantae > Streptophyta > Pinopsida > Pinales > Pinaceae > Pinus > Pinus taeda. Next base: position 49,471 of record APFE030632817.1, on the reverse strand, counting down.
TGGAAAGGTTAGACTGATTACAATATATGAGAATCATACTTTGTTCTTAGTAAATGGACACCGTCTAAATCTATACGACCGTCCAACCTCTAAAGATGCCTTTGTCAAACACCTTTTTGATTCATCTGATTTAATGGTTGTTGGAATGAAGGACACTCACTCTGCTCTAAAAATAATAATAATAATAATAAATAGAACTTAAAAAATAAAATAAAAGATAAATAATATCCTTATCTATATATATATTATATATATAGATATATATATATATATATATATATTTATATATAATATATATATTATATATATATATATATATATATATATATATATATAATATATATATATATATTATATAATATATATATATATAATATATAATAACAATAATAATAATAATAATAATAATAATAAAATATATTGTTATTACTTACTTGTTTGTATTTTGCAGGAATAAAAAAGGAATATGACAAGGAGAAATGTAACATTCAGTGCTATTACTCCACCAGTGCTGCTATTAAGCTGTTGATGTTACTCCACTAAGTGTTGCTACTCCACTGGTTCTGTTACTCTATAACTGTTGTTACTCCACTGGTGCTGTTACTCCGCAACTGTTGCTACTCCACTGGTGCTATTACTCTGCAATTGTTGTTACTCCACTGGTGCTATTACACTGTAACTGTTGTTACTCCACTGATGCTATTATTGTGCAACTGTTGTTACTCCACTGGTGCTATTACTCTGCAACTGTTGTTACTCCACTGGTACTGTTACTCCGTAACTGTTGTTACTCCACTAGTGTTGTTACTCCGCAATTGTTGTTACTACACCGGTGCTGTTACTCCACAATTGTTGTTACTCTGCTAGTGTTGTTATTCTGCAACTATTGTTACTCCGCTGATGCTGTTACTCTACAAATGTTGTTACTCTGCTAGTGTTGTTACTCCGTAACTACCATTACTCCATTGGTGTTGTTACTCCATAACTACCATTACTCCGTAACTACCATTACTCTGCTAGTGCCGTTACTCCGTAATTGCCGCTACTCCGGTTTTGCAGTTATTCTCTATTGTTGTTACTCCCTACTGCTATCGCTCCATGTTGCTATTACTCCGTTGGACATTTTGCTATTACTCCACTACAAGGTAGGTCCCTAGGTATGTCTCTAATGACTTTTACAGATTTAATTAAAATATTCCAAAAAGACATTAATATGTGCCGCGGGTAGCCGTAAATAAGTTGGGGGGGAACCATCATATGAAACAATGACATACCATGAAACGACATTCATGACACATGATTCATACCAAACTAAATCTAATGATTACGGTACTTTGTAATCACGACCTTGATGCCTTGGAATGCCTATTCATATGCAAAGTGTCATAACCAGTCACCTCACCAACACACTGCATTAAACCATTGAAATATCCAACAATACCGCCATAACTCACCATCATTCTCAAACGTACCAGTATTGTTTTCATCTGTTTCCCCAAAGTGACTATGGCATTATTACAGTTGCCAATAGTTTGGATCCCTGCCATTCTTCCCTACCAGCTAACTGCATTCGTCATGTTGATCTCGCCTCTACAGTGATGGGTGGACGGTCTATGCGGCATGAGCTAGAAAATACGACAGGAGTTTAGAACAGTCAGGAGGTATGGTAGGTCTTTGAGAACGCAGGTTGGAACATCTACTTTGACTGGTTGAGAGGGTCAAATGAAGAAATTGTGGCAGAATTTGCACTCAACCTGGGAGAAGAAAGCTCTCAGGTCCACAAGATAGCAGTCCCTGTTATGGAGGAAGCCATTGTAGAAGTTAGTGGGCTCCCTCAAAATGGACAGCGATGGTTTTCAAGAAGCACTTCCATTTCAGATTTTCCTGAAGCATTTTTGTAGGCAGGAAAAAGCATGGCACAGAGGGGTCGAGGATACGACCGACACTCGCTACCACATCTAGGGGTAGCAGAGTTTATCATAAAATATGTAACCTGTGAGGGTAGATACCTCACTATATTCAAATATCATCTTCGAATATTAGCTCACCTCTGATTCCCCCAAGCAGAGGCCTTTTCACTAAATTTGCCTTATTTCTTACTAATACGTCTTCAGCTGATGGCGCATTTGGCTCAAAGGTCGTAATAGGTGTTGGCAGTCATTACCCAACAAGGGTTGATCCAGCTGTTGGTGATGAATGCCATCAGACGAACCCCGATTCCGTGGGAACTATTTCAGGATTCCACAGAGGAAGAGGTAGTAGCCACTATGGCTGCCAGGGAAGATGAACCAAAATCCATGGAGGAAGAAGATGCAAGAGAAGATGATTATGTTGACCAGGAGGAGCCAGAAAAGATGGATATTGAAGTTGAATAATTCAAAGAAGAGGCTTCTCCCCAAGAGCAAGCCGAAATTGTGGAACTAATGGGAGACACAGGAATCAACATAGAAAGGCCCACTAGTACCATGGTCGAGGCTGATCCACAAGAACCAGCCTCGATTGTGGAGCTAGCAGACCAAAGTGACAACATGAAAACCATAGAGGCAGTACCATAACAAGCAAGGATAGGAGAATTGATCGATATTTCGACTGAAGGGACCCCACAAGGACTCCTTGCCACCATGGAGCCGATGGAGGAAGACAACCCAAGAGAAGAAGAGGTCGTGACCACCCTAACCATAGAACCAATGGAAGAGGAGGAATTAGGACAAGAAGGGCTTAGAGCTGGGAAAACCATGGAACCTGTGGAGGAAGCTCTGAGAGAACTAGGGCACGAGGTTGGCGCTGCTCCACAAGAACCAATGTCAACCTTGAGACTGAACACTGAAGACCCCTGCCAATTTTCCTTTTTCTCCTCTATCCAAAGAAGAGCAAGGGTATCTCATTCACCTCAACGCATAGAAGAAGACCTCCTTGTTCCTCTTGCCTTGAATTTATCACGAAGACCAAAACTAAATGGGGTAGATGCTACTCAGGTGACAAGTATTTCAGAGCCTGAAAAGAGAGAAGAAGTAGAGGTACCTGAGGCTGGGGAACCGGGAGGGTTTCCAATAGAAACATTAATAGGAGGGCATCTTGCAAGGGCACCACCCGTCATGGTTAGCACACAACAAGGGGAAGTAACTGTTGGTGAAGAGGAGGGACCAAGCGAAGCGGTCCTGACGAATGAGCCAATGGTAAAGCGAGGCGAGAAGGCCATGAAGCAAGAAGTAATAAAAAAAGAGTGGAAGTTTTACCCGACAGTCGGCATGGCAAAAGCTATCCTGGGGGATTTACCTCCAGCTGCTGAAATTGAGGAAGTTTTGGTTAAGAAGGAATTGGTAGAGCTGTGTGAACAATGGAGACTCCCTGTCAAGCAAAAATACCAGTTGCAATTTAAAGAGACAATGTGGCTTAAGATGGAGGTCAGGAAACTAAGGAAGCAGGTACACAAAATTCAAAAGCAATGAAGAAATACAAGTGACAAGCCAAAAAGTCCAATGCCATAGGAGTAGAAGTAGAGACTCAGGTGGACCAGATAGACACAACTTCTGCTGCCACTCAAACAGATCTGGTCGAGCGATTGTTTGAAGACCGTGAGTATGCCTTAACGGCCAAAGTGCAGACTTGGAAATCTATTGCAACTCAGTATCAAAATGAGGTTAGAAGAACTCAAGAACGAGCCTCCACAACCATTTTTGAATATGTGGAGCACATAGATGTCATGAAATTGAGGCATGCGAAGTAGCAACTCAAGATGGAGCAGCTGGAAAAGCAAGTGGCAGAGATGAAAATAGATAAGGAGCAAATGTTTAACTTGGTGCAAGAGGTGATGGCATATTGTCCCCCTGCTTCTTGTTATTCTTTATTCTTGCATGAACATTTTCTTTTATTCTGCATGGAGAGCTTAAAAAATAAGATTAGTTATGAAATAGAGGATGGTGTACAATTCCTCCACATAATGAGGAGCCATGACATGCCAACTCAACATTTGATGTGTGAGTTTTACATGCATGGGTATCTACTGCGCCTGGATATTGAATTCAACCTAGTTCCATATGTGGGGGACATTCATTTAAGGGCCCTCACCTCTTATACTTTTAATCAAATCAGGTGGCAGAAGGCCTTTAACACATTTGAGTCCAATCAATTCACAAAGCCATTTATAGTAAGAGGAGAACATGAGAGGTCAATCACCATGTTCACTAAGCACAACACCTTTTTGGGAATTGAGGGGAACAGACAAAGAATGTTCAGGACATAGAATTGTTGTCTTGATCTTTGTGTCAGGAAATTAGTCACATTTCAAGATGAGGCCCTTGATTGTTGTCAGAAAAGGTGGATGATGTCACCTACAACTGTCTGGAACAGGGAACCTTTTGGGGCACCAAATATTACATGAGCGCTCCCCAGAGTGCCCACATATCTGCCATGTGTCCGAACATGTGGGGTCAGGTGGATGGGGATCCGGTTTCAATTCCCCACTATCTGGTTGCTAATATAATATTACACACCAGCATATAATGTTTCGGGAAATTAGTGGAAGGAAGTCCTCCTCTCAGATGGTTTTGAAGTTCGAAGGATAGAGATGGCCAAAGAGTACAATCTCACCCAGCTCCAGGAGGCCAACAGTCTGCGAAACCCATACCTGCAGAGGCAGCGAATTGCATGAGGGCATGCAGAAGGCTAAGTTGGGTGGAGATGTTGGGTACCAAATCGGGCTATCTTTCTGTTGCATTTCCATCACCCTTTTTGACCTCTTTACACTTATTTACTTATGTTTACTATGCTGAATCTGCAAGGTAATTACCCCCTTTTTCTGTCTATTGGAATATTTTTTAATGAAGTAAATTCACCGAGTTTGCCTATTCGCAACACTAAAACATATGTTTGACCATAGTTTTTGGAGAACAAGAACCAATGCTTTAGCATCCTGCAGCAGATTTGAAATTCACAGCAACGACCAGCCATAAGGAGGCAGCGCAGCTAGAGTCATAGATCCCTGAACCATTCTTGGACATTTCACTGATCTTGTCTATCTAGTGTTGGTGCCGTTCCGAACTAATGTACATTTCTGGGTATATGGTTACCAGGTTTTGGGGAAAGATGTTGTTCTCCCTCGCTGTGTATAAAAGAAAGGTTATTCCTGTAATTGGGGGACTCCCCATTGATATTGTAATAGCCCTTTACAGATTAATAAACTATCATCTCTTTTGCTGCTCCATTCATTGCTATGAATAACGCAGCGCTGTTCAGAGAGCTAGGCCCACTCTTTTGATCAGGTGCAACATGTTTCTGTGTGTGTTATTTGTTATTTCATGCTCATTGTTACAGTTCGTTATTTGTTATTTGTTATTTCATGCTCCATGTTGGAGTTTTGTATCTAGTTTAGTTTTACAACAAAGTTTTGAATCGTAATTGCGAACCCTTGGTTGGAACGGATTGTACTCTTTCCCCTGCATATACCTTGCACGTTGTTTTGAAAGGATAAGCACCCAGATTGATAAAGTAATGTAGGAAAAGGGTGAATAGATTGTTCATACCTGGATACCAACAGGTGGAGTCATCTATACTACTCCTAGGTTTTTCCATGGTTTTTGGGCCATTCTGGGAATAGTAGGAGCAGAGGAAGTTGCAGAAGATGTGGAGGATGATGGATAGTGAGCATTTGAAGAAGTTTCTCCTGTAGTGCTACTGATTATAATAGCACCAGCTTATTGTGACTGATGAATGTGGATGGAAGGGATTAGAGAATTATAAGAGGAAGGTAAAGGGGTAGAAGAAGAAGTAGGACCAACAGGAGTCTGAAGTGGAGAGGATGATGTAATATCACTAGCAGAAGACTGAGTCTCTAGAGTACTTTTCTTTTTTTGATGAGTGGGTAATGGAAAATCAAAATGTTTGAGTCCAAGTTTTTCACGATGGGATCTAGTTAATACAATAGAAGACTGTAATGATAAAGTAACACTTCCTTCCGATAAATCAAATTGAATAGACTTTTCTCCATAAATGGAATTTTTTTCCAATTTCTGAATCAAAGTTTGAATTTTAGGGGGTTTTGTAGGTACTTGAGTAAAAGTTTGGGACACTGAGTTTGGAAGTGTGCTAGGACATTTGGTGGTTGTTTGAACAACTTCAAGTCTAGGGTTAGGAGACTTGGAATGGGATTTGGAAGTTGGTGGAGATTTTGAGGGAGACTGACTCTTAGAATGACCGTTTAATTTGGGATTAGACCTTATTGCCATTCATAGTCTGATGTCCCTCCTTCTAACACCAAAAATTTTGACGACTCAAAATGTATGCCTAACCATCAGGGAAAACCACCCACTCAAGACCTTAGAGAAGATCCTTTTTCATTTGGTATGGTGGCTTTGACTGTAAATTATGGGACCCGTTTCCCTTGATATAAAATAAGAAAATGGATGGAATATATAGGTGAAAGGCTTATGATGTAATTAAACTGAGGATAAAGAGTATTTAAACTAACTATTTATCTATCTATATATCTATATATCCTAGGAAATATTATTTATATATGTGATTTAAGAGGATTTCACATACAACATGAAAATATAGATTATCAAGCCAATATGAGGTTAAAGCAAATAATGATAACTAATTTAATTAAATAGTAATTAAATTAGTTGATGAATTCTTTACACACATAATATTTCGTTGTTTATGCATATAATATATTATTCCAATCACAGATATCAATAGTGAAAGATGTATAACTAATTGAAACACAAATATGATAAACATAATCAAATAACCATTCAAATCTTAAGAAAAGAAAAACACACAAATAATAGTACCTGACATATTGTAACTCTGGTAATGATAAAATAATGGTGGTTCAGTATTCTATTAAGATAACTTAAGTTACAATAGTGAAAACAAAAGCTTTTGCTCCAAAATTCAGAACCCCTTCTCCATTCAAATGAAATAAAAATATAGAAAAGAGGAATAAAAGTCTTAAGTGGTTTTAACAAACAATGCTTAAAATAAAACAATAAGACAATTTTAGAATTCTTTGTAACAACTCAGCTAATATTGTGAAGAAGACTTCCCTCCCATACGCTATCGTAGTTCATAAATATTTGTCATGGGCTTAAATTCAAGTGGAGAATGCGGCTGAATCTACATTTGACTGATAAATATAGAATCCTTGAGTGCTAGCAACATATGAGTGATTGTGTTAGATAAACATTTGAGGATTATCCATTGGCTATAAGGCTTGACTAAGAAATGCCAATGACATTATAACTCAATCTTAGATATCCAGAGGAGGAGGAGCATCTATTCCACTCCCAGATGTGGGTAAAGGGCTCCCTGCTACAGTTCATTGTCGACAGCAAGAGCCAAAAGAATCTCAATTTGGCAGAGGCTGTGAAGCAAGCTAGGCTTACTGACCACAACACATCCACAACTGTACACCGTCGGGTGGCTTCACCAAGGATGAGATCTTCGCGTGAGCCAGTAGTGTTGCCTTCCATACAACATCAAGCCCTTCATGGATGAGGTACTTTGTGACATTGCTCCCCTTGAATTTTGTAATGTATTACTAGGACAACCATACATGTGGAAGCAACATGTTGTGTATGAATCAAGGCCCCGTGCTATTATTGTTACTTTGGGAACTAATTTATACAGGATACCAGAGGTAGCACTGCCTATCGCCATCTCTTTGATCACTGCAAAACAATGCAGTAAGCTCATTTCCAAAACCAGGAAATTTGTTTTCCTGATGATACACCCTTAAGAAAAGAAGAAGACGATGGCCACAACCTCCAGAAAGGGCCCCTCCGCATGATAACTACAAATGGACAAGGTCGTGGAGGAGTAGGAGGACATCTTCACCTCCCTCGTAGGGGTTCCTCTACACTGCCAGGTCAAGCATTCCATCGATTTGACCCCAGGTGCACCACTACCCAATGGACCAATCTATCGGTGTTCTGTTCTAGAGAATGATGAAATCAAGAGGCAGTTTCATTACCCTGTGGGAGCCCGATCATGTTCGCACAGAAGAAGGATGGGACTTGGAGACTCTGTATTGACTATCGAGCACTGAAAAAGATCACTGTCCATAATAGGTACCCGATCCCACAGATTGTTGACCTCTTGGACCAACTGAAGTGGGGAAATATTTCAGCAAGATTAATTTGAAGTCAAGATATCACCAGGTACCAATCAAACCCTCCGTTGTGTGGAAGACTGCCTTCAAAGTCAAGGAGGGCCTATTCAAATGGTTGGTGATGCCTTTCGGATTGAAAAATGCTCTTGCAACCTTCATGAGGCTAATGGATGACATCTTGCAGCCATTCACCAACTCATTTGTAGTGGTATACTTGGATGACATATTGATCTTCATCTAGAGTTGGGAAGAGCACCTCCACCACATTCGACAGATTCTCCAAACACTGCGGCAACACAAGTTATGTGCCAATTTGGAGAAATTCACTTTTGGCATGACCCAAGTTCAGTATCTAGGATATGTTATTGATGAACAGGGGGTACATGTGGATCCATCCAAGATCCAAGTCATTCGAGATTGGGCATGTATAGCCACTCTGACAAAGCTCCGCATCTTTCTAGGTCTTGCCAACTTCTACCGCAGGTTTGTGTTGGGATTTTCTCATATCACTTGGCCCTTGAGTCAAGTCACCAAGGGAGGAGCAAAAGAAAAATTCTTTTGGTATAAATCTCAATAGAGGGCATTCACAGAATTGAAAGATCACCTCTACACGACACCCATGCTCACATTACTAGACTTACAACAACCATTTGAGGTCGAGACAAATGCCTCTGACTATGTTATTGGGGCAGTCCTTACTCAACACGAGCATCCAGTGGCATATCACAGTGAGCCACTTTCAGAAACAGTCAAGAAGTATCCCACTTATGAAAAAGAGATGTATTCCATTGTGCAGGCCTGCCAACAATTGAAGCATTACATTTTGGGGAAGGAAACGGTCATCCACATAGACCACCGACCCCTGTAGTTCATACAGACCTAAGGGAAATTGTAGAATGATCGCCATCAGAAGTGTTGGCATTATGAGACAAGTGTTGTCCTTGATGGAAAATCACTCAGATGATAAATTATAGTGCAACAAAGTTATTTTCAAGTTCATGGAATTTTATGCAGAGAAAAGTTTATTTCATGTGGGAAAACTTACTTTTGGTCCATGGTAGTTAGTCCTTGGAATTTGAACCTATGGTTTTTGGACCATGGCATCTCGACAGACTTGTTGATCC
>APFE030632817.1:5313-30565 GCA_000404065.3 Pinus taeda | reverse complement strand
TCGACCCCTGCAGTTCATACAGACCCAAGGGAAATTGCAAAATGATCGCCATCAGAAGTGGTCTACATACCTGCAACAATTCCATTTGAATATCAAATATAAGAAGGGAAGCACCAATAATGTTGCAGATTGCCTCAGCCGACCACCAATCATGGCGTTAACCACTGTGCTCAACTCTTGTGGGCATGAGACTTCTGACTGACCACTTCTCTACAAAAGTGACCCAGAATTCGGCCACACATACTAGACACTCTTGGAAGGTCAACATGTTCTAAATTTTCACCTCCAAGATTCCCTATTATGCCACATGGGTCACCTTTTTGTTCCTTCAAGCGAGCATGCCAAGATGATTTAGGAAGCACACTACAGTCGGTTGCTGGATATTTTGGGGTCCAGAAAATGGTGGAAGTACTGTAAAAGTGTTTCTATTGGCCGAATCCTAGACACAATGTTGGGAAGTACATCAGATCATGCACTGCCTGCGCCATTGCTAAACTGACCATCAAGAAGCAAGGCCTCTATACCCCATTGCCTAGCCCTAGTCGACCTTGGGAATCCATCTCCATGGATTACATGTCAGGTCTTCCTTCCACTAAGCATGGAAACAACTGTCTTTTTGTGGTTGTCGACAGGTTCTTGAAGATGGCCATTATGGCTGCCTGCAAGGAGAATATCACAGTAGAATCCACTACTAATCTCTTCTTTGAACAAGTGTGGGTACACTTTGATATACCACAGTCTATCATCTCAGATCAGGATAGCAAGTTCCTCAGTACATTGTGGTCCAGTCTCTGGTTGATGCTTGACACCAAACTCACTAAGTCCACATCCTTCCATCCTCAAACTGATGGCCAAACAGAGGTTGTCAACAGGATGATTGTACACATCCTGCGCATGTACAACTCAATGCACCCACGCACATGGGACAAGAGCCTCCCCTATGTTCAACATAGCTACACCTGGGCTCTCCATAGCTCAACTGGCCATAACCCTTTTCAGGTGGGCTTGGGATTCTAGCCACTATGTCCCATTGATGTGGCCATGCCAGTTGTAGCTACTCACGTATATTTGGCTCATTCCAGTCTGAAACAGATAAGGAAAACAACTTCATTGAGCCCACCCAACATATTCGCCAGCAGGTCCATGACATTCTAGAGAAATCAAATGCCAAGTACAAGTAGCGACATGATCAACATCGGGTGCCACACAAGTTTTAGGTGGGCAAAAAAGTCTGGTTACATTTGCAAAAGGAATGCCTTACCGAAGCCTATTGGAAACTTAGACCACTCCGATATGGTCCTTACACCATTACCAAGGCTGTGGGTGACAATGCATTTGAGCTTAGCATCCCACCATTCCTTGGCCTACACCCAGTGTTCAATGTGGACTGCCTTTGGCCATACTTTCCACCATTACTAAACACATCCGACATTACATAATAGCTCACACCCACAGAGTTAAATACAGATTGCATGGAACAAGTTCGAGCTGATTGGATCATGGACACAAAGATAAAGCACACTCGCTAGCAGAATATCCAATTGTATCGAGTTGTCAAAGAAGGCCAACTCCTTCACTAGGGCAAGTGGCTCACCAGGGACAAAGTTTAGCAGAAGTTTCCTCATCTCATGGAGGAACTCAACGCAATGGGGACCATTGCTTCCTAAGGGGGGAGATATGATCCAGGTGGATATTAGTGGCCACCTGCCATGTCCACTTGGACCCCCACCATTGTTTCTTTTAGCTTTTCAGTTTCCTTAATTGTAGCACAATTTACTATTTTTAGCAGTTTTTCAGTACCTGAACTTCCGGAGCTGTTTTGAGGCCCTAAATGACGTTTTTTGGGAAAACTGGAAGCAACATGGGTTGATGGTCTAATTTTTCTCTTCCCAAATTTGTAGTTCTCAGATAGATCTTTCTAATGAGATAATGTGCATGTCAAACGGAGATCGTATGCCAAAGTTACGACCCCGGGAAGTTGATGTACCAATTTACCCAAACGGGGCCCACAGTTTGGCGTTTCATCTTCTAGGGATTAGGCTTTTGTGTATATGGTTATCTTTATGTTTTGTTGCATTCCTATTTACATCTGGATCATGAAAGGAGGGCCTGCATTCTAAATTCATCTAACCCATTCAGTTGGAGCAATATTTTTTATTGTGCCCTGGTGAGATCTAGATCCAGTTGTGCTACCATTATTAAGGTGTTGTATTCAAATTCAATGGACAACAGGGATTTCTTCCCATAGAAAAGATCATAAGGAGTGAACCCAGTGGTGGTCCTCTAGGTGGTATTGTAGGCTAAAGTGGCCTCAACTAATCTATCTTCCCAATCCTTTCTGTTGCTGCTAATCACTTTGGTCAGAATGCCTTCCAACACTCTTTTGGTTACCTCCACTTTCCCATTAGCCTGTGGGTGGTAAGGAGTGGATGTTCTGTGTTTGATCTTGTGTTGGCTTAACAAACTCTCAATCATGTGAGATGTAGATTGACTGCCTTGATCAACGACCAATTCTCTAGAGTACCCAAACCTATAAAATACATTTTCCCTTAAAAATTCAACCACTTTTTCTTTTGTTGCTACTTTGATGGCCTTGGCTTCAACCCACTTAGTGAAATAGTCAGTGCACACAATGATATACTGCTTTTGCCTGGATGGAGGGTCAATGGGTCGAATGAAATTCATGCCCCACTTGTCAAATGGCTTGAAAGTCACTTAAGTTTGCAAAGGCATTTCATCCCTTCGGGTAGGTTTCCCCATCCTTTGGCACTGATCACACTAACTAGTATATCTCCTCACATCTTGGTGAAGAGTGGGCCAATAATAACTAGCTTGTAGTACCTTGGATGTTGTTCTTTTGGCTGCAAAGTGACCTCCACAAGGCCCATCATGATAGGTTAGGAGGATGTCAAAGACATCCTCTTCCTTGACACATCTTCTCAGAATTTGATTTGGGCCTAGTTTGAAGAGGTTACCCCCAATCCAAGTGAATGGGGCACTCTTACTTATGATCTTGCTCTTTTCCTTGGAGGAAAAATTTGGTGGAAACTATGCATACACCAAGTAGTTTGCTATGTCAGCAAACCATGGAAAGAGAACTAAAATGGCAAATATGTGTTCATCTGGTAACTGATCATCAACCATTCCTTCCTCCCTTGCAGGCAAATTCAATCTGGATAAAAAAATCTAAAACAACTTTCTCCTTGCCAGGCTTATTGATGATAGTTAAATCAAATTGTTGCAATAAAAGTAACCATTTAATAATCTGGGAATTTGCATCAGGTTTATTCATCAAGTATTTAATTGTAGCATGGTCAGTATGTAAAAATGTTTGGTAACCAGTAATGTAATGCCTAAATTTATTCAATGAATGCACAACATCTAGGAGCTATTTTTCAATCACTGTGTAGTTCAACTCAGATTTTGAAAGATTCTTACTGATGAAATAAATGGCATAAGGTAGCTTGTCATCTATCTGGCCTAGAGTTGCTCCTATGGCTTTGTGAGAGGCATACCATGTATATGGAAAGGAAGAGCCCAGTTTGGGCCTCAGAGAATAGGTGCAATAGCCAAATTGTCCTTTAGGGTGTCCAAGGTTTCTTGACAACTTTTTGACCATAAAAATTTGGAGTCTTTGGCCAATAACCCAAATAAAGGAGAAGCTAACTTGCTAAAGTATTTTATAAATCTCCTATACTATGGGGATAAACCTAGAAAACTTCTGACATCCTTATATTGTTTTGGACGTGGGATGCTTTGAATAATGGCTATCTTATTTGGGTCAACCCGCAATCCTTTCTGGGATATTGAGTGACCTAGAATAGTCCCTGTAATCATCAAGAACCCACATTTTTTGGGACTAAGGGACAAGTTCATTTCAATGCATTTTTCATCACCTTACCCAAGTTGGAGAGAGCCTCCTCGAAATCACACCCATAGGGTGTAAATTCATCCATATAAATTTCCATGCATCATGGACTAGCTCGAAAAAGATACTCAGGAGTGCCCTCTAGAAAGTGGCACTGGCGGGGGCATTGCATAGACCAAAAGGAAGGACCCTATAAGAGAAAGCACCCTAAGGACAGATGAAGATGGTCTTATCTTGGTCCTATGAGCTAATATGGATTTGACTGTACCCACTGAACCCATCTAAGAAAGAGAAAAACTTTTTCCCTACCAGGCCATCTAACACTTCGTCAATGAAAGGTAGAGGAAAATGGTCCTTCGTTGTTTCTTTGTTTAACTCTTTGTAATCAACACAAATCCTCCACTTCCCATTTTTCTTTGGAACCAAAACCAAAGGAGACGCCCACTCACTATCGGAGATAGGGTAAATGAATCCTGCATCTGGAAGCTTTTCCAGTTCTTCTTTGATTATATCCTTGAGAGATGGATTCATTCTCCTTTAGGGTTGTCGGACTAGTTTGCAACCTTCTTAATAAATATGGTGAGTACACATTGAGGGGTGCACTCCCTTCATTTCTTTGTAACTCCAAGAAAAGGCATCCGAATGTTCCCTTATCATGTTACATAACTCTTCGTCTTGGTGTATAGAAAGAGAGGGGTTGATTTTCAAAGTTCTTTCAGGGTCGAATTCTATTGTCTTGACATTAGTAGGGTTTGAATCAGCTAAGCATAGATTAATCTGATGGTTTCTCTCGGTTTCCTTCACTACTTCTTCTAAGGACAAGGTGTTGGGAGTTGGATTTTGGAGGATGTGTTCAATCAAATCATCTTCACCAGGCTGTCCTCCTCCCATTGTAGTTTCTAGGGTATAGAGTTAGGCTGAGTAGACTTCATCTTCTTCCTCCTCTTCTAGACATAAAGGTAAATCATGTTCTAACGATGGCTGAAAAGGAGGGAACAATACCAACTGCTTGGATAGATGCCCATTTTTTATAGTCATGTTTGCAGTCCTGCAACTAATGTAGGCATCGACAGTGGCTAACCAAGGCCTCCCAAGTATGAGAGGGTAACCATTAAGCTTGGCCTTAGGTTGGAGAACTAGGAAGTCTACAGGGTACTCCCAAGAGTCAATGGAGACCATCATATCCTCAGCAATCCCCTTAGGGGCTACTGTGGATCAGTTTGCAAGCTAGAGGATTGTCACTGTCTTCCTTAATGAACTCGAGTATGGTGTCCTTAGTCATTACATTAATGGCAGCCCCAAGATTAATCAAGGTGTGTGGGACAATGGTTCCATTGATGTGCACATCTACTACAGGGCTTCCAAGGTCTAAATACTTTGGGAAAATTACCTACCCTAGCATTAAGTCTAACAACTATCCAATGGCATTAATGGTAGGGGTGTCTCTTTTTCACCTCCCTGGATGTTTGAAACACTTCTCTTTAATCAGTTTTTTGTAAATATGTACATCCTTAATGGCTTGGAGAAGTGAAATTTTGACACATAGAATTTTCAATTCACCTAAAAGTTCATTCTCTTCTAGGGTAGGTTGGACTAGATGAGTTAATATTTCAGGAAATGGTGGTAGATTCACTGTAGGCATACTTTCCTCTCTTTCCTCCTCACTCTCCCTCGGTGGTGATGGAGGTTGGTTGTCCAAGAGTACTCTCCCAAACCTTAGGTTGATTTCCTGAATTTCCATAGCATAAGCAGGGTAAGATGTCTCTCCATTATAGACTTGTTGCGTCTATCTATTGTTCGATTTCAGATTTGGTTGGGTAGGCATATGAGGTTGTTTAGGTGGAGCGAGGTGTAGAAGTTGTGTTTGAGTAGGAGGTGAAGCCAATAAAGCTAGAGAATTGTTGTATGGGGGCTTCCACCCCTATGGTGGTGCATTCCACTAAGGCCGTGGAGGAGTATATGGCTGAAATGGTTGGTTGGTTGGCTGGGGATGGTACTGAGGTGTAAAATACCAAGGAGAAGGTGTAGACCAGGAGGGATGAGCAAGGAGGCCCCAAGAGGGAATAGATGTGTTTTTGTAAGGGTTGTAATATGCATAGGATGTCCATTTCATTCCCTACTAGTATGGTCAAGGCCCATGAGGCCTCTTTTGATTTATGTAGCAGAGTTGTTTAGTCACCCCTTTAGTTCCCTGATACACAACTTTTAGTCCAGGTAGAGAAGGGTACTTGCCTATGGAGTGATTTTCTTTGCAAACCGAGCATATTTCTATAAGGTTTAATGGACATTCATTCCTAGGGTGCCTCCTTGTGCATCTGGGGCAAAAGATGGCTAATGATCTCTCTTATTCCTCCTACTTTCTCTTGATATGCATAGTGTCCATCTGTAGGCCAAGGGTTTGCAACATTTCACTCTTGAAATCTTCCAGCATATTTCCAATTTCACCTTTTATAGATGCATTGAAAGAGGATGAGTTGGCCAATGGTTGACTACCCCTACCCTTTTTCCTAGCTACCCTAGAATGGTTCTTAAAGACGTCTTGATATCTTCATAGGGTAGTTGGTAGATGTCCCCTCCTGCTAGTAGGTTTAGGGTATCCAAAAGATCTTCCCTGACCCCGATGAGTAGGACTAGCTTCAGTGACTCAGGATCAAGTGTGCACCTAGCCCTTTTGTAGCTAAGCTAGAATCTTTCCTCATAATATTCTAAGGACTCATCCTATCCTAAGGTCATTCTAAAAATTTCATCTTTAGTGTATTGGGACCTACAGTAGTCCTAATACTTGTTGTTGAAATCTTGTTGCATCTAAGCCCAGGTGGTGATGTTATCCCCAAGTAAACCCATGAACCAATGCAGAGCTGCATCCTTGAGAGTGGATGGGAATAATTTCAACTTCTGATCATTAGTGGATTAATCATAAGCTCTACATATGATAGTGAACTCAAACAAGAAAGTATATGTATCTTTTGAGGTTATGCCATGGAAGTGAGGAAGAGTAGAGGGGTTTATGTTTTTCATCATTGCATCCCCATTGGTTTCTCTGATGGGAATACCACCCTCAATTATTTCTCTATCTCTTCTGTCATTTCTATTTTCAGCCATTAGGTTAGTTGGAATGGGTTCTCCTTCTTCTTCTCCCCCTGTAGGCTCTTCAAAAACCTCTAGTTGCTCGCCTTAGGGATCCTCCAATTCACAACCACTGAAGAAGAGGGAAGGTTGGCTATTTGAAGTGGTGGGGGTATTTGGTAGAATTTTTCCTAAGTTATCCCTATTCCTATTAGAAATGAAAGAAGTGTTTTTGTTTTTTTTTTTTCCAAGCTTTAAGACTAATTGTGGAATTGAAATAACAAACTGAATGGAAACTAATTGCTGAATGAAATCTCAATTGCAGAATGGAAAGGAAAGAAAACCAACTTATAATTACTTTTGCAAAAAAAATGAAGCTAATAGCATAATGGAAGAGATAAGAAATGGAAGAAAGAAAGAAAAACTCACATCTACTCAGACAACTCCTTAGAAACGATGCCAAAAAGTGATGAGTACAAGTATTGTAGCAAGAATGTTGCAACTCCTAGAGCTACCAACTTTACTTTATCAACTCAGGGTTTGTACAAACTTGGAGGTGACAGTGTTGTATACACAAGTAGATGCAATGGGTCCACTCTTTTTCACTGCTAATATGGTGATATACCACTAGGGTTTCTCAAACCAAGCTTCTATTGATTTGAAGAACTTTGATTACCAATGGAGACATGGGAGAATTTTACCCTAATTGAGAGAAATGAAATATTGTCTACTGCATTAATGAAAGACTGAAATAAATGCTTTAAACACACCATTCATCTAGCTATTTGTTAAGAGATCTTGCTTCAAAATAATTCTAAGCTAACATATGTGTAATCATAACTATCCTAGCATGCAATCTGATATAATCAAATACTTTACCTCTGTGCATATGAATGAACACAATAACCTTTTTTCCTTTTTGTCCTTTTTATGACAATATGAGTGCCAAATATTCTTGGTGGTATAGTAGGCAGGTTAGGTGTGGAGAGATATCGTTGTCAAAAGGTAAAATGGCTTGGGAAGAAAGTAGGGGTCTTTTCCTATCTTTCTGGATGCATTTTCCACAAATCAGCCTCAAAATAGTCCACTACAGGATGTCCTAATACACCTATAAGATGTCCTAATGCTCCTACAGGATCCCCATTATTCCTACAGGATCTGGCCAAAAGCATAAGGAGTGATTTGGAAGGTGGTATATGACTTAGGGAAGGTGAATGATGGAAGAAATAAGGCAAGGGGGTGGCTAGGACTTCCCCAGAACTCAAACCAAAGTTTGTAAGATGGTTGGATTTGCTCAATAAACATGGAAAGTTGTTCTTATGGAATGATAAATTAGTTTATGGACTTAGTGGCTTTTGGTGATCATGTATGGATGAGTTTAGGCAAGGGTTGTTGACATGATATCTTCTTGCACTATTTAAACTCTTGCACTACATACATCATTGGCATTTACCCATGAGTCATGTCAAACAAGAAAGATTTCCAATGATAAGAAAACAAAATTCCATTATTTAGTTGCCTAATTCATGCATGGAAATACTTTCAGAATATTGTAGAACACCATGAGATCTCATGCAAAGCTGGAAATATCAGAAATAACAATTGAAACCTATTCTTGGAAACTGAAAAGATGCTAGCCTAATTAGCAAAAAACCCTAAATTCTATAAAAAATAATAGTTCCGTCATTTTGGGGCTGAATATGAGTTTTTCCTCAAACCATGGTCCCTGAAGGATGGAGCGAGGCAAGATCCACTTGCTATTATCCTTTTTGGTATTCCTTTATCTCTCTAAATCTACTACTAAAGCTATGCACAAATGGAAGAAAACTAATCAAATTCACCACTACTTGCAATGAAACAATGCCAAAATCAATTCAACAATTAATCTATGAAATAACATTAGAATACAAGTACAATAAGAGGAACATTTGTTGCTAGAGTTGGACCCTAACCCAAGAGCTTCATCCCTCTAGGTCAACTCAGTGTAGGATCAAGTAAATGCTCATTCTCATTATCACATCAAGAAAATTACATAACAATGTTTTTCTACAATCCTTCAACTTGAAAATGCCTTGTCCTCTTACATAAAAAAATCTGAATCCTAATGAGGCTCTAGTCCTCCTTATTTATATAATTGAAGTATCCAACAACTTCCTTAAATCTAGGGAGGCTTGGCTCCCAAACTCAATATGAACTGGTTCTTAACTATCACTGGGTCGGCTGCCAATGGTCTCCATGACTTGACTGCTTGCAACTCCGATCTTGTGTGATTTGATTGAGGGATATTCGAATGAGTGTGGATTTAATGAGGAAGATCCATCTCCTATAATCTCTCCTTGTCTCATTCAAGTTCCTGCACCTTAATTAGCCAAAACTACCATGATTTTCTCCCAAAAACCTGCAATCAATGCACACTAGACCACTAGACATAACATCTTACTTTTACTCATCTCATTAAGCAAAATACAATTAAAACATGTAAGGAATTATGAGAAGAGTTTATTTTAGTAAGCTTGGAGGTGTATTAAGGTCCATATAGTTACCCAATGATGAGGCTCATCACATGGCTATAATAGAAATGCTTCCATTTTCTATTAAGGGTCTATCAAATCGGGTTTACCATTTTAAATTGGTGGGCACTGGATTCTCCTCTTCTTATTCCATATATTCTCAATATGGGTGACCAAAGATATGGAATCTTCAAGATATTCAATTGTGGCTTCAGTCACTCATTGCTACCAAGGATTTTATCTATCTTCTATATTGCTTTGTCTTTGTTTCTTCATCGATGGCCATTAAGTTTGCTTCTTGGCTTCTTGAGTTAGTTACAAAATATTAAAGATGCAACTTCAGTTGTGCCAATATTTACAAAAAATACTTGGACAATCCTTGTCTACGGATAAAGACGAACAATGCAACGCAAAATATTTTTACTTATGAGATTATGTTAGGATTTTTAGTGACAATTTTGTTTAAGTTCATGTTTCACGTGCCTACTCAATTCCACAATTTTATGGAGGTTGAGTTTCTTCCTGTGACATTGCCATTAAGATAAAATGAAACTCCAGTTTATTTTTCTAAGAAAGACATATATGATATGTCAAAATCCCTAAATGTTGTACAAACAAAACATTCATATGGTTATCTCATGCTAGCCTCAAGAGCATCGAAAATGGGAGTGGACCTAGTTTCAACTTATATGGTTGAGATGGTGTTCCACTTAAGCATGGAAAAATCAAATGGATTTATTGATATATTTCCTGTAATGGGTTGTATGAGAATGTACAAATATAAGTCACCAAATTTATATGAGACAAACTAGCAAGAAAACTATCTCATCACAGTTATGGGTCAACCACAAAATCCTTGCAACCATTGTCCATTTGTTAAGGTGCACATTATTAGCATCACATTTAGCCACAAGCATTACAAGGTATATCTATCCTCAGAACTTCATTTATCATGGTTGTGGGTTACCCACAAACCCATGGTTATGGGTCAACAACACAAAACCCTTACCATCGAAGTCCATTTTCTAGATTGTACACCATTAATATTACAATTGGCATACAAGAATTACAGGGTATCGGTATCTCTATCCTCAGATATTTGTTCATCATGGTTATCGGTCATCCACAAACCCTCGGTTATGGGTCAACCATGCAAGACCCTTATCTCCCACAACACTTGGTTTTGGGTCATCCACAAACTGACAATTATGCTCATATTCAATAAAGGCTTCTTTGGAAGGAACTTCATATAATGGGGACCATTGCTTCCTAAGGGGGGAGGATTGATTTGAACTGAAAGTAGAATCCACCCATGGTATTGACCCATAGTAATTACCCATGGTATCCATCTATGGTATCTACCCATAGTATCCACCTACGGTATCTAACCATGGTATTTACCAGTGGCATTTATTCATCCGAATGGAAAGTGGCATGGTATTGACCCATGGTAATTACCCATGGTATCCACCTATTGTATCTTCCCATGGTATTGTAACTAAAATAAAAGGGTTATAAATAACAATCCCCACTTTGTAAAAGGATAGATTGGTCTACAAAATGTAGATATAACAACATTTTCTCTTATTTAATAAAGAATTGTTTTTTTTTTTTTTTTTTTTTTGCTTTTTGTTTTTGTTTTTGTTTTTTTGTTTCTTGTTTTTGTTTGTGTTTTTTGTTTTTTGTTTTGTTGTTGTTTGTTTTGTTTGTTTTTTTTTTTTTTGTTCTTTGTTTTTCGTTGTTTTTGTTTGTTTTTGTTTTTTTTTTTTTTTTTTTTTTTTTTTTTTTTTGGTTTTTTGGTTTTTGTTTTTTGTTTTTTGTTTTTTTTTCTATTGACAGTGTTGGACCCATAAACATGTCAGAGGATCTCCCTGGTAAGAAGTCCCAATTAGACCTTAGACTGTTTGGTGTAAGAGTCCCAGTAGTGGGTCGTACAGTATCGCCTTGAGCGCAATTTCGCACAGAGGCAAGTAAGATGTCCCTGTTGGTAGCAAGGGTGTGACAATTGAGGCAAGTCAAGGAAGGTGCATGGATATTTCTAACACATAGAAAGTGGGGTGAGTGCACCCCTTGGAAACCTATGATAGCATGTGTCTTAGAAGGGGACACACGAGTGAAGATGCATCATAAACTAGAAAGAAAGCTAACAATATAAAGTGATGGTTAAACCAATCAACACATTTCAGTAAGATTCATACATACTTATACAGAATAGTCCATATATGCATGCATAAGAAAACAAATACATAAATCATTTAGAATAAACAAGATAGCTGGAATACAATACAACATATGCATGAAATGTGTTGGCTTTGTTATATTAAGAAGTGTAAGTTCCAGTCATAAAATACATCCATGACCAACCACTAGTTCCGACAGCGGAACGTTACAGTCACAGCCGCTTGATCCTCCAAAGAGATATACTAGCTCTGCATAGTGGAGAAGCCAAGGCTCGTTACAATATTGTCCAAGATCTCTCTAAGATAGTCCTATCGGAAGCTTGGCTGACCAAAAGCCTTTACAATGAGTTATGAGGTTCTATTTATAGCAAAGGGTGGGGTGACCCTTCACATTCCCCTTTGTGACAGTTCATCTACCCTCATTACACTTCATCTACTCTATGACTATTACATCCAACTATTGACACTTGAACTTCCACTTGACAAGACATTACATACAATCTACACATGTACCCATGTGAGACAAAATGGCTTGAGCGAGCCATGCAAGACATCACTAACACACAAACCATTGTGGTGAGATCAACTGTTTGACATCCTTGTGATGGTCGATGGTGGCAAACTGATGCCAAGCTTGGTCACCTGTGATGGTATCCGTGCACTCAATGGTGACATCTTGTTGAAGTGAACTCTTGCCTCCATTGCATCCAGGTACACTGATATCGCTCCTCCATCCAATTCATTTGATAGCATGCGCATGGTCATCCTGGGTGTGACTAGACCAACAACATGTTGATGCATAGTGTCTGTGCTGATATCCAAGCATGTGCTGGCGGCTATGCACATCAACTTGTCAACATACATATTCAGCTCCAGTTGGACTTGCTTCTTGTCTTATGCTCGTGTGCCAAATGGATGGGATCGCTAATCCAGGGGGATGTTGGTGACCACCCACCTATCCCATTTGGACCACCACAACTATCTCACTCAGTCTTTTCAATTTCCTAAATTGTAGCACAGTTTACTATTTTTAGCATTTTTTCGGGTCCTAAACTTCCGGAGCCATTTTGAGGCCCTAAAGAGGCCCTAAACGATGTTTTTTGGGAAATCTACCGTTAACGATTTTCTATCAAAAATCCTCTTTTCCGGCGTAGTCCTTGGAGAGATATTTCCAACAGGCTACCATGCGCATCAAATGGAGATAATATGACCAATTCGCGACCCCGGGAAGTTGGTTATCCAACTCACCCCAACAAGGCCCACAAACTCTTGGTGTTACATCTCCTCGGGCTAGGGTTTTGGTTGTTTAGGGCTTTCTCTTATTTTTCAATAATAAAAAGGCCCTTGAGCCTCATTGTAAGACAGTTCAAAGGCATGTAGCTGCCACATCTCTTCTCAGAGATAAGCTACCATCGCCCTAGCTAGTTTATTTCCATTCCTGTTTGTAAGCATATTTCAGTATTTTACAGTATTGAAATGAAGTATTATTTCTACTACATATCTATCTTTATGGTTATTAGAGCGATTTGATTCTCTTCTCTGTTTTTCTTTGCATGTCCCCAATGACGTTGGGATATAAGGAGTTAGGGCTTGAACTGGTCGAACCTTTGCAAGACCAACCACGCAAATCTTGATGGCCTCCCATGGCGGATGAAAAGAAAGATGAGGGGGTAAGAGATCCTATCAAAATCTTGCTCAAAGAATCCCTCGAGCAGCAAAGGAACGTGATGATGGATAGCTTTGTGTAGATCCTTCAACGACTACCTAGAGGTGACGCATCAACTTCCAACAGCTACTCTGGAAACACCACACCATTTAAGGTACAAGTTAATTTTGAAATCCCCATCTTTGAGGGTTAAATAGACGCAGATGCTGTAGATAAATGGTTAAATCTCCTAGATGGGTATTTTTTCTGTTCATGAATTTTCAAGTCGGGAAAATATTGTTTTCACTCTTCTCAAAGCAGCCCCCCACGTCAAGGACTGGTGGGAAACCTATTGCGAGGAGAAGGATGAAATTACAGGCTCACTATTTTCAACCGTACCCACTTGGAATGACTTATGGGATGCCATCAAGGAGCAGTACTACCCTATCAAAAGCTATGAGGACAAATACATCAAATGGACCACACTGCGGCAAGGACGAGACCAAGATGTGCCGAAGTTCACAAACATTTTTCATACCCTTCGCACACAGTTGGGTATCAAAGATTCTGAGCTACATCTGGTACTCAAATACCATGGCTGCCTACACAGATACATCCAGGAAGATATGGAGTTCTTGAACATCTCCTCACTCGGCACAGCATACCGATACGCTGTCAAAATTGAGCAAAAGTTCAAATAGAAGAAACGAGACTTTGGATCTGCAAATCTGAAGCCCAAAGGACAAAGCCAAGGTGGGGTGACCCAAGACAACCCGTCAAAGCCGCAAGAAAAGAACAACACCACAAAGCTGAAGAAGGACATAGGAAAGTGGTGTGAGTTCCACAAGCGTCCCACTCATAACACAAGTGAGTGTCAGACCAGGTAGTCACTTGTGGCCGAGTTGAAGGCTTTCGAATCAGATACATGTTCCGACCTTGAGCCAGAACTCGACAAGGAGAATGGAAAAGGGAAGCAGATCATTGATGCGGAGCCCAGCGCCACTGTTGCCACCACCAAGATCCAAAAAACTGAGCCCAAAGATCTAGAGGAGGGGGAACGTCTTTTCCACTCACAGATGTGGGTGAAGGGTTCGCCGCTGCAATTCATTGTCGATAGTGGCAGCCAAAAGAACCTCATTTCAGTAGAGGTCGTGAAGCGGTTGGGCCTACCAACTACACCACACCCACAGCCATACAGTATTCGGTGGCTTCACGAAGGATGAGATCTCAAAGTTCGCCAGCAATGCCACCTTCCCTACAGCATCAAGCCCTTCACAGATGAGGTATTGTGTGATGTTACACCTTTGGATGTTTGTGACGTATTATTAGGCCAGCCATACTTGTGGAGGTGACAAGCTGTGTATGAGTCAAGACCTCGTGTTATCATTATTTCTTTGAATAATTCAATATACAGGATACCAGAGGTAGATCCACCTACCGCCACCTCTTTGATCATTGCTAAAAAAGGTAGCAAGCTCATCTCACAGACTAGGAAATTTATTTTATGTTTGGTTCGCTCCCAAAGTAAGGGGAAGAGCGTTGCTACATCCATGACTCCCGGGAAGGGTTCCTCTATGCAGCAGCAGCAGCAAAGGAATATGGTCATGACAGAACACATGAACAACTTCTCCTCACCCACAGGGGTACCACACAAGCTTCAGGTGGGCAACAAAGTCTGGTTGCATCTACAGAGAGAACGCCTTACCAGAACCCATCAGAAACTCAGGCCACTCCGACATGGTCCTTACACCAGTACCAGGGCTACGGGAAACAATGCTTTGAAGCACAACATTCCTCCATTCCTTCGCTTGCACCGAGTGTTCAATGTGGACCATCGTCAACCATGCTTCCCACCATTTCTGGACACATCAGAGATTGTATAACAACTCACTAGAGACCCAGCTCAGTAGAAGCTCCCTCATCTTAGGGAGGAACTCAATGCAATGGGGACCATTGCTTCCTAAGGGGGGAGAAATGATCCAGGCGGATGTTGGTGGCCACCTACCTATCCCACTTGGGCCCCCACAACTATCTTTTTCAGTCTTTTCAGTTTCCTAAATTGTAGCAAAGTTTACTATTTTTAGCAGTTTTTCGAGTCCTAAACTTTCAGAGCTGTTGTGAGGCCCTAAACGATATTTTTTTGGGAAATCTACTGCCAACAATTTTTTTGTCTAAAATCATCTTTTCCGTCATAGTCCTCAAAGAGATATTTCCAATGGGCTATCATGCGTGTCAAACGGATATAATATGACCAAGTCGCAACCCCGAGAAGTTGGTTGTCCAACTCACCCTAACGGGGCCCACAAACTCTTGGTGTTACATCTCCTAGGGTTAGGGTTTTGGTTGTTTAGGGCTTTCTCTTATTGTTCAATAATAAAAAATCCCTTGAGCCTCATTGTAAGACAGTTCAAAGGCATGTAGCCACCACATCTCTTCTCAGAGATAAGCTGCCATCGCCCTAGCTGGTTTATTTCCATTCCTGTTTGTAAGCATATTTTAGTATTTTACAGTAATGAAATGAAGTATTATTTCCGCTGCATATCTGTCTTTATGATTATCTCTGTATTTATTGTGTTCCTCTTTAAATCTGGATCAATTGCATATGTGCGCACAATGACATGCATGCTGTTGAATTCCATTGCATGTGATCAACAACACTGCTAACCTTGTATGCTCCATGGTAGTTGCTGGGATGGATCTATAACTTGTACCATCTGTGCATGTTGCATGTTTCATCCATTTGTTCATGTTGCATCGCCTGATGTACCTGTTACTACTGCAACTCATTCTCTCATCTATGTAGCTCCTATTCTTCCTTGAGTTGTTTCTTTTGTACATGCAACTCCTTCTATGTTTCGTTTTTTTCCTTCACGCGATCTTCATGTCACGCTATCACCTAATAGGCTCAATATCCAAAGCTGCTTTCATCATGAGTGGATCTTCTTTGAACTTGCAGCTTTGCCCTGGCTCTATGCTGCCAACAATCTTCCTCTTGCATTTGTCATGTGCAGGTGTGTTTCCTTCTACTCTTGCTAATGGTGCTACTTGTTGTGATGTCATTGCCATTGATCATGATATCCTTATCCATGAAAAACTTGATGTCTTTGTGGATAGTAAAGTTCATAGACACTTGACCGACTGCATCCCCAGTTGTACTCTTAATAATGTCTTTGACTCGGCTCTCCTCGCAGTTGTTGTACTTGTACTGCTAAGCGACAGATGAACACCTATGATGCCTGAAGACATAGCAACACTCATGGAAAACAATTTGTCAGTCAAAAAACAAGACAAACTTGAGGAATGACTTGCAACATACTTGTGTGATTGAATGTGAAGGTTGCGTGATTTCTGTTGGGAGGTTGGGAGATTGACTGAAAAAATTTCGCAAGGCATAGTCCATGTTTTTGGGAGGTTGGTTGACTATTGGAACTACATAATGCAGAGTCTAGCCTAGCCTACTGAGGATTGAAACTATGCAATGCATGATTTCAGTCAGAAGTGACATGCAACTAGCAAACTTCATTGGTAGTTTCTGGGGCTAATAGGACATTGCCTCAGAGAATTGTGCAATGCAAGCCTAGAGGTAACTGATAGGCTAGCCTTGCATAATTTATGGAGGGAAGGGAGAGCCTCCACTTCCGGAAATGCACAGTGCTAACCAAGTAAGGCACAGTTCAGCCCAAGGAAACCCAGTCCAGCTAACGGGTGACTAAAAACATGACAAGTTTGAATGCATGGTGAGATGGGTGCAAAAAAGAGTGAATGATCACACATGCAAATAGAAAGTGCAAGATTTGGAAAATGGGAAAGCATGCCTGTGTGTGAAGTGAGTCGCCGCAATGGTGATCGTCTGTGAAAAACAATTTCATGCATGTGATAGCAGTGAGATGCGAATGAAAACCAAAACGGTGTTTCCACAAGCTAACATACATCAAAACAATAGCAAGTGCTCACTGAAATAAATCAGACAACACTCACACAAAGCGAAACACAAAAAATGACAGAAACGCAATGCAAGACATGAAAGGAGTGCTTACCCCAAAATAGTTGAGCTGAATGTGTCAACGACTCCTAGATGCAATGTGGGATGTCATAGATGCAAGGTCGACATGAAGAATGAGATTTGCAGCATCTGGTTGATGAGTTTTTATAAAATCAAGGTTTCTATATGCATGCCACAAATCTAGGAAAAACAACACTTGGTGAGAGGTTTTTGAAATGATCCTTACATGTAACCTCCAGTTGCTAAAAATAGATTCTTGAATCAAGGGATTCCTTTTCAGGTCCTAGAGGGTACTGGTCAACCTGAAGGAACATGCATCATTCTGCGAGCCTCAGATGAAAATATGCGCAGTTTCTGGGTTGAGCAGAGATGAGTTGTTGGCTTATTGGGGGTTGACTCAGGTTCAGAGTTAAGTTAGCGAAACAAATCTTGGTACTATTGGCCCTTTCGGTAATATTCCGCAGAGCGCAGACAGAGATCTCACTTGAAGTAGTATGGGAGGGTGCTAGAACCACATTTTCGCACCCTGGAGAGGTCTGATGAGTTCAAGTGGTCCACAGTTCGACCCTATGTGCAAGTCACTTCACGCACTTTCCCATACCTCGTAGCCTGATATACTTCCTTCGCGTAGCTCTACTCAAGGGGAGAATGTTGTGTTTCTATATTATTACCCAAGTCCTTACTAATATTCCAATGTTAGTTGATTATTTTAGCCTACTTGCGTGCTTTAAGTTATACTTAGCAACATAAACCATTCATATAGGTGCGCACAGTAAATAAACAATATATTTGCAAATTATATCAAACATGCATTAACCCAACAACAAATACACAAATTGATAATAAACTTCTCTTTATTAATTCCCTCTTTGGTTACAAACTCGACTCCAACCTGTGCACTCACTTGCAGGGATCCGTGCACTTAGCTGCGGACTACTAGGTCTCTACGCACTCAGTTGTAGAGCCTTCTCCTACTCTATGACCCAAAGACACACTTTACACTTGCAACTCAATCCCTTAGACTTCCTCTCTTTTTCTATTCTTAGAACCTTGCTCTATTTATACATTCCCATGGTCCGCGGACCATGGGTAGGTCTATCCAATGAACATTACATTACAAAACTGGTGTGGACAACCCTGTGACTCTATCATACATTTCACGCTCCACGCCTGCAATTCGTGGATTCTTTACAACAATATTGGGTCAAAACATGGGCTTTGAGCCCCAAAACATGCCTTGGGGGCATTCCATGCCCAACAATCCCCCAACACAAATATCGTGACTTGCCCTCGAGTCACTCTGTCAACATGGTGATCTTGGCACGGAGTCCCTCCAAGTGTTCTTGAACTGCGCAGAGGTCAGCAGCACACTAAGCTGCTTCTTTCTAGATTTTCTACATACGTTGTTGTTTTGGGAATTTTTAGTGTCTATAGATAAATGCTTAAACCCCTAGATTAGTAGCTAAGTCTATAACAACAGTGCAAAGCATTCTCTACCTTTTCTATAACCAATAGATTAAATAAGATAGTAAAGAAGCCTACAAGTAGCTTTTGCTTACTCCTTATCTCCCTTGACCAATTATGTTTCTCCTTTCCGTACTTAATCTGCTTGAAAAGTACCTGCACACAGACGGAAGACAAAAACCGATCAAAGCATATGATAATGATCTATTGATTAAACATATAATGGAATCAAGTTCATAATACACATATGAAAGCATCAATGGAAAATACAAACATATGGAAAAACCTTTGAACACTTTATTAGTAAAAGGAAGAGTTACAAACCAATTTGCTTGATTTAGTGTCACTCCTCCAGTTCAATCCCATCCTTTCATCATAACAAGCAAGACATTTTGACATCATTACAATACTTGAAAGCAACTCAAGTCTCATACTAACAACATCTCTCTATAATTCAATGATTTCCAACCCCTGATCACTTAGATGAGTGGTATTTTTTATAGGTGAATGAAGGAAGTTATGCCATAAATGGTGATAATGAATACCCTCCCAAGCTTAGGATTTAGTTCCATGGAGGGAGGGATAAATGGATTGATGTTCCTTAACCTCCCACCTCATCCAAATTCGAGCTCAAAGGAGTAGATAAATTTGGGAAGCTTTTAGATGCACCCAATGGATAAGAATATTCCCAAACCCCAATGAAATTTCACTCAAATTCACCCAGCCAAGCCAAAGAGGGCTCAAGTGCACTGCATAGCACCCAGACAGTGTAGTGGACTACATTGTAGTGCACCCTAATGAAGGCTTGCCTACGGTGATCTTCTTAGAGGCATTTTTTGGATGATTTCAATCATGGAATCTCTTGGGAAGGAGGCATTCTAATGGTTGACTTCATTTAGGGCATGTAACAACTGAATTAGGGTTTGATGGGCCCTAATAGTACTGATTTGTAGGTTTGGTTTGATGTGCCCAAATGGATCTGTAACAGTTTCCCCCTAAAGCATGAAGTCATAAATATGTATGTCGAGTGAAATGCTTTATCATGTGGAGAGGAGGTTTCAAAGTAGAAGTTGAACTGCATCAATTACAATACATATATCATGATAATTTGATTTTTTCTCGTGAACTCGTTGAGGGAAGGCATACCCATGCTCAGCTTATAAACTTTCATTACATGTACAAATATAGCCATCTATAGATATAGAACCATGAATGGATGATCATGAATGTCAGGCCATTGTACATTTGATTTAGTACTCTTGAAAATATCATAGCACAAATGGATGAAACTAGATCAGGGTCTTCAATCTCATTCAATCTTTCACTCAAGTACAAGTCTAACCATGTGAATAGATGATCTGAGGTTGAACATGGGAAGACATCATCTGATTACCAGCCAATGATGTAAGCCATTAACAGATGCGAGAGGAATCACCGATAATGATAATGACCCTCAAGGTATTACATTACATTTCGCATGGTGTGAATAAATTATCTGATGTCGAACACCATACAAACTCTTTCGGTCGAAGGTCAGTGATTTCAACCTATCACTGGAAGTGAGAAACTTAGCATTGATGTATGCAAGCCTCAAGGTACTGAAGGGGTGTTTCTAAGCCAACTTCCTGGATGATGTGCTGATGTCGACAAGAAGTGACTCATTACAGGAGGGCCTTGATGTATCCCACATCAATGACACGAAATGAGGTAAATGATTTTGGAGATGAAAATCGATTGGTGAGAGAAGGTTTAGGAATGGTGGTCATGAAAATGAAGGTTTACGGTATTGCAGAGGATGAAGTTTGAACTGAATGACTTCTCTTGAACATGTTGGTGACACTAAGATGAATAGGTAGCATTGACCCAAAACAAATTAGTGGATGGTATGATAGACCAATTGTGTGATAACCATCAAGTTGAATGACCCAACCCAGATAGACATGGTGATGAGGTGAAAGTGTCATTTTCAAGAGCAACTTGCTATCATAAAGTGTTTTCCCCTTTTTCCAATTTTCACTAATCATTGCTGACTAGTACCTCTTTATTTTTTATCAATCTTGAGAAGGATAGCATATGCTGCTTGTATAATTTCACCTTTGAGTGAATCCATCGCTATTTGATGCTTTAACGAGTCTAGCGAAGGTGAAACTCGGTCTTGTCTAGATGGACAAGTTTGTCACTATTTAATGTTTTTAATGAGTTTAATGACAAAGATAACTCAGTCCTTTTCATGTTTAGAGAGTTTGAAAAAGGACAAAAGGAAACTCTGAAATTTCTTTTTTCATAGATTAATCTCTCAAGTCCTAAAAAACGTAAAATAATACAATAGAGATATCATTTCCAATCCTTTAATGAGCTGGAAAGGACAAGCACTCAACAATATTTTCATGTTTAAAGAGTCTGAAAAGAGCTTATAGAGGACTCCAAGGGGGCTCCTTTTTCGTTTTTAACAAAGCTTGAAAAAGAGATAAAAGTTTGCTTTGTGGTCAAAGATGCTCGATTTACATTTGAGCACGTCAAATTATGCATGTCAGTTGTCAATCCTATTCAAAACACCATCAAAATAGATTAAAAATACCTGGTTCATGGATAAAATAAATAAAAACCAATGTTTACTTGATTTAATGTGCAAGAAATAAACATAAAAACAAGTTTTACCATTTCACATTTACCCTTTGATTTTGGTGCTTTGGAGCAGTTTTTACCTCGAAGTTCACTAGCCGATTGTGGAGGATTCAGTGGACCATTCCTCATGATGTTTGGACCAAGTAGGAGCTATCTCTATTCTCTTTCATTTCATATCATTCACTTTTAGTTTTAGGAAAAACATTTGAGTTTTGGGGCCCCTAGGGTTTCAATTTTCCAATCTAGGATCAACGCACCCTTTCATCATCGAAAGGTGTGTTGTAGTGCACTTACCTAGAAGGTTGCCTGTATACCAGTGCATTGTCCCTAAGGCTGGGCTGTGCTGAGCTCAAAACCCAATTTCATTCAGCTATTTTTACCCAAAAATTCATCTCTTTTTTGCAAGAAATGGATCCTAATTTGTCTTATGTTTGTGTTTTCAAGTATTCATCAGATCAGAATGATGACTACATGGAGAGAACGAGAGCATGAAGAATAGGATATGATTGCCCTAAATAACCAGGGCATAGTTGAGGCCCTAAGGAATTGCGGGTTACTCAAATATTTTCAATTGCTTGGTATGAGGTAGAAAATAGAGCTTTTACAATTCCTTGTTCATTCATGGGATCCTACTGATCAATCAATTCACATTAGAGACAAAGTGGTCTCGATTACCATCGATGACATATACTTTCTTACTGGACTGTCGAGGTGAGGTGCCCCCATCTCACTTTCTGGATTTTCCAAAGGTGGTGAATCAGTGAGAGATTACATATGACAGTTTTTCCAGCCAGGTGCATAGCCTAGCAGAGAGAAATATTAACATTAGGGATGTTATTGATTTACCATTGAGGATGATCCTCTTTACCATTGCCAAATTGGCTAGCAGCGCGATACTATATTTGGAAAAGAGATCATACATGCAGTTTGAATTAGAGTGTTTAGAGCCAAAAGTGTTTAATTGGTGTGAGACAGTACTTTCATCCTTGAAAGAACAACTGACCAAGGTGAAAAGCGGAAGGACAAAGAACTTTGGATATGGGTCAATCCTAATTTCTTTCTCCTTGGAGAGAATTCCACTTATGCAGCCAACACATGTTTCACTAGGTATATCTGGACCTAGGGATCCACAGATGCAGAGATGGGTATATCTTATGGCTAGGAATGCTAGTCAAGCATTGATCTCATTTACCCCTACATTCTTTGACTGGCTTGATCAACAAGATATGGCCATCACAGAGTATCCATATTCAAGGATGGATTTCCACAGAGATCCAAACATGATGTTACTAGATATCATTTTCGGATTCAACTGCGTTAGGTAAGTCATTCACGTATGACCATTTCCATGAGAGGTAGTCGTAACTGACTAATTTCTCATGATTTTTGAATAGTTCACTTAGCACTCATTGCATCGTTACTAGTTGGATCACAGTGGGGTGTTATAGGTAAATTGCTTGATCGAAGTGTTTTTTATTCTATTTTAAAGCTTCTACATTTTTTATGTTTTTTTATTAACCCCAAGACTAAACAAAATCATTTTTTATGTATGCAGACGTTGGACTTGTTCAACCTATGGGGCACCAATGAGTGGCAAGTGGGCCAACATAGAGACCTATTAGGAGAGAAGTTCTCTGAGACTTAGATTTAGCCGATACATTGGCTGAGCTACAGGACCACATAGAGGGTTTAACCCTAGGCATTCTGGATGTCCGGATTGAGGAGTTGCATATGCGACTACAACGCCACACCATTGGTGTGTCGAGTTGTTGGATGAGACTTTTACACATGATAGCACAGGTTGTGACCTGTTATCATGAGCACCACTAGTTTACTTAGATGTTTTCTGCATACATTTTGAGTTTTTGGGTCACATGACCAATTTTTGTCTTGGACACAAATTATTTGTAAAAACTTTTTAAAAAACTATCTATTTTACTTTCACAGCTTTATTATGGTTATGTGATGCAATCCTATTCAACTGATGATGTGAATTGAAAATATTTACTTTACATATGTTACAAATGTCTATTTAACACATAATTCGCTAGAGAATTAGTTAATGTGTTTAGATTTATGGAAATATGCTGATATTAAATAAACTCAAAATACCTTTCCAAAATACAAACTCTAAGGAACATGCGATGAATTGTTGGGTTTCGGACAGTATAAACGCCAGTATGTTGTAGTACAACGAGTTGGGAGTCCAGTCTAATGATAATTCAGCGTATGCCAATTGAAACAGCATCAAGGAGAAGTTCAATCAACGTGCTATACTCAGTGATATTATTCATCAATCGACAAATACAAATCCCTCAAAAACTCACTAACTCGCTGCTTGGAGCGAAAATGGCCCATGTTGTAGAGGATAGATTTTGCGTACTACAACTAGCCCCATTAGCATAACCAACAAATGGTTCTGAAAAGTTTGACATCTGCAACAAATGAAAAGTGGATTACTTAACCAAAAATAAGAACTCTAAAAGAAACACACACACAAATGCAATCAAAGCATATATACAATGAGTTTTACTACATTTAACTAAGCATAGTAACATTTAAGGTACAACCCATTTCAGGGCTACTACAATGGAATCCCATCATAGTCCAATAACTCGTAGGCACCTTTCATCAAAACACACTTAACAATATAAGGGCCCATCCAAAGTGGTTCAAATTTTCCTACTCCAAGTTTATTAGACTCTTGATCGTAAAGTAAGGCTAGGTCACCTTCTGAGAAGACACGAGGCTTGACATTTTTATCATATTGCGCCTTAATACGTTTTCTATGTGCTTCCTTACCCAATGCGGAATCATGACGGGTTTCATCCAGATGAATTAACTCCAAGAAACACACTTCTTCTTTAGAAGTGCCAGGTAACAGGTCAATTGCAAGTTTGAGAGACGAGATTTCACATTGAATTGGTAAGACTGCTTCCAAACCATACACCAATTGAAAGGGTGTGAATCTAGTCGCATTTATCACCGAGGTTCGATGTGCCCATAGAGCCGAGTACAAGATTAAATGGCAATTTCTTTTATGAACTCCAATCATTCTTTGCAACATGCGCTTAAGGACATTGTTGATGGCCTCAACTTTTTCATTAGCTTACGGGTAGTATGGAGTAGAACTATCATGTGACAGTCATAAATTGGAGGTCAACTCAACCATCATGTGATTGCAAAAATGAAATCCATGATCTGTAACTATGGCTTGTGGTACACCAAACTTTCCAACCACATGGTTGAAGAAAAATAAAGCAGTTGTTTCACCACTATTGTTCATTGTTGGCATTGCCTCTGCCCATTTGGTAAAATAGTCAACGACGACTATAATATACCCATGCCCCCCAGCCAAGGTGGGGTTACATGTCATATAGTCAATGCCCCATTTGGTGAATGGACCAACAACAATGACAAGATATAATGGTACGGGTGGTAATCTAGTCTTTCGGTCATATATCTGGCATGCATGATAGCTTCTGACAACAATAGTGCAATCTTTGAATATGGTTGGCCATAAGTAACCAGCACGGAGAATTCTCTGCGTGGTAGCATATCCAGATAAGTTTCCACCACAAGCACCTGAATGAAATTCATTCAAATCTTTTTTAGCTTCTTCATGAGTGAGGCACCTACGTAAAATCGTATCGACACCACAATGATAAAGTGTGTCACCTGTTGGATACCTATACCAATAGGTTTCATATTTCATGATTGGCAAATATAAGTGCCAAATATGCTCCATTTTTGCTGCCACAAAGGTTCCATATTTTCAAGAAAAGAGAAGGTGTATATAGGCCTGCATATTCACAAAAGTTTATGGATGACCCAACAGTCTAATCTGGATCATGCCATGTTTTCAATTTATGTTGTAGAATAGAGAAAGAA
>APFE030632813.1:97827-143772 GCA_000404065.3 Pinus taeda | reverse complement strand
TTTCTGTCCACAACTCCTTTTGGCAACCCGTACGTTACTCCAGCATACTCCTTGCTCTCTCTAGAAGAGTCTTGTTCATGCGTTCA
Source organism: Pinus taeda (assembly GCA_000404065.3). Lineage (NCBI taxonomy): Eukaryota > Viridiplantae > Streptophyta > Pinopsida > Pinales > Pinaceae > Pinus > Pinus taeda. The sequence continues at coordinate 143,686 of APFE030632813.1, read as the reverse complement.
GCAACTCCATTTTGCTGAGGAGTATAAACCGTGGTATTATGTCTCTCAATCCCTGCATCCTTGCAATATCTGTCAAACTCCTTGGAAGTAAACTCATCACCATTGTCAGTTCTTAAACATTTTATTGTTCTACCAGTGTTGTTTTCTACCAATGCTCTAAACTGCTTGAAAACTGAAAAAAAAAACATCAGACTTTCTTTTCAACATGTAGACCCACACCTTCCTAGAAAATTCATCAATAAATGATACAAAATAAGACGAACCACCATATGAGGTTGTAGGGGCTGGTCCCCAGACATCTGAATGGATATAATCAAGTATTCCTTTACTAGTATGTTTGCCTGTTTTAAAATTTTGTTTACTTTGTTTTCCAAACAGACAATGCTTACAGAAATCTAACCTTCCAGACTTCAGATTTGGAAGTAACTTGCGATCAGCCAAAATTTTCAACCCCCTTTCACTCATATGCCCCAATCTTTGATGCCATAAGTGAATGAAACTATTGTCATGTTCAGACACAGTAGACACAAAATTTGACCCTATACCTCCTTCTAACTGAAATAAATTTCCTACTTTCTTAGCTTTCATAACTAGTAAAATGCCTTTGTAAATTTTCATTACTAAACCTTGAATTACAATTTTATATCGATTTGAATCAAGTGCTCCTAATGAAATCAAATTTTTCCTTAAATCTGTTACATGCCTCACATCAGTTAATATTCTAGTTGTCCCATCAAACATGTGTAGTTGTATGCTCCCAATCCCCACAATATTACATGTTACATCATTACCCATATACACAACTCCATCATTAATTGATTTATATTCCTTAAACCATTGTTTATGGATACACATGTGGTTTGATGCACTAGAATCTAATAACCAATGTTGACCATGATTTGATACATTAACTGATAATACTTCATCACTCATACCTGAACCAGATGTCGAACCTGTATCTGTCGCATTTGCCTTCTTCTTCTCTGTCGAAGAATCTGCTTTTGAAGTTTGTTGTTGTCGCTTCCAGCAGTCCTTCTTTAAATGCCCTGACTTGCCACAAAACCAGCACTTTAGCTTACTCTTCTTCCCTTTTGACTTTTACTGTGAGTCGGTCAACTTCCTGAGGCGTCTTTCTTTCGAACGACCTCTAACCATCATAGCTTCTGATGTAGAGATTTCGGAATGTGACTTCCTCCTTGTTTCTTCCGATAATAAGGATGCAACTACATCATCAAACTCAATAGTTTCTGATGAACTAAGACTTATAGAAGTAACAAAATGATCCCATGACTTGGGCAACGAGCACAATAAAGTAATAGATTTATCCTCGGATGGAATTTTTACTTCTATACTTTGTAATTGCACAAGAAAGAGTATTAAAAGCATTTAAATGATCAACAATCGATGTACCTTCCTTCATTCGCAAACTGTACAACTGTCGCTTCAGGAGAATCCTATTGGTTAAGGATTTGGTCATGTACAGTTTCTCCAGTTTCGTCCACAAACCAGCAGTTGTTACCTCTGACACGATATTAAACAAGACATCATCCGCCAGGCATAATCGGATAGCACTTACTGATCTTTCATCCATCTCGTCCCGCTCATCATCTGTGATGTTGTAAGGTTGTTTGGATTTACCCATCAATGCCTTTACCACGCCTTGTTGGACAAGCAGGTCATGCATTTTCACCTTCCAGATCTCAAAATTATTTTTTCCATTAAACTTCTCAATTTCAAACCGGGCACTCTGAGTTTTCGCCATCTTGTGTCAACCAAAAAACACAATAATCTCCAATATCCAACTTTTAAATACCAGCAATTAAAAAACAAACTGCCTATGCCTTATATGACACTGCCTTTGCTTTTTTTTTTTTTTTAAATATGTACATGATTTCTCAAAATATCAAAAACTGTGAATATATATAGCTCAGATAGGAATTTGCAACTAAGGTCGCCTCGTCATTTTGTCGGTCTACACAATAGTGAAGAACGTTTTCTACAATTTCCTTAACATCTTCTCAGGAGAAGAAAATACTATAGTAATTCAGGCTTTGAATTTCGGACCAGCGCTACCCTATCATGTTCACGGTCTGCAAAACAGTATAGAAGTTTTCGGCAATTTCCTTAACATCTTTTATATAAATAGAAATACTATATTAACTGAAGCATCGAATTTGGAACCGACGTTTCCGTGTCATTTTTACGGTCTGCATAACAGTAGAGAATGTTTTCAGTAATTTCCTTAACATCAGTGACAGGTTTATAATGGATTTGGCCGTCAGATTTCGTCGCAGTAAGCTTTTGATCAGACCATTGCGCTGTACCTGCAATCTGGGTTTGAAGGAATAGGCGAACGTTTACGAACAACTGGACGCCAGCATGCGAGCTTCTGCCTTAATGTATCTCGATTGTTCTTCCATCCATTGACATCCTTCACTAGCGCTGTCATATATCTCCACGCAGGCTTTTTCCCTCCACGCAGTTAGACAGCGATCAACAGCACGACCAGTGCTCCAGCGATGCACCAACAGTGATTACACGCACCACTTCACGGGTTTAATATGTATACGCGCAGGTTTAAGACATTCCACCACGCAGCGGTACGCACCTCTGCATAGTCATACGCACCAGTAATCAGCACCAACATGCAATACCTCCAATGCACCACTACGCAATACCTCCACGCATAGCAATTTAACGCACTCCAGTTCTGCTACAAAAAACGACCTCCTCCGCTGCGCCAGGCCTCCAACATTGCTCTGATAACACTTGTTGGAGATCAGATGCACAACTAATTAGATCAATGACTCAACAGATAAATCAAGAACCTAAAGACACAGGAATTAACGTGGTTCACCCAACCAATCTGGGCTACGTCCACACAACATAGGCATCGACAATCTTATTAATCAAACAGGAGATTACATAATTCAACCCTCACAAACTCTCACCCTCATTGCAAACAATCTGAATGGTTGCCTGTTTTATAGCGAAGGGAATCTAACAACCTCATTAACTCACTTTCATCAAATATAGGAGGCATTAATCATCTCCCAACAACCTGGAGCTAATCTAGGAACTGATTCCTATTGTTGTCATCTACTGAGATTTAACCTATCTTATGCAAAACAGAAAATCTCAACATCATATTTATAACTATAATATATTATATATGGGTTAATGGGATAGAAATATTTACTATTTTATTCCTCATCCCGATATAGGGTAAATATCAGTATTATTATTAATAACTTTTATGGTAGAAATAAATATATTAATTAAATATTAATTTAGGTCTTGATATGATAAATATTTAAATAAATAAATGAATTTTATAAGGACATTGGAGATTAATATATTAATAAATAAATGGATAAAAATAATAGTTAAATAAATTTAGGTCTTTCCCCGGGGGCCTATTCAAACCTAGCTGTTAGAGGTCTTTTCCTAGCTCTTGGAATGGCCTGTTGTCCCTATTTATTGCATCGCTTAGATTGGATCTTCAACTTGGTTGGTTCGAAACAAGTGGACAAATAATTTTGTATGTGATTTTGCCGAATTTTTTCTCTAAACAAAATTATGGATCACAGAACCCTAAATTCAATAAATTCATCTATCATGTATTATCAAAACCTGTTAAATTTAGCCGGTAGTACTGCTGTAACAAATGATAGTTATGGTGTGGTAAAATTAGTAAGTCGTACTAGGAAATATCTATGGAAAAACTTTGTTATCACATTCGATATTTTTTGATGGCTCGGTTACTCAAGCTATAAGTAGTACCCGTCTTGGTTACTCAGCCATAGAAATTCTTCCGAACACGCAAAGGTTGCGTATTTTGTCCTTCCCAAATTTTTTACTCTTATCCAAGTCACAATTCAACGCCAAAATCGTATGCCATGACGCCACCAGTATGTGGCTCAACTTCAAATATGGAAGAGCCTTAACTGCCCTCGGAATCTTCGCTTAGAAACTTACAAAACTCAAATATTTCGCAGCCAACCAGATTAGCTTATGATTATAGTGATATCATCCTGCGCAAAATCATATTAAACAATATTTCTGAACGCCGATTTATTAATATAGTGTTTACCATTCTGTGGAAAATCGCATGGGATAAAATTCTTGCACGCTGATCTATTTGTAGATAAAGTTAGGCCAGTAGTTGGTCCAATTTCACCAGTTCCCTACATCCCGTATTTGTCAACCCGAGGGACCAAAAGACAACGACATTAATTATACGCATCATTCATGCTTTCTTCTTTCCTCCTTTTGTTTTAGCAAGACAACGACATTAATTATACGCATCATTCATGCTTTCTTCTTTCCTCCTTTTGTTGAGCTTCTAATAACTTTATCTCTTTGAAATCTTGACTCTGGATTTGTGCAATTCGATTGAATCAACCTTGAAGCTACCCCTACCAATATTCTAATTGTAAGCTAAGCGACTGTCCCCGCCATGCCTGCTGAATTCATGAATTAGAGACTTATAAATATCACCCCTTCCACACAAATCCAAACCAGTATCTGTGGGTTGCTTCTCTTCATCTTGGAGCGGCGCGAGCACTGTTGGTCTTGTTTCGTGTTGAGATAAATGCTCGTCATTGAGTGCAGCATTGAGCCTTTGAACCGAAGAACAATTGTATGGGTTGATGCTGCACTCAACGATAAGCATTTATTAATGGGAACACAAGTTAACGAAAGGAAAAAATATACAGTTTAGTTTCTAGAACCTCGGGAAGTCGCTGAACAGAAATCCATGGCAAGGTAAGTCAGGGTTAGTATATTTTATTTTCTCTTAGACCAATGAGGGGGCAATTATCCGGAAAGCTATGGAAATTTTGCTTATATTTAGAAAAAATCCTGCAAGGATTTTTGTAAATCTAATTTATAGTTGTTAAAATTCAAAATTTTAGGTGTCTTAGACATTTTTTATGGTGTTGAATCTATTTCCACCATCGAAATCATGATTCAAACACTGCCTCTACAAGATTTTTTGAAATTTTTTTGCCAGGATTCAGGCCACTTTAATAGTCGTGACAATTCCTCTGCCTAGTTAAACTCCTTTTATTTTGGTCCAAATGAAATAGACAATTTTCACCCCCAAAAAACAGTCGTTAATATTAGTATTTCAATGTTTATAGTTAAAAATAGTATAGGGGACCAATTGCTTTTTCATGTTGTTGATGTATTGGGTTATTTTTTAGTGAAATTTTAGAAAAAAGCTCCCAGACAATTTTTTTGCTAAATAGATTATCCAAAGAGTTAACTCCCAGAGATTATATATTATCCCAAGGCTAACTGCCATAATATCTTCATAACTTTTCCTTGTTGTCTTTTGAAGCTCTCACATTCTAAAATGAAATGATTTTTTGTTTCCATTTTTCGGGAATAACAAAAAATACATACTCTTTCCTTCCACACTTTTTTGGCCTTTTCCAGCACCCTCTTTCACAACTGAGTTTTTCACAATGGAGTTTATGAGACTTTACATACTCTTTCCTTCCACACTTTTTTGGCCTTTTCCAGCACCCTCTTTCACAACTGAGTTTTTCACAATGGAGTTTATGAGACTTTGTCCTTAACTGAGCCATAAGCATTTGACTATCCAAAAAATAGTGGCTTCTATGTATATTTTTATGAATGAGAATAAACGCTTTAACATAATACTCTTTCTTTCTTCTTAGTTCTTTATGCCAAATAACTTATCCATAACAATTTTTTGTTTTATCTCTTTACTATTTATGGAACACGTGTTCAAACAAACACCCATTTACTAAACCATTGTGGATGAAAAATATAATAGAAATTATTATTTTATCAATAAATTAAACTGCAGTTTTTATTTTTTTGGTTGGGTGGGTGAGTGGGTGTGGTGGGTTGGCTCACTTCTCTTTATAATATCTACTATTTTTCCAGGGATTTCTTTGGAAAGAAGGGCAATGAAAATTCTGCATTTATTTTAGCCAGAGCTCGCGGAGGCCAAAACCAGTTATTTTATAGCCCCTCGTTTTTGTAGTTGGCTAGTTTAGTACCCGCTGTGTAGTGTTTTTTTATAAGCAATAAGGTGGGTATTGAGTTGTTTTTAGTGTGATTTTTTGGAAGTTTTTTTAGTAGGTTTTTTCAGGTTTAGTTTTTTTTTAAATTTAGCATGGATTTATTGAAATTATAAGTTTGATTGCTAACACCTGCGCAATTTAAGTGTTTTAGAATTTTTGAGAGTGTTGAACCCATATATACAATAAAAAAACGAGTTTAAATAACACAAATTAAAATTTTAGGATTTTTGAGAGTGTTGAACCCATATATACAATAAAAAAACGAGTTTAAATAACACAAATTAAAATTTCACTTTAATTTTTTCTAGAGTCCAAAAAATCCAAAAAAAACTTCCTATATCTTATTAGATTTGAGAATATTTTGAAATTCAAATTTAATAATAATGGAAAATATTGAAATTAATATTTTGATTTCAGTATATAATCTCAAAATATTTTTGTAGGGCAATCCGCTTAAGTTCAACACTCCCTTGCAAAACAAGCATGGAAATGTATCCCGATTAGGATGAAGTATGTAGAGTAACATCTTATTCGAGGCAATGATCTTTGTAAGCCCAACAACTGAATCAACATCTTTATATTTAATATTTATTGGCTAATGGAATAACAAAACTTATTATAGAAATGATTAATTATTATAGTATTATTTATATATGAGTTAATTTGAGTGAAGTTTAGTTTTCACAAATCTTATTGGGAAGGTTGACTGGTAGATCTAACATTTGGTGACAACATATTCACTTTGGTATATTTTTGTTCAATCGAACAATTCACTTTGGGTATATTTTTGTTCAATCGAACAATAAAAATAAATATATTTTTATTATTTAAATTCAATTTAGTTTTTTTATACAATGAAAAATTTATTTAATTTATTTTTTTAATGAATTTTTTTATATAAAGAGCCTATAAATATTATGTTCGATCAATCTGAATCAATTTCTATTAATGAAAATTTTATCATAATTTTTTTAAGTTTTTGTTTACAATGTGAAGCAAGAATATATATATATATATATATATATGAATCTAAATTATATCTTTGGATCTGATGAAGTGGCACGAAGATCCTAATGTGGGCCGGAGAAGCTACAATGAATTAATATGTTCTCACCAGATTCTTCAATGCATTTACATATATGGTATTTGTATAATCCAAGGCATATTCACTTATGCAAATTTTTCTCTTTTATGATAGTTATAAGAAGGATTCCACATTTAGCCAAATGTGTTTCCATATAATGTGGCGTTCACTAACTTATAAATCATTTGATATTATTTTGTACAACTCATGGCGCATGTAGCTAACAGAACCCTTATAGATCTATCTAGGAGTATCTTGAACTTATTACCATCATACAAATCTTCTTTGTAGGAGTGTCAAAATTTAGTTTTTTGTTTTAAGTATGAATACTTTCCCTCTTAGAATATTTGGAGCTCCATGCATTTTTGAAGGTATGGAAGCTTGCATTATGATATTTTCAAAATTCATGAACACTTATCCATATTTTCTTAATATATTCTTGATCCAAAGCTTGATAGTATGGTCTTATTTCTAGGGAAGTAGTTGTTTCCATGAGTCCTCCTAAAAATATATATATATTTCCATCTTTAGCTTTAGAGGTTGTTATGATGAATCATAGTTGCATGTGCTTTGGTGTAATTCCAAATGAAGGGTCCATATTAGAGGTTATTTTCTCTTAAAATATTTAATTAATCAAGTTATTGACCATATTTACCTATGTGGATCCACCCCTTCACCCCCACCCTTATCGGGTCTTTGGGGTAACAATCATATCTAATGTATTCTTTCTCCTTGGGTAGGATTATTGTTTATCATCTCGTTTTTTCCTAGCCATCCTTCGATTTCTTAGATACATTTATCCTTTCATCCCACTAGACTCCATTTTCTTTCCAATGAGGCTCTCCATAGAGGAAAATTATGTAAATGTTGGTTAGGCACTTAAGCACTTTGAAATTTAAAACTAGGTTCATGAAGATGGAAATGGGGATAGAGTAAGAAAAAAACTTGATGAAGAGTATATGATAAATAAAGAAAAGAAATTTAAGATTCCATTTATCAAACATTTCCATAAGCTTCGTGAGAAATGATTTTAATATAATTTTCTTCAAACATTCTTAGCTAATGGGAAACGTAGGGAGAGGGAGTGCAAACTTCCTATGTGAAATCATAAAATCTTACTTATACTCCTTTTTGAAAAGGAGATGAGTGTAAAAGAAAAAAAATGGAGGATTTTGAATTATTAAGATACCGGCTTAAGGTTAGGAGAAAGTTGGTGCCGTGTAGATGCTTAAAGTTTCCAACATTGTGTTTTTGCTTCTTAGCATGGTGATGAGGCTCATTAATAGGTACATTATATGGGTCACAATGCAATCCTCCGACTTATTAAATTATCTTTCGCTCACATTTATATACAATTTTTTTTTATATTATGCTTAGTGTGAGGAATAAAGATGTGTTAATATGTCATGTGGCCTAATGTGTGTTAAATGTAGGGATTGGAGCAAGTTTGAGTCTATTTGAGTGCAAGAACTCGGAGTGGAAAAGAACAATATTGTAGGAGGTGTTCCACCTACTTAATTCCTCAAATCAGTCAAAGATCCCCAACTCTATCCCATAAACTCGGTGTCATTGACAACCAAGCAAGCCGAGTTCATTGGCAGTTGAGCCAGTGCAAGTCAAGGAAGAGTTAGATTCACCTATTCTCGAGTTAGGGAGTAAAATATCCAAATTTATAGGGAGGTGTTGGTATATCCACTATTGTATAAATAAATAAGTTAAGGGACTCATTAATATTCAATTTTTTATTGTAGCCGAGAGGCCATAAAGCTGAAGCACATTTGATTTTTATTTTTATGATGTATTTGACACTTTTTGAATAATAATGAGAAGCTATGTTTTGATCCAACACTGTGTTGAATCAGAGGGATAAAGCTATTGGGTTAGGTCCCAACCCTAGCAGCGAAAGTTCCTCTCTTATATCTATATTCTTAGTCTATAATTTTGATTAATTATTGAAGTTTATTCATGTTTCTTTGAGCTTAGAAGATTGATTAAGTTGTTGCTTATTTATGTTTCCATTATCTTAAAGGGTAGATTAGTTGTTGCACTTCACTAGAGTAAAATCCATCAAAAATCATGGGATAGTGACCCCTATCTCATCTCCCTCATGAGATCATGATTAGAGGACCCCACTCTCACAGCCCAAAAACAGAGTGTGATTTCATGTTCACTGCATAGATAAAGTTTTATCAATATTTAAATAGTTGTTTATAATTTCTTGGAAAGATATACATTTGTTATTTTGATTCTCATGATTTCATAGATCATGTTTTAGCATTAAATAGATGAGATTTTCCAAATTCAATTCACCTTTTCCACATTGACTTCTAATGATTTGTAAATGAAAAGAGAAACAAGTGCAGGTGTTATTGCAAGGTTTTTGATCTGCAGGAAAGAACTACTTTCACCAACTCCACTTAGGGCTTCTCCACCTTCTGTTGATGCATGCCAACCCATGTTCTAAAAATATGTTTTTCGGTCACCATGAGCAAGCCATCTTACCCCAAATATGGCCCTTTTGAACCATTAGGCTTGACTAAGGGTGATGATCACCTTCCCCAAAGTTTCTACAACTTTCATACACCCTTCCAAAACTTCATCTCATCCTTCTTACCCTCCAAACCCTCTCAAATAACTTCATGTAGAATTTCAGGACATCTTGTAGCTCACCTGTAGCAGCCTGTTTGACCTTGCTTTGACTTGGAATGATAGCCTACCCTAGTTTAGGAGTATTTAACCCCTCGAATTGGACTTCATGACCAGAAGTGCCACCTTGAGGAGTCCTTTCACTCCTTTTCCTTCTTGTAAATAAGATAGCATTAGTTATTTCATTTCCAAATTTAGCAATAATAACTTTATTTACTTGTCAAGTGTGAATTAGAGAGGAAATCCATGAATTCTTGAATTATGAAATCGTAGAATAATATTTTTTTTTCAAGCAACCCTGATAGATAGATGATTAAGTGCAAGTTACATAGTTTCCTTTCTGCAACTTAGCATAATATTTGTGTCCTTTCATAACATTTACAGGTTGGCAACTTTCGTTTTCTAAGTTGAAAGGCATTTACTTTCTCTACACTAGGACTAGCCTTTACATTCCACTTTCAGTAGTTAGACTCCTTTCAGTTCAGTAAAGGAATGGTCTGGAACCCCAATGATCAAGTGACCTATTTTAGGGTGGCATTAGTACAATGATGCATTTATCGTGTATACAAAATTGTCACCTCTATGTTTGTACGAAACCAAGTTGATAAAGTAAAGTTGGTAGCTTTGGGAGTTGCATCATTCTTGTTGCAATACTTAGGCTCATCACTTTTTGGCGCCTTTTTCAAGGAGGTGTCTAGGTAGATGTAATTTATGCTTTTATTTCTGTTTTTCATTCAATAGATAGATGTTATTCTTGCTTTCCTTTATGTTTTGCAGTTTATTTTGGAAAAAACACATAAAAATAAAAAAATATTGCATGCCTCATAGGAGTACAGACACTTTAGGGAAATTCTTTCTAAATACCCCCACACCATCAAACAATCAACCTTGACTCTTCTTTGGTGACTGTCAACTTTCCTCTCTGACTACAAGGGAGTTAGAGGACCCCTTAGGTGATCAACCTGAGATCTTTCAAGAGCCTATTGGGGAAGAAGAGGAAGAAACCATTCCACATACTTACACCATGGCTAAAAGCATAAATGAGGGTGTTTTCCCATCAAAGAAACTAATGGAGATGCTAGAATTAAAAATATAAGACCTTCTTCCCTTCCTCACTTTCTTGGTTTAACCTCAGAGGCAACATGATACCTTTTTTGAGTTTTTTATTGCCTGTAGAACTTATGATTATACCTCTGATGACCAGACATTGAATTTGTTCCCATCCGCCCTTAAGGATGCAACCTTACACTTGTTCATGGGTCTACCTGGGGATAAAATCACTACCTGGGCTCAAATGCAACAATCCTTTAACAACAAGTACAAGGACTATTGTATGTCCAAAGACACCAAGGAGGAAATCTTTAGAATGACTCTTGGATAGAATGAATCCTTGGAAAACTATGAGTAGAGGTTCCATCTTAGTTGTAAAAGGGTCAAATGCACCCTTGATCCTGAATCACTCAAGTTAGTCCTTCTTAGAGGAACCATGGAGGACATACTTGAAACCATAAACATGTTGTTTGGAAGAGAAAATTATAAGCTACCCGATGACAACATGAATACTATATTCAAAAACCATTATAGGGCTTTTATGAAGAAGGGTAGGTCTAGTCAAGCTTTGGTGAGTTCCTCTTCCTCCACCACATCTATCAAGAATCAAATTGGAAACATGTTGGAGGAATTTAAAAGTGAAATGTTTCACAACTTTTCTCTAAAAATGGACACCATGTAGATCAGGAGGAAACAAAAGGAATAGGAGAGAGCCTTAGCTATATTTTTCTCTAAATTCACTAGAAGGCACTCCAAAAATGAATTTCCATTAAAGGTTATAGAGGTCTACTCGGTCTCTGAGGAAAACTATTCCACGGATCAATGCCCTTCTTTGCATGGATTGAAAGTTCTATACCAAGGGGTAGAAGGTGAGGCTGAACAACTATGTTACATCAATCAATGGAGGCTGCAAGGACCTCGACCATACTAGCAAGGCATGTAAGATGAATCCCATTAGCATCCTAGCCAGAGTGATCCCATGCCCCCTTGTTATTCTCCTATTTATCCTTCATGGTGCACACCATCTCCTTGGCCTTATGCACCTCAGTATCCTCCCCAACCTTCCAATCAACCATTTTAGCCATTTGCTTCTACACATCCTCAGTGGAATACCCCATCATAAGGTTGGAGGCCTCAATTCAACCAACCACCTTCTTTACTATCTCCACCTCCATCTCAACCACGACGTATTCATCCTAATCCACCTGAGAAACCTCATATGCCTACTCAACTAAATCCAAACCCAAAGAACAAACACAAACAACATGTCTATAGTGGAGAGGCATCTTACCCTTCTTATGTTGTGGAGATTCAAGAAATCAACCTCGGGTCGAGAAGAGGGCTCCCAGATAACCAACCTCCATATCCACATGAGGAGTTTGAAGAGGGAAAGGAAGCGAGTGCTCCTAAAGCCAATCCACCTCCTTTTCCTCAAAGATTGATCCATCCTAACTAACACACTGATAAGACACTAAACTTCTAGGAGAATTGAAAAACTAGACTGTTAAAATCCCACTCCTCCAAGCTATCAAGGATGTTACCATCTATAATAATATTATAAAATAGAAGTTCGTAAAACATCCTTCAAGGAGAAATAAATGCAACCCCACAATCAATTTCATTGGGAAATTGTCTGATCTACTGTTGGGGAGAGTGGTTTTCCCAAAGTATCTAGACCTTGGAAGTCCTGTGGTAGATGTGCACATTGATGGCATCATTTTCCCTCACATCTTGATTGATGTTGGGGTTGCCATCAATGTGATGACTAAGGAAATCATTCTCAAAGCGAACCTCTGAGGATCTTTGAGAAAGACCACAATTGTTCTGCAACTTGCAAATAACTCCACAGTTGCTCATGAGGGAGTTGTTGAGGATGTAATGGTCTCTATTGATTCCTGGGAGTATTGATGCAGGAGCATGTGACTTAGAGGAAAAAATCTTCAAACATATTCCAAAAATCCAAAAAAATCTACAGGGAAAGGAGTGGGGTCCTTTAGCCAGTAGTTTCCATGCTTTTCTATGTTTAAGATAGGGATAGAATTAAGAATAAAAGTATTTTGTAATAATCACTCATGGATAAGCCATAATAAGTTTTATGCATTATTGCTTTAAAGTGCCCTATGTAAAAGCATGCTTTTGTAAAGCATAATGACCGAGAAGTATTTATATATTATTTATAAATAAGAAACAACGTGACTCTCAAATCGGGATGAGCTCGTAAGCATCATCATTTTGCAAAGCCTCTCTCTGTTCATCTGAATTATTGACTCTCTGTTGATTGGTATTTTATCAGTCCTGGTTTTGTGTGGTTCCGCGTGTATTAATGGAGATTCATTTGTTGTTTTTAACTAACTCTTAATATTAGACCCATTGGGGAGTTTTCCCTTCATATCGGTGAGAGCAGGCTTCTTAAATGCATTGTTAGGTCCCATGGATAAAAAATTGTTTTACACAGAGAAATTGAAAAATTCACTTAGCCCGAGTATAGTTTGGACCTGAAATTCTATCAAATTTGGTTCATACCTAGATCGGGTCCAAACCAATATCGCATCGCAGGACCTCAAGTGGAGCAGAAGACCATTGAAAGTGTTGAACTTCGATAGCATGTCACTACCAGAGCTGAAATGCTACAGGGAGACTTTAATAACTTGTTGGGTCCACAATTGTTATCAAATTGCAAGGTGGGAGCAGGGCGTGTCAGACCTTTGGAATAGTGTAGTCACCAATTATGATCTCCGATAACACCACGTGTTATCACATCGGAGAAGGAGTGTTGAAAGGGGCCAATAGTTTATATTTCATATAACGCAATACTTTGAATATTACCGTGGCGATAGTGTAATTCTTCGAAATTTACACAAAGCCTGTTTATGAACCGTGACTGTGATTAAAAGCACCAATAGTGTATTTTTTTTCTTTGAAACAAAATCCCCGCCGATAGTGTATTTTGCATTAAAAGCACAATTTCCCCATTTATTAAAGCATCGATAACATTTTTGTGTAAATCCTATGGATTTACAGTTCCGATAGGAACATAGGCTAGTTTTTTAATTTTGAACCATAACCAAGATAGGGGTGATTTGGGAAAAATCCATGTGGCTTTCATTTTTACTGTTAGATGACTGATACACAATCAAAAGTAGAAAGGGAGATTTACCCTGAAATTCAAGAATTTATAGCCAAATTTGAGAGGTTGTCCATATTTCCTAGACCTAGGCTACTGTTAGTGGTATCAGAGCCCCCTTCTCATACTAAATTGAATATTATAAGCAGGAGAAGAAAAGTTAATATGGCTTTCAGAGTTGGAAGAGGATGAGGACGTGGATGTGGTGGAAGAGGATGGCCTGTTGCAAATGCTGAAGTCATGGAAGTTGTGGAACAGATGCAAGCTAGATTGGATGCATTAACAACATGTAGGAGCATAGATGATGGAGATATTAGTGAAACTAAGATTGAAGCCACAAACGAGGAAGATGTAGTAGTTACTCCTAAGATGAGGTTCTTTTAGTCAGTTTTGATATCCATTGCCAGGCCAAACACCGAGGTATCAATATATGAAGGAGGATTGAATCCAGAAGAATTAATATATTGGATTAATGGCATGGAGAAATTAGTTGATTATGAAGAAACAGGAGATGAGAAGAAAGTCAAGTTTGTTGTCACCAAGTTAAAAGGCCATGCAGCGCTTTGGTGGGATGGTGTGCAGGCAGAACGGAAGAGACTTGGCAAGCAACCAATCAAGAATTGGAGCAGGATGGTAGCAAAGCTGAGAGGTAAGTTTCTAGCAAGTAATTATAAAAAAACCTTGTTTAGTCAAATGCAGAATCTTAGACAGAGGTCTTTGATAGTGAAAGAGCACACAGAGGAATTCTACAAGGTAAGCATAAGAGCTCGAGAAGCCCAAGATACATATGAGAAGGTGGCTAGATATGTGAATGGTCTTAGGATGGACATTGAAGATGAGATAAGTCTACTATCTCCAAATTTAGTAGAGGAAGATTACTAGATAGCACTAAAAGCTGAAGAAAAACTCATGAGGAAGCAATCTGCCAGAGGGAGAGGTACTTTTCGAGGAAGGGGAAGTCAAGGTGGTAGACGAAGATCAATAGCACCTAAAGATGGAGCTAGTGGAAAATCAACCCAGCATGCACCCATAGGAGGTGATGCAAGAGGCAGAGGGAGTTTTTCTAGAGGAAGAGGAGGCAGAGAAATAAGATGTTACAGATGTAACAAACTGGGACACGAAGCTTTTTAGTGCCCAGAGAATGCAGAAACAAATCAATGGATTTCTATTGTTGCTCAAGCTAAGGGGGAAGCACCAACAATAGAAGTAGCAGAAGAAGAAAATATACCAGAGAGAGGAGAATCTTTGGTAGTTAATAAAGTTTTTCTCAAGCCAGAAAAGGAGATAGTTGAACCATCACAAATAAAAACTTTATTCAGGACAATGTGTAAAGTCCAAGGGAAATGTTGCCAGATGATCATTGATAGTGGCAACACTAATAATTTGGTCTCTACAGAAGTAATGCTTCCCAAATTGCTAATTTGTTTTTTAAGGATATTGTAAGATTGCATGGGTTGCCCAAAAGTATTGTCCTAAACAAGGATTGCAAATTTGTTGGACATTTCTAGAGAACACTGTGGAAGAAGCTAGGAACTAAATTAAGTGTCAGTTCTATCCATCATCCACAAACTGATGGACAGACTGAAGTGATGAATAGGTGCTTAGGCAATCTTTTAAGGAGCCTTACTGCAAAACATCCAAAGCAATGGGATCAAGTGTTAGCACAAGTTGAGTATGCATACAATGACTCTCCTAATAGGAGTACATGACAGAGTCCATTCCATATTGTTTATGGAATGCATCCAAGAGGAGTAGCTGAGTTAAGAAATTTGGGAAAAGAAGAGATGAAAAGTGCAGAGGGTGAAGACTTTGCTTTAGAAATGCAGGAAATATATGACCAAGTGAAGCAACAACTACAGAATAGCAACATCAAATACAAAACTAGAGGAGACATAAGAAGAAGAGAGGTGAACTTTGAAGTTGGAGATTTGGTTTTAGCACATCTCATAAAGGAGAGGTTTCGGAAAAGGGAGTATAATAAATTGAAGTTCAAGAAAATTGGACCGTGCAGAGTATTGAGGAAATTCTCTGCAAATGCCTATAGATTGTGTTACCCCCAGATGTTGTGATATCACCAATTTTTAATTTTACAGACCTGTACAAGTACGAAAGTGGAACTACAAATGATAGAACACAAGATCAAGAGTTCCAAGAGTTGACTAGGTAAAACAGTTACCCACAACAAGGAAGTTGCCACTAGAAAGAATTCTAAACAAGAATGTGTTTAAGAAGATATGAGAGTACTCTAGTATTTGGTAAAATGGAAGAGACAGCTGACCGGCGAAGCTACTTGGGTTATAGAAGACATGCTACAGAAAATAGGCAGTTCTGTAGATGAACTCATGGATAGGATCCCATGAAGAATTTTGTCCTCAGGAGTCTGATGCAGGAGCATGTGACTTAGAGGAAACAATCTTCAAACATATTCCAAAAATCCAAAAACAATATACGGGCAAAGGAGTGGGGTCCTTTAGCCAGCAGTTTCCATGCTTTTCTAAGTTTAAGATAGGGATAGAAATAAGAATAATAGTATTTTGTAATTATCGCTCATGGATAAGTGATAATAAGTTTTATGCACGATTGCTTTAAAGCACCCTATGTAAAAGCATGCTTTTGTAAAGGATAATGACCGATAAGACTTTATCTATTATTTATAAATAAGAAACAACGGGACTCTCAGATCAGGTCAAGCCTATAAGCATTATCATTTTGCAAAGCCTCTCTCTATTCATCTAAATTATTGACTCTTTATTGATTGGTATTTTATTAGTCCTGTTTATGTGTGGTTCTACATGTATTAATGGAGATTCAATTGTTGTTTTTCAGTTAACTCTTAATGTTAGACCTGTTGGGGAGTTTTCCCTTCATATCGGCAAGTGCAGGCTTCTTAAATGCATTGTTACATCCCACAGATAAAACTCTGTTTTACACAAAGAAATCGTAAAATTCACTTCGCCAGAGTATAGTTTGGACCTGAAATTATATCAAATTTGGTACATACCCAGATCGGGTCCGAACCAATATCGCATCGCAGGACCTCAAGTGGAGCGGAAGACCATTGAAAGCACTGAAATCTGATAATGTGACACTACCAGAGCCAAAATGCTATAGGGAGACTTTAATAAGTTGTCGGGTCCACAATTTTTATCGCATCGCAAGGTGGGAGCGGGAAGTATCAGGCGTTTGGAACAGCGGAGTCACTGATTGTGATCTCCAATAACAGCATGTGTTATAGCATCGGAGAAGGAGCATTTAGAGGGGTTGATAGTGTATATTGCATATAATGCAATACTTTGAATATTACTATGTCGATAGTGTAATTCTTCAAAATTTACACAAAGCGTGTTTATGAGTCGTGACTGTGATTAAAAGCACCAATAGTGTATTTTGTTCCTTTGGAACAAAATCCCCACTGATAGTGTATTTTGCGTCAAAAATGCAGTTTCCCCATTTACTAAAGCGTCGATAGTATTTTTGTGTAAGTACTATGGATTTACAGTTCTGATAGGAACAGAGGCCAGTTTGTTAATTGTGAACCATAACCAAGATAGGGGTGATTGGGGAAAAATCAATGTGGCCATTAGTTTTACTGTTAGATGACTGATACGCAATCAGAAGCAGAAAGGGAGATTTAGCCTGAAATTGAAGAATTTATAGCCAGATTTGAGAGGTTGTCCATATTGCCTACACCCAGGCCACCAAGTATCCTACTAACTTCCTTGTTCTCCATCCAAATACCAAATTCCATGGTTATCATCTCATCCGTGGAAGACCATGGCTAGCCACTGCTGATGCCTACATGATTTGTAGATCTAGGAACATGGCCATTAATAATGGGCATTTTTCCAAGTAGTTGGTATTGTACCCACTCCTGCTCAACCATCCATAGAAAATGAATTACCCTATGGTTGGAACAGGAGGAGGAAGATGAAGTGTATCATACCATAACCAATCCAATCTATACTCTAGATGCTATTATAGGAGGGGGACAAGCTGATGAAGATGACCTCATTAACCAAATCCACAAGAACCAACCCCCCAATACCATGCCTCTTGTTGAGATTGTGAAGGAATCCGAGGGGAATCCTTGGACTGAGATATGCCTAGTGGACCCAAGTCCTACACATGTCAAAATGGTAGATTTTGGTACATCTAAAACCTTGAAGATTAACCCCTCTCTCTAATTAGCTAACCAGGAAGAGAAATTGTGTAACATGCTCAGAGAATACTTAGATGCCATTGCTAGGAGCTATAAAGAAATGAAGGGGATGCATTCTTCATTGTGTACTCATCACATCTAAATCAAGGAAGGATGAAAACGTGTGTGCCAACCTCAGAGGAGAATGAACCTAGCCCTCGAAGACATAGCAAAGGAAGAGTTGCAAAAGTTGTTGGATGCATGATTCTTTGCACGCCATATAGGCTGATTTTATTTACAAATGATTATGGCCAAACCGGGGCAGTTTTAAGATTGTTTTAGTTATGCTTTTATGCGAAGTTTGATACTTATACCTCTATGAGTGGTTCGTTTATGTATGGAGAGATTTTGTGAGCACTGAGTTCAACGGATTGAATTTAACAAGCTGGAACGGGAACAAGGAGTTTCAGAAGCAGTTCAAAGTAGCACTAATAATACTTTTATAACATTTTTAATTTCCATTGTGGACTAACGTTCCAATCCTGTTACCGTGGTTAGGGCACACGTGGAGGAATCGGTTTCGTAATGGAGAGTGTCATGTTTGGGTGCATTTCTGTACCTGTTTATCTGAGTGGATTATATAACGTTTTCTTCTTATCTTTTTGGATTGTATGGGTTAAAGTCCATTTCTTAATATCAAATAATATTCCTGTTTCGGTAAAGGTTTAAATGACTATATTTATATATAGTTTTAGTGAGTATGCAACGCGTGAGACTTGGGGTGGAGGTGGACCCCTGTTCAAAAAAGTAGGTCCTTTACTTCGCTGCACTAAACCAAGGGGATATTTTATTGAATGGAATTAAACAAAGATACATCTAGCTAGTCAAATGCAAGAGGCGTGAGGGTAATTGTTTGAAAGGTGATCCAAACAAAGATACATCTAGCTAGTCAAATGCAAGAGGCGTGAGGGTAATTGTTTGAAAGGTGATCCAATGCAAGAGGCGTGAGGGTAATGGTTTGAAAGGTGATATTATATTTTGATTATTGAGTTGTTTTTAGTGTGATTTTTTGGAAATTTTTAGTAGGTTTTTTTGGTATAATTTTTTTAAAATTTAGTCTGGATTTATTGAAATTATAAGTTTGATTGCTAACACCTACGCAATTTAAGTGTTTTAGGATTTTTGAGAGTGTTGAACCCTTATATACAGTGAAAAAACGAGTTTAAATAACACAAATTAAAATTTCACTTTACTTTTTTCGAGAGTCCAAAAAATCCAAAAAAACTTCTTATATATTATTAGATTTGAGAATATTTTAAAATTCAAATTTAATAATAATGAAAAATATTGAAGTTAATATTTTGATTTCAGTATATAATCTCAAAATATTTTTGGAGGGCAATCCGCTTAAGTTCAACACTGCCTTGCAAAACAAGCATGAAAATGTATCCCAATTAGGATGAAGTATGTAGAGTACCATCTTATTGGAGGCAATGATCTTTGTAAGCCCAACAACTGAATCAACATCTTTATATTTAATATTTATTAGCTATACAAATGGAATAACAAAACTTATTATAAAAAGTCTGAATTATTATAGTATTATTTATATATGAGTTAATTTGAGTGAAGTTTTGTTTTCACAAATTTCATTGGGAAGGTTGACGGGTAGATCTAACATTCTGTGACAACATACTCACTTTGGGTACATTTTTGTTCAATCTAACCATAACGATAAATATATTTTTATTTATTTAGATTCAATTTAAATTTTTTTATACAACTAGAAATTTATTTAATTTTTATTTTTTTATGAACTTTTTTATACCAAAAGTCTATAAATAATATGTTCGATCAATCAATGAATTTTTATTAATGAAAAACTTCATCATAATTTTTGAAATTTTTTGTTTACAATGTAAGCAAGAATATATATAATATATATTTATATATATATATATATATATATATATATAATATATATTTTAAAGTTCAAATAGACATGTTTGGAAAATGATTAAATAGAATAATAATCAAGTAAAACAAATACAATAATAAGGGAGTATAATAGTGAATGGAATAACATCATGTAAAAAATAAAAGACTTCCAAAGTGATTCAATAATAGTTATAACTAGGAGTGGGTCCTCAAAAATTGGATATTGGATAAGAAAACATTTCAACTATTCATCATTTTTTGTTTTGGTTATAGTGCTAGGGATATCCTCTTGTAACAACTTTAGGAACATTCCCTTGAACTAAATTAGTTATGGTGTTTTTTGAGAATTTGAGTGGATGTTGGAGTGAGGGTTCTATCGAAACGGAGAAAAGCTTTCTATGACTAATTTATGAGAAGAATTTTGAAAATAAAACCTTGAGTGAAAGAGGAATGAACATACCACATCATGTTGAAGGTGTTCTAAAAAGAGTATATTTATCTATAGTGTTCATTGGATCTTGCATGGGAAATTTAAAGATGGAGGGATCTTCACCTTGCTTACCTTTGATAGCATCCCATGCATCATCATTCAATCTAACCACCTCAGATAAGGAACCGTCAAAGTAAGAGAGGTACATAATAACAATTGTTGTTTATTGCCATCCTTGTAAACATGGTAGGGATACATATTTTAAAAAGTGGCATCATCTAGGCTTATCTTCACTAAATTCCTCACTATCTAACTCAAGAGGAACTTTTCACTTTCTTGATTTCCCAAGAGACCTCTGAGTATTAATAAATCAACCCATTATAGGAGGATTAGAAATAATTGTGCAGTCTCCATGCAGTTTCAGCAATGTCGATTGCACATCGTTCTTTAACTATTTCAACAACTATTCAATTCAATGATTAACTTATGAAGATAGCGTAATTATATGTAAAATAACTAAACGTATAGTGATGAGAAGAAATATTGTGTACCTTTGGAACAATTGGGTTAAAGCAATGATGAGGACTTTAAATATAGGTTGAAAAATGATAACATAGTAACAAAATGTATGGTCAAAAAGGTACAATGTGAGGTTCTAACCTCCCCCCTAACTGAAAGGGTTGCATGTTCTCATGCAACGTTTACTCTGAATCTGAGTCTTACTGGGATGTACAATGCAAATTACTTAGACAGTAAGTATAGAAGGTGCTATCAACCAAGTCTTTGAAACCATGGACATTCTGTAATCTTTGCCATGCTGTGAACTCTTCTTTTTTGGACAACCTGAAGTAAGCCTTATATTGCTGTGCTGGCAGCCATAGAAGAGAGAAATGAAAATGATATCCTAACCATCTTTTGGCACACTGTTGAATGCATTTAACATATTTAGGTAGCTGTGAGATTGTTGTTTGAAGATTAAGAGGGTTAAAGGGATGATATTCCTTTCTCTCCTTAAGGCACTGTTCCCAAAATAGGTTGTTTGCCTGTACGGTAAGAGCTCCCTTGGTTTTGACATAATGTTGACAGTCTTTTAAGACTACTGCCTGTAACTCTCTGACGTGCTCAGTTATTCCTGGTTCCTTCAAAAACCGATGATATTCAATGACGAAAATGGCAGCATTCTGTGGCTGAGATCAAATCCACAGAAGGCGATTATCTTCATTGTGTTTTGCTGAAAGGAAGGCATTTTTCCATGTGAGCTGATTGGCCAGGAAAGAGACAAAGGCTCTAATTTGAATGTCACCAACCAGAGGGATCAGATTAAGCTTTCTATCCTTAGGCATGGCTTCATTATGGAGGTATAGTTCACAGAGTAAATTTTGTTCACTGATTAATGCCTCTATGAAAGTCTTGATAAGCTGTTAAGGTGTAGATATCTCATGAGGTCGCCCATCTCTGATTTCCATTACTTGGAAGAATGTTAAGTGTTTAGCGAGAAAAACAAAATAATTAGGGGATGGTTTCCTGGTGGCCAGTAGTCTTTGAACCAGATCAAACATGAGAGACAATCTAGTTTTTAACTGTTTGTTTTCCTTGTTCATTAGCAGTTGGTTCTTGTGTGGAAACTCCTGAATCAGTAGTTGGTCCATGAAATTTAGATACCCAAGACGATGTACAGCATGTAGTTGTCCCACAACGGTGCCAAAATGTTGGTCACTTTAATTGCTTATTAATTAAAACAACCAAGTGCTACATAAATTGTCAACCCAGGGAAGTCTGTTTATTTCAAAGGAAACTATGTATTGTATGTACTAAATCTTAAAAGTAGCAAAAGTTGTAGTAAAAACTAGTCACACCATGCTTCAAGAAAAGTGAAGCTCCACTCTGAGTTATAGAAAAAACAATCTCTTGCAGACAGCTACCAAAGAGTGCTTAATTTCATTAAAGGAGTAATCTAAAGGAAAAGAATCAATCTGCAAAGGAAAGCACTAGTTATGCTGTAACAGAGAACAGGACCCTATTCCTGGAGCAGGAATATTCAACACCTATTTCTGATTACCAAGCTTGTCAATTCACTCTGTAAACTCGATTGCCAACAAAACTCTTATGGAAACGTAGTGATCAATTAAAGAAAATAGAGTTCAACAATAATGCATAAGTAACATCCAGTAAACAGAACTTATAACAAGGTATGGTTAAGAAACGCACTTAATACACTATAGGAATATAATGGGTGAATCTTGTGATGAAGGTGGGCCCTGTCCTTCTTACAAGATTCCCCAGGAAACAAGAACTGGAAGGAAATGTTCAAAACGATATTTTATTCATCCATCAAAATGTCATGTTACAAAAGGATTCCAGTTCTGTGCCTTCAACTAGACCTTCCTTGCAGTCTGTTCGTCCCTCTAATGTAGATGTCTCCTCTTTTGAAGAGGAGACATCTATTACAACAGATTACATTTTATGTCCTATTTTAACCCAACATACAAAAATAGGGAAATCAGTTTTCCCATCAACAAAATGTTGTTACAGTAATGTTGTCTTTCGATCATGGTCATTACATCTAGTGTAGCAGCTCCTTCAGTGATCTTCTTTTGTTGTTGTCCAATCTAGAATGAAAATCACAACTATCTCAGCCGTGGGATTTGCACGTTGTTCTTACTCTTTCAGCAAATGTAGAAGTAATTGTGCAGTCTCCAGGCAGTTTCAGTAACGTGGACTGCACATCATTTTTTAACTGTTTCAACAACTATTCAATTCAATGATTAACTTATGAAGATAGTGTAATTAAATGTAAAATAATTAAATGCATAGTAATGAGAAGAAATATTGTGTACCTTTGGAACAATTGGGTTAAAGCAATAACAAGGACTTTAAATGTAGGTTGAAAAAGGATGACACAATAGCAAAATGTATGGTAAAAAAGGGACATGTGAGGTCCTAACATCAACCACCCATGCAACATGGAAAATTCAAAGCGGGGAAGGCGATAATTATGAAGAGTGAGGAAAATGGCTAAAAAAGGAAATACATGTAGAGGACAGACCATCAAGTGTGTCAATCGCACCACCATAAAAGGAAACAAAAGGGCAAAGCTCGACTTGAATTCTATCGATGCACATTCACAAAATATGTAGAGAGACTCGTTAAGGCATCGAAGGTTGAGATAGATGCTATATGGGGCAACCTAGGGTGCTACAAAGAAGCTACATAGTCGATTTACAGGTTCTACATGATCGGGCATAGTGGTTATAGGAATACTAGAATTGCAACATGATCACAAAGGAGGTGCTATGGGGTTGGGATGAGAGGGGAAAAAGGGTCCAAAGCAACACGAACCCTCCTCCAAAACCCCACAACATAAATAAATCATCCCAAGAGGGGTAACTAGCACCTTTTCTCCTCATTTTCCATGCAATTGTTGAGTGAATTAGGCCTGCTATTGGCATCGTGTAGAAAACCCCTATAGTGTTAAATTTATTTAGAAAATGTATTTTATTACATAATAAAGGAAAGGTGGGAGAAGCGGTAGGTTTTCTTGAAGCAGGAGGTATAATTCCTCTCTCTCTTTGACTAGAAATAAGCATTAAAGTCCCTGCTATACCTTGGTACCCTAAACTGCCCGAGGAAAAATCCTTCTGAAAAAATTCCCCTTGGTATAACTTGAGGAGGAAATAGTAGGATCCATGCGGGGAGCTTTTAATCAAAGAGAACTGACGAACACCAATATAATCCACCAATATCCTCCTATTAGAGACATTTTACTCCTATTAGGGACATTTTACTGAGACATAAGTGGATGGGTATCTTTGAAAAATTGAAGGGGTATGATGATGAGGTGACACATGAATTTCCATAGCACTCTATTCTCAGGGAGAGGACAATGCAACCATTATTGTTAGGGAACTTGCCATTCATATGAACTCAAAAATCAGTAGCAGAGTGACTCCTATACCCTTAGGATTTTGATAGGGAAAGGAAGATAGGAAAATAGCCGTCATAGAGAAGAAAAAATTCTTCCTCTCTAAAGAGAAGCTTGTTGAAGAAAAAAATGGAGTAAGAAAGGAAATTCCCCCCTACCCTTTGGATGAAGTGGCCTACAACATCCTTAAATATATCTCATATGAATGGAGGTTGAGTGTTGTGTATGGCTATCAATTTAGGCCACTCTATGAGTTGAGGTTTCGTGCAAAGTTTCCAATTTCAAGCAGGCTCAATGTTCCACATTTCCTCCTTGAGTCCACAGTTGAAATGAGATAGAGAGTGAAGGAAGGGAAACACGAATAGATTTCCCATCATGGCCTCATCAAAATCATTATCATGAATTCCTTAAGCCAACACATTATTCCTATGTTGTGGACTGACTTTAGGGACATAGATAGGGAGGCCTTCATTAAAAGAAATCCCTCACCATAACCCAGCAAGAAGAGTCACCAAAATCTAGTGTTGTAGGTAGGAAAGAAGAAGGAGAAGAATAAGAGATATAAGGGGAAGAGGAATAAGCTGAGGAAAAGATAGAAGAGGTTGGAGGAAGACTTTTAGAAGACATGGAAGCAAAAGGCAAAAGAGGGCACCCATGAAGAACCTTCTAGGCCTACAAAGAACAGGAAGCAGAAGCAACAACTAAGCCTCTCACTAGGACACACAAAACAAGAGGTGGTTGCTACCTTGGCCACACCTAACACACTTGTTAAGCCAAAGAAAAGGCAGTCCAACTATGCCCCCTTAAACTTCAAAAGTAGAAAGACAACCAAAATCATGCGAGCGAAATATCAACCTCCAAAATAGTCCCAATAAAAATTGATGGATCATCTAGCCACCAAGAGAAAGAATTGGGACCTAGTGAAGGAAAAATTGAGGAGGTCACCTCCCCTAAAGTCAAGGGTAAACAACCTTTTAAACCCATAGGAATTCCCACCACTAGAGAAGTCACAAATAAGAAACTCAAAGAACAATATTCCCTGCTACAACAGAAAACAGAGTTGCTATAGTAGAAAATAATGTTGCTACAGAAGAAGATACATTTGTTATAAGAAGGGACAAATTCTCTAGAGGATCAAGGAAAAGTGCTATAGGAAGAGGAAACAACATCACAAGAGGAAGGAGCAGGTCCCCAAGGACTCCAAAATCCTAATCCACAACCTAACCCTTGGTCCTATTACAAATTTATTGAAGGAGGGAGAATTATACCTAGAAAATTTGTAGATGCCTTCTTCTTTGAGTTAGAAAAGGAGAGAGACAGAACTCACAAATGGACGCAAATTGAAAAATCCAAGAAAGTAGAGGATGCAGGCCTCGTGGAGGAAAAAGTGAAACGAATAGGTAAGGATCGGCTGAGATAAGGCTAGAGGAATTTGTCATGAAGAAGCGACTATAGATAGAAAATAAGAGGATCTCAGAGAAGCTACAGGAAAAATATGCACAACTTTCCACCATGGAAACTTTGTCCATGGAGGCCATCTGGTGGCAAACCATCCATAACCTACACATTTTACTCAAAGAATAATGGCCATAATTTCAAGTCAAGACATTGGCACAATATGGTTCTCTACCATTTCAGGATTATAGGAGGTTCATTAACGTTTTCCACGAGGTGAAAATTGATGATAGCGCTAAATTGGTTAAATTATATATGCACAACATGATCCTCATAGACATGAATTTTTGGGACCCCAACTCAAAATTGGGGCATGTACAACTGATGACACTAACCTTATTGTTAATCCATGAGGAAACAAGGGTTGAGGAAGTAAATAATATTATGGCCAAGGAAGTAAGTGAGCCACTATACATCAGGGAAGAATTAATAAGCCCTAAGGCTCTCATAAGTAACCACAACATCATCTTTGTTGATACCCAATTCGCCCCTCGCTACATGGAAACATAAGAAAAGTTGTCCTTCATTTCGATGATACCTTTATGTTTATGGGAACTGAGAGCTTGCAGACTTTTTAAAGGAGGTGGCATGCTCTACCCCATAGTATGCAAATCAGAGTATGGCTCGCCTGAAAGATTAAGGAATGTTGAGAAAGGACCACACTCTATAAAATAATCATTCAAAAGTTGAAGATCAATTGGATAGGGCTCAAACTTAGTGCTCCCTTGTTTTTGGGAATAGATGAGAGAATATATCTAGAAGAGGAATAAAGGGAGTGGGAATACATACAAGATAATGCATAGTTTTATCCATTGGAAGGTACATAATCAGAGATACCTAGGGAGGCCATCAAGGCCATGCATTAACTTCACATAAATGAGAAATTTACTCAGAGGGTGAGAAACACTTTCAGTAGGGGGATGATGATTGAGCCCATCAATAGTTATATTTTAAGCCCCATATTACTATCCTCTAATCCACAAATTCTTTCTTTCCTCACATTGATTTATATTCTAGCTATAATGTGCTTAGTAGGAAGACTAAATGATTGTTGTCATACTTGGTGGTCTAATTTGGTTTATGTGTAGGCAAGAGAGCATTTTGGAGTACATTTATGGTGTAGAGGCACACTGGAGGTAGATGGGGGAAGTGTAGGAGGCTTGTCCCCTGCATTTACTTTCCTTTGACTCACCTGCAGTTTGAGGTCCACTAGTAGTAGATGAACATAAGTGCATGAGAGGATCTAAGGGAACTAGATCTATTATTTTCCAGGTTTTGGATGAAATCAAACCTCCCTCCAAGGGTGCTACCCCTCAGACATATTTTGTATAAATAAATAGGCCTAAGGGCTCATTAGGATTCTCACTTTTTGAGTTAGGAAGATCTATTGAGATCCAAGTACTCAAGACTGTTATTTCGATTTTTATATTATGTATTTGAACTCCATTTTCTGTTACTAAAAGATTCATTGTTGGTCTACATCTGAATTCCCTTTAGAAGGATGAGACCCTTCAGTTAGGACCCAACCTAGAGACTCTAGTCCATCTTATGGATTTTATTTTTTCATTGTTTAAGTAGTGACACTTATTTCATTGTTTAAATAGAAGTTCGATTTCAAAACTTATGGTTGTAGTCCTGAATAATACCACTTTTTCGGGGTGTGTGAGAATTCTACAACAATAAGCCAAAAATATTTATTTGGTTTTCCTTTGAAAAGTGCTAGGCTTTTATTTATAGTTCTCTTGCATGCTTTGTTTGTTCCTACTATTAGTTAAGATTCTACCTTTGCACATATATTAGATGCATATTGTCAGATTCATCGCATGTCACAGATCCCATATATCGCATCGCCACCTGAGATAAAATGCCCCGATATTGTGAAATGCGATAAATAATCTCGCAAATCACATCTCGTAGTCACATAATGAAGCAAATGATTGTTAACGAAAAAGGATTAGCGATATTGTGATCTGCGATATTCTGAAGAAAACCGCAAAATCACTTTATCGTAGATCAAAAGGGCTCAGAGTTCGATGAAATATTTCTCGTCATCCGATACTGAGTTATGGGCATTAATGTCAACTTAGTGGTTTATTGATGGTTATTTATACATATGATATATTTGATGTGATTTTAAAACTAAGAGCTTTCCTGCCACCTTATTATTTACCATCATTCGTTATCTTCCTTATTGTGTCTTAGTTCTCTACTTGTGAACTTACAGGAGCGATAAGTAGAAAAATACACAGAGCAGTGCACAGAATGTGATGGAGAAGAAAGGAAAAGCTCCGATATCTGAAAAATCAGAGATGACTTCATTATTCATGGACACCACATGTACCAAAGAAGTAGGGATATCTACTTGGGAAGGCATGTATAGACTACTGGAAAAAGAAAAATCGAGAGTCATGGAGGTTACAGCAATGGCAGATGGACACGGGTCATCCAAAGCATCACTTACAAGGCTTGCACACTCATTCCTACACCGTATTGCATCAAGGCCAAAAATAATTCCCTATAAAAATATGCTCAAATTGGTGAGAGACCATGCTGAGATAACAGATAGGCAATTCAAGACGTGGAACGAGGAAGTTATAGGGTCATTTACCCCACAGAATTTAAGACACATGTATCATTTGCTAGAGCCGCAGGCTAGCTATTATAAACAATTTGTGGAGAAATTCGCCAAGGAGAACGAAGATTTGGCATAATGCACCAAAATTTGGTCAGTGATGGAAGAGTCATTAAAGAAGGACAAAAATGGTATGTACAACATTCGTTCCCTCTCCTCTTCATATTCTTTCGTTGTTGTAATGTTATGTAGACTATTTGGAAAACCTGATATCAATAAGTTTTCATCCAAGTGGCTACCCTTACTGGATGTGGCAACCAATGCCACTATAATGGACTGGGCCCAAATATTGTCTAATAACATAGGCTCTCCTATTTGGAATTATCAGACTAAAAGGAGTTTTTCTCAGAGGTGTTATCCACCCTTCTTTCTAGCTGCCTATGTCATCGATGCTATTTGTTTTGTTTCTAAATTTCCTCTCAGGGGTTGGAAATGGATGGTACAAAATCCATTACCCATTCAAGTCTACCATAAGTGACTGTGGGATTCTATGTTCACCCCATATTTTTATAAAATCTACCATGGAGTTATGCTACCCATTCACAAGATGTTGTATAATACAAATGCCCCAAGATTTTCTCCTGAAGCCAAAATTGATATTCTCCCTATGGGATGATGGTTCAGAGAAGAATTCTTCACTTATATCATAGTATTCAAAAGCATTGCCTCTACTCATATACTTCCCTTATAAGTTCCTAACAAATTGATGGCCCAAGAAATAGCCTACCAAACCTGTGGGGTTGAGGAAATGAGCAGAGAACTTAAGGACAAGAAAAAGGCAATTTGGCTGCAATTCCCTGTGGTCTATGGAGATTTTGCATTATTTGATCTAGGTCACAATTTCAGGGAAGTAGATAACATGTTGATTCTACAATTTCCTAAGTTCCCAGGGTAACAATTTGATCCCTTTGATGTGATAAATGATTTTACCACGAAAGTTAAAATAAAGGTGTTCACTAAGGAAGATGATCTCTTCGACGACATTTTCCTACAGAAGAGCACACTCAGAGACATCTTACACATGGCCCAAATCTAGTTTGTTCTACCAGAACTCCAAGAGTTTAAACTCTACAGAGAACAAAGATTGGCAAATGTCCCATTGGACAAATTGTGTGTAGAACCAATGAGGGAACCCACTCCTAGCATTAACATGAATGGAAGCTAGGGGCAAGACAAGTCTAAATCTATGTCTGAAAGAGAATTGCCAGAAAGGTCTAGATGGTCAAAGAGTGATCACAACAAGAGTGAAGGATCAGTCATGGATACTACCCAATCCAAGCATAATCCTGAGCAACAAGTGTTGTCACCAAAACTGGTGGAAATTCCCACTCCCCTCATCCAGACAACAAAGCCATTAAGAACAGAGTTGGAGAATGAATGGGAAAACTTTAATGATTTGATAACATGGAGGAGCAAAAAATAGAGAAACCAAATAATCCAGCACAGGCAACTACAGAAATGGTGATTGAAATAGTTGTCAATGCTACAGAAACTGAGCACATTCCCATAGCTCCGTCATATGAAATTATACTAAAGATAGAGGAAATCCCTCCTCTAGATGTGTTTTACAGTCCATAGCACAAAGCTATGGTTAGGAGATAGAGAAAGAAGTGAAAACTAGATTGCATGCTCTCACCTGAAGCAGAGTTGATGGATGTCCTTTGGCAAGACCCTACCACTAATCCGATAGAGAACCTAACTAAATTATCCCAAATCGCAGGAGCTTATGCTTCTGCTACTATTGAAAAAGCATCTGAAGTTCAACTATTGCTTAAGGATAAAGAGGATAAAATCCATTTTTGCAGCAATGGTTACAACAGGCCAGTGTTAGCTTGGAAGTAGAAGAAAAATTGGTAAAGTTACAACAGGACTTCCAGCAAATGCAGCTGGGTTATCAAAGCAGTCTGGCCAAAAAAGAATAGCATTTACTGTCCATGTTAGAAATGCACGAAGATGACCCTAAAGTCACAGAAACCCTTTCCTTGAATGATCAACTCTTACAATAGAAGGAAATGGTTTTCCAAACAATATTGCAATGGAACTCTCACTACGAAATGAGTGACAATATCACAAGTCAATTCGTAGATTTGTGACTTGATTATCATTTAATTTATAAGAAAGTTTCTAACTGTTCGAATTTGCAGGAATCAAAGGAAGGCAAGAAAGCAAGGTTGCCCAAGGTCAATGAATCCCACAAAGAAATCTTGTTTAATAAATGGGATGCACAGATCAAAAAAGCAGAACATGTGGTAGAAGAAGCAATGACAATAACAACTGATATCATTGACTGTGTCAATGAAAATCTACACAGGTCCAACCTAATATCAGAAACCGCTCTAGGATTTCTCCCAAAAATGCAGCAACTGCAAACGAGTTGGAGATATAAAGCTAAAGAAAAGGGAGAGTCAATAAAAAAGTTAACTAAGTTAAAATGGGACACTTACTGGAAATATTTGAGGAAACCACATAGTCAGTGTATGACTCTGAAGTGCCTTACAAATTCCACCGATAAGATAGTGCCAGCACTTACTCATTTTGTTTTCATAGGACAAGTAAAATTGGAGGTCAGCCAATCGACACTCTTGAAGCCAATGCTGGATACTTGCGACTTAAGGGAACAGATGCATAGTTGATCTTTATATATAGTTTTAGTTGAATTTCAATTTATTTTTTCTTTAGATGAGGATGGTCATTTAAACCTCCTCCTATATTTTTGTAATAACTATTTTTAGTCTTTAGTTAGTAGTATTTAAAACCCTCTCATGTATTTAGTGAAGGTCCAAAAATTTATCAAAAGAAGTTCTTCAGAAAATGCACTTTTGCCCCGTTGAGGAGGTTTAGATAAATGAATGGAAAGAGATTTATTTATATCTATGTTTAATGTCTGCTACTAAAATGCACTTCTGTACTCTTAGTAGATATTGAATTATGAGAAGATAGATCTATATTGCT
Source organism: Pinus taeda (assembly GCA_000404065.3). Classification (NCBI taxonomy): domain Eukaryota; kingdom Viridiplantae; phylum Streptophyta; class Pinopsida; order Pinales; family Pinaceae; genus Pinus; species Pinus taeda. The sequence continues at coordinate 112,256 of APFE030632813.1, read as the reverse complement.
AAAGCTCATGAGTAGGACTTATTATCAATGGTACTTTTATGTCTTAATTATTTTTGCTTATGCTTCAAGTGATATGTTATATGAAGGCCTGAATGTTTAGTTATCATTTTTTCACTTTTGTATGGTGGTAACTATTCCTTTTATGCTAAGTGTATGAATAACTCATTATGTGATATGCTTATCATAATTGTTTCGGCTAATTTGTTATAGGAAACAATTTACTTTCAATGGATTCTTTTCTTGTGGCAATTAAATAATCTTTACTACCGATTGTTGTCGGAAACTATTTTAGATCACATAAGCGAAGAGTTAACCCCGGAATAGTTTTTTAGAATTAGATGTTTCCATTCATTACAATAAATATGCATGTGTTAGATTATATTTAGATTAAAAGCACTCTCTTTAGAAACTTTTAAGAAGGAAAAAATCATCCCTTAGCATCATCACAAGAAAATTGGGAAACTGGTCCAATTACCCCAAGTTGGAGCCACAATCCCAAATGGAAATGGAGTTACTTTTAAGGTTTGGACCGAGTGGTTATCCATTTTTGTAGACCCAATTTTTGGGGCTTCAAAATATTTGGTGTTACAAGGAGGGCCTGAACTGTGAATGGCTAGTAAATCTAAATCCAAAACCCATTCTGAGAGTAAATCACCCTCAACATCTCCCCCGACTTCTCCATCGTATTCCAAGTCTTTAAAACTTAAGCGAGAAGCTGAGAAAATAATGACCACTACCGCAAACCTAAACATTTCAAATAAATCTAATATCGAACCCCCAGAAGTTCAGTCTTTGATCCATAAACTTCAAGGACTTTCCATATCACTACAGAAATCTGAATTATCTCAAGTTAGTGTGGCTTTGCAATATATTCCTTCTCATCCTCTTACGACATTACAAAGTGAAAATTTTAGTATTGAACCAATCGAATTGCCTCTGCCTAAAAGGAAAAGAGCAAGGAAGACACCTCAAGGGTCTGATAGTGAGACTCTTTCATCATCGTCATCCATTTCATCTTCTCCATTGCAAATTCAACCATCCACTCCTCCACTTCATATCATTGTTTAATAGAGTACTGGAACTTCAAAATCTTCATCCCAACGATAAGGAACTTCATCTGCGCTTTCCTCTATTAGTATTTCAGCAATACCTCAAAACCCATGGAATAATCTAGGGGCAGTCGCAATGCATGTCGCCTTGAGTCAATTACCGGCCCATCCTGAGAAATGGCTGCCCAAGTTTAATCCTGAAACAGGCATGCTAGCAGAAGAACACATAAATAACTTTATGCTATCAATAAAATTAAATGGACTTATAGAAGAAGAAGTTGTTGTTAGATTTTTCCATATACTTTACAAGGAGTAGCTGGGTCGTGGTATTTTTCATTACCATTAGGATCCATTACTAGTTGGAACATTTTCCAAGAGCAATTCTTGACAAAGTTCGGCGATGATAGGTCTATGGAAACATTGATCAATGATCTATCAAACCTTTAGATTGAACCGAGAGAACCTATGAAAGATTTCAACTCGCATTTCAACAAATTCTTGAATAAAATCCCTACCACTTCCAAGCCGAGAGAAGAAGTTCGAAGTGCATGGTACATATCTGCTTTACAATCGAATATAGAAATCTTTGTTGATAGGGCTGCCAAACCAAAATTGGCCAAAAACATGAAGGAAGCGATAACGGTAGAAATCATATCTTATCTTTAGAAAAGAAAAATGCTATTGATGAGAGAAAATCTAAGAAGGTTTCCTTTAGAGATGATCCTAAGAAAAATTAATTAAAGGACCCATTTGATTTCGAAGGATTACATAAAGTTTTAAAAACCATGTCTAATGAAATGGTTGACATTAAAAAACAAGTAGCAAACACTTTTTCTAAGAAACCTTACAAGCCTTTTAGGAGAAATCCTTCAACTAATCCAAAGCCTCCCAATGCCATAACAAATACATAATCTAAAGGAGAAGAAGAAGAAGTTTCCAATGAAGAACTTATTGATGAAAATGAGGTTGTAGAACTACAGGGAATGTGGGACTTCATTCTTCCAAACGAAGAGGATCAAGAGGCATCACCAGTTAGTACTAGAAGTAGAAATCGACTCGATCCTCCATAGCCCAGTTCTAAACAGAAGAACACAAGCTTGGTTTCCAAGGATAAAGTCCCAGTTAAGAAATCATCACCAAAAGCGACTCAAACAAACCCAATCCAATTCGAGTCATCAACTCCATATAAAACACTGATAATTTCCGATGAGATGGAGTACAATATTGTTGAAGACATCAGGAAGACTAGGGTCAACATTACTTTTCATGAACTGAGTAAATTAAAGCATCAACATAAACTACTTTTGAACAAGCTGGATGCAGTACCTGTTGCACCTCTTCCTGTCACTGTAATCTCGTAAGCTTCTCATGAAATGGGAAGACCTCCAACTAGTATGGCAAATAAAGTTGACCCAAATGATATTGCTTTAATTGGAGGTAGGTTAAAATCCCATACTCCTCCATTCCACCTCACTTTCGATTTTGTTTGAAAAAATTGCATAATTGTTCCATAGATTCAGGTGCTTCATCTAATATTTTGCCTAAAACAATTTCTGCAAAGTTAAACGTCCAACCTCAAAAATCTGCAATACGCATAGTTCAGCTGGATCAAACGCAAGTTGAAGTAATTGGTGAACTGAATCAAGTGACCATAAGGGTCTCATCGAATCCAAAGGTATGTCAAGTCATCGATATTTTAGTTGCAGACATTCCTGAATTTTATGGTTTAATTCTTAACAAGGATTGGTCTGAAAAGCTCCATGGATACTTTACGACCGACTGGTCGGATATGTGGCTCCCTTACAATGGTAAACCAAATCAGATAAAGGTTGAGCGAGAAAGACACCAAAAATACATAGTGGCAGAACTGGAAGGAGAAAATTAACCTATGGCGTACAACAACAATATAATTGGGAACTATTCTGTTGACTCTTTCTTAGGAAATTTTAATGCTCATACTTTGCCTTATATAGAACATTTTGTTTTGTCTCAACTACAAAAATTTTCTCAAACAGATAGTTCTAAATGTGTTAATTTTGTAGATAGTCCTGTAAATAACTCTTTGTTTTGGAAATTAATTTTTGACGGTTCTAAGTCTGATGATGGAGCAGGAGAATGATGTGTATTAATTAGTCCAGAAGGGAATAAAACCATGCTAACTTGTAGACTCGAGTTCAATTGCACAAACAACACTGAAGAATACAAATCTCTAGTGCAAGGGTTGTACAAAGTAATCAGACTGGACATTAGGTATCTACAAGTCTCTGGAGATTCTGAGATTGTTATTAAACAAGTATGAAATATTGTACATTCTCTATTAGGTCATTTAAAGCATTATCAATCTTTAGTACAAGATCTAACTACAAATTTTATAGCATTCAATATTTCATCCATCCCCAGACTCCAAAATGCTAGTGCTGACCTCCTAGCTAATGTAGCTTCCAAGCTCATTCCCTTAAAAGAGTATAGCCCAAACAGAATCTCAATTGAATTGATCTTTAGTTCCTCCATCCCTGATAATGTTACCAACTAGAGAGTTTTTAATGCTAACCTTGATATTGTAAGCTTTCTGACTTCAAAAGGATCTTACATTAATCACATAATTGACGAGGACCAACATGACAAGCAATTACAACAAGAGAGCACCAATAATGGCATACCAAAATCTATGGTCAAGTTAGAAGACCTATACAATTTAAAAGACTAATTCAAAAGGTCTACCAATTCAAAACTTTAGAGTTGAAATCTGAAATATGAATAAGTAAATCTAAGAATGGATACTATGTTGTAGAATATCAACTTAGGTCTTGTTCTAGCCCCAGAGGAAAAATTAGCCTTCGTTTGACTCCTGAAGCAGTATAAAAAGATGGGGTACATACGCATATCAAAAGATGCCTTTTGGGCTGATTAATGCTGGCACTACATTTCAAAGAGCCATGGATATTTCATTTAAGTGATTAGTAAACAAATCATTGGTCATTTACATAGATGACATAACAGATTATTCTAAAAAACATGGTAATCTCCTCAGAGATTTAAAGAAGATCTTTCAACGTTGTCAAAGGTATGGAATTTCACTTAATCCAAAAAAGTCCTTTTTTTACATTATGTGAAGGAAAAATTCTTGGATTTATAGTGTCTAAATCTTGAATCCATATTGATCCAGATAGGATTAAGGAAATTTCTGAAGTATACTTACCACATAATAAGAAAGGAATGCAATCCTTACTTGGTCAAATTAATTTTGTTAAAACATTTGTCACAAACTTCTCAAGGATTGTGTCACCATTACAAGCAATGGTCAAGAAAAAATCACTCATTAAATGGGGTCAGGCAGAATATGAAGTGTTCAATCTGATTGAGTAAGTGATTGTTAATGCCCCATCCCTCGCGACTCCAAATTTTTCCAATCCTTTTATTTTTTATACATTTGCCTCTAAGAAGTCATACGCTGCAATACTCACACAAGCCAAGAAAGACATAGTCGAAGCCCCAATTTCCTTATTTAATTAAAAATTTTAAGGGGCTGAATTAAATTATTCTGACGTTCAGAAACAAGCTTATGTGGTTTTCAAAGAAATCAAACACTTTAGACCCTTTCTTCTTAAGACCCATACAAAGATAATTGTGCCATTTCTAGTAGTAAGACATCCCATGGTACAGAAATACATGGGTGAAAAGAGAGAAAATTGGGTCACTTCCCTATAAGAATACAACAATGAGATTAAGCCAAAAAATATTGTAAAAGGTCAACGCTTTTGCAGAAATTCAATTGGAGCATCGCTTATATCATAAATACCATCTCCCAATCAAGAGGTACAAATGTATGAGGTAAGCCTAAACGATATTGAATCAAGATATGCTGGTGTCATGTTTTATTTAAAAAATGGATATGCTCCTTCAAATTTGAATCATACAAAGAAAAGAGCCCTAAGATTGAAATCTAAGCAATATCAACTTGTAAACAATGTTCTTTTTAGGATGAATTATGATTCTTTTCTTCTTCGATGTCTTGAGAAATCTGAAGCTAAAAAATGTTGCAGGAACTCCATGATGGACTAGCAGGTGGACATTACACAGGAGATGCAACAACACACAAAATTTTGTGCGACGGATACTATTGGCCTACTTTATTTAAAGATGCACATAGCTATGTAAGGAAATCTCAAGTTTGTCAAACTGCTGCTGGAAGAAAAAAGAAACCATCATTGCCATTGCAACAAATTAATATCGACCAACCATTTGAGCAATAGGGATTTGATATAATAGGTGAGATCGTTCCTCACTCTTCTAAACAACATAGGTACATCCTTACAGCTACAAATTTTTTTACTAAATGGGTAGAAGTAGTTCCTCTCAAGGCAGCTAATGCTGAACATATCATCAATTTCATAGATCAGTTCATAATTAGCAGGTTTGGCTTACCTTAAGCTTTAATGTTTGATAATGCATGATATTTTTCTGGCAATGCTATGACTAAATTTGCACTTAAAAGAGGTTTTAAACTTAATTATTCTGACAATTATTATCCACAAGGGAACGGGTTGGCTGAATCAACAAATAAAAACATAATCAAAATCATTAAGTGAACTCTTGATCAGAACCATAGAAATTGGCACAAATATTTGATGTATGCTCTTTGGGCAGATCGAATAACTCAAAAGGCTTCCATCGGCACTTCTCCATTTAATTTAGTTTATGGGAAAGAAGTAGTTCTCCCAACTCATCTCGCAATTCCTTCTTTAGCCTTAGTTCAATTTATTGAAGAAACACCTTCTTCATCTTTGCAACTAAGACAATTGTAGATCCTTAAGCTAGAAGAGCAACAAGAACAAGCCAAAATTACTCTTGCACACCATCAAGCATTAGTAAAGGCTTCCTTCAATTCAAACATGGTATCTAGGAAGGATTTTCAAATTGGAGATTTAGTATTGAAATGGGATAAGGCTCACGAAGAAAAAGGCAAACATTCTGAATTACAATGGATGTGGCTTGGACCATTCCAAATTGTTGAAATCATAGGTCCATCGACTTTCATGTTGCAAGATTTAGCAGGGAAAAGAGAATCTTTACCTGTTAATGGGCAGATCCTTAAAAAATGCTTTCCATAGACGATGACCACTTCTATTTTTGTAAATTATTATTTATAGATTTATCTTGATAATAAAACAGGTTGTAAATGGTTACGTTTGGATTTCATGAAAAATATTAGCGTCTCCTGTAAAATTTTTTTTTTCACTTGTATAAATGGAACTGATTTGGAAAATTAATCATTATTATTGAAAAATATAGCCAAGTGCTACAAGCCTGAAAATTTTACTAGTTTCAACCTTACAAATTTTGATTAAAAACAACCTTTAGTGGGAATTTGTTTTATATCGGTCATAAAAAGCATAAGCAACAAAATGAAGGTTCGTTGTAGAGAACATGTCTTCAAAAACTCTATAATTGTCATCTAGAGCTATTCTTAAGGAACCAATGACTTCCTCCCCACTTAGGGAATTACAAGTTTTAAGAGTAATCCACCTATGCACTATAAACTTAAAGAATAAGAGGTCTCATTAAGATCCATCTTATCGTGATCATAAATATTATAACTAGCTGACATTGCCAAGCTACATACCAAAACAGGGAAATGACTGAAGATTATTGCAATCAAAAGATAGGGGGTCTCATCACAAGCCAACTTGTTCAGTAAAGTTATAAATCAAGTGAATGGCACTGCCAAAATTTGGCCACCAAACCAAGACATTGTTCTTTAGTAATTAAGAGGAAATGAAAACATTAAGTGTGAATGTGGATTTATCTTTGAAAATTGTATACTTCTTGAAGTAGGATACTGAATCATTGCTGGGTAACAGGTAACCCTCTTGAGGCTATAAACGCCTACTGGCAGCAGAGGCTCTACCTACGACAAATGAGCATACTTAAAACTGATCTACATAGATGTCTTTGTTTTTATCATTACAAACCAAGTAGTGCCTAGTGTAAATGCAATGACTAGCTTTGGGAAGAAAATAATTAGAATTAGCACCGAAGAAACAAATTATTGTTAATGGAAAAGAGCATTATGCACTTTATATTTCTGTAATAAAGTTTGATTCTCTAGAAAAATTTTATGTTTTGGAAGTTTTAGAAAATTCAAAAGATAATTAGAGATAATTGGTTCATTCTAGTGAGTTGCCAATTGTTGTGGCTAGCGACAACCCCCCTTTTTATTTAGTATTAGGAATAACACTAAATAAATGGTGACCCTTCTAAAATAGAAAACTAGCACTTAGAATTCCCTTTTAATAAAACACATTATCTTTCCTCACTTTGTGCACATTTAAATTTAAGTGTTAAAGCTTCCTTATAAAGAATTGCAATGTTACCATTAAGGCTAGGAAAAACATCTGCAAACAGAAAGTCTTAAGTATTATGAAAAGTCTCAAATAAAATCATTCTCTTAATGATGAACATCACATCGCAAAATGGTAACAAAGGGCATCATATATAAAGAAATTTTCGGAATTGTAAAAATGAAATGATGCGAGATTGTGGGCCACATAGATTCATCGTGATCGCGGATCCCATATATCACAACACCACCTAACATAAAACATCCTGATATTGCGAAAAGTGATAAAGCATCTCACAAATCACATCTCACAATTGAATAATGAAGCAAATGATTGTTAATGAAAAAGAATTAACGATATTACGATCTGTGATATTGCGATCTAAGATATCGCGAAGAAACTTGAAAAACCACTTTATCACAGATCAAAAGGGATCAGAGTTCAATGAAATATTTGTCGTCATCTAATACTGAATTATGGGAATTAATGTCAACTTAGTGGTTTATTGATGGTTGTTTATGAGAAATGATTTAGATTTGAGCAAAAGGGTTATTTCACGCAAGGTGATATATTTGATGTGATTTTAAAATTAAGAGCTTTCCCATCATCTTATTTTTTACCATCATTCGTTATCTTTCTTATTGTGTCTTAGTTCTCTACTTGTGAACTTACATGAGCGGTACATAGAATAATACACAGAGCAGTGCACAAAATGTGATGGGGAAGAAATGAAATGCTCTGGTATCTGAAAAATTATAGATGACTCCATTATTCATGGACACCACTTGTACCAAAGAAGCCAGAATATCTACCTGGGAAGACATGTATATACTTCTGGAGGAAGAAAACCCGAGAGTAATGGAACTTACAGCTATGGCAGATGGACGCGGGTCATCCAAAGAATCACTTACAGGGCTTGCATGCTCATTCCTGCACCATATCGCAGCAAGGCCAAAAATACTTCCCTATACAGATATGGTCAAATGGGTGATAGACCATGTTGATATAATAAAGAGGCAATTCAAGACGTGGAACCATGAAGTTATAGGTTCATTTACCCCACAGAATTTAAGATGCATGTATCATTTTCCAGAGCCATACGCTAGCTATAACAAATAGTTTGTGGAGAAATTCACCAAGGAGAATGCAGATTTGGTGGAATGAACCAAAATCTAGTTAGCGAAGGAAGAGTTGCTAAAGAAGGACAAAAATGGTATGTACAACACTGGTTCCCTCTCTTCTTTGTATTTTTTTGCTGCTGCAATGTTATCAGGCTATTCGAAAAACCTGATATCAATAAGTTTTCATCCCAGTGGCTACCCCTACTGGATGCGGCCACCAACTCCACTATAATAGAATGGGCCCAAATAGTGTCTGATAACTTAGCCTCTGCTATTTGGAATTATCAGCCTAAAAGGAGTTTTTATCATAGGTTTTATCTTCCCTTCTTTCTAGCTACCTATGTCATGGATGCTATCTATTTTGTTTCTAAATTTCCTCTCATGGGTTGGAAATGGATGGTACAAAATCCCTTACCGATTCAAGTCTACCATAAGGGACTGTGGGATTCTAAGTTCACCCCATATTTTTATAAAATTTTCCATGGAGTTATGCTACCCATTCACAGGATGTTGTATAATACAGATGCCCCAAGATTTTCTCCTGAAGCTGAAATTGATATTCTCCCTATGGGAAGATGATTCAGAGAAGAATGTTTCACTTATATTAGAGTATTTGGAAGCATTGCCTCTCCTCATATACTTCCCTTGTATGTTCCTGACAAATTGATTGCCTGGGAAATAGTCTACCAAACCTGTGGGGTTGGGTGAATGAATGGAGAACTTAAGTACAAGAAAAAGGCAATCTAGCTACAATTCCCTATGGTCTATGGTGCTTTTGTATTGTTTGATATAGGTCATGCTTTTAGCGAAGTAGACAACATGTTGAGTCTACAATTACTTAAATTCCCAGGGAGACAATTTTATGCCTTTGATGTGATAAAGAATTTTACCACGACAATTAAAATAAAGGTGTTCACTAAGGAAGATGATCTCTTCGACAACGTTTTCAAGTAGATAAGCACGCTCATACACATCTTACACATGGCCCAAATCCATTTTGGCCCAGTAGAACTCCAAGAGTTTAAACTCTACAGAGAATAAAGGTTGGCAAATGTCCCATTGGACAAATTGCGTGTAGAACCAATGAGGGAAATCACTCCCAGCATTAGCATGAGTGGAAGCTCAGGGCAAGACAAGTCTAAATCTATGTCTGAAAGAGAATCGCTAGAAAGGTCTAGATGGTCAAAGAGCGATCACAACATGAGTGAAGGATCAGTTAGGGATACTACCTAGTCCAAGGAGAATCCTGAGTGGCAAGTGTTGTTTCCAAAATAGGTCAAAATTCTCGCTCCCCTCATCTAGCCAACAAAGCCATTAAGAATAGATCTGGAGAAAGAATGGGAAAACTTTATGAATTGATCATCTTGGAGGAGAAAAACGTAGAGACACCAAGAAATCTAGCATAGACAACCATAGAAATGGTGATTGAAATAGTTGTCAATGCTCCAGAAGCTAAGCACATTCCCATAGCTCCGTCATACGAAATTATACTAAATATAGAGGAAATCCCTCCTCTAGATGTGTTTTATGGTCTGCAGCATAAAGTTATGGTAAAGAGACAGAGAAATAAGTGAAGACTAGACAACATGCTCTCACCTTAAGCAAAGTCACTGGATGTCCTTTGGTAAGACCCTACCACTGATCTGACAAAGAACCTGACTAGATTATCCCAAATGGCAGGAGCTTATGCTTCTGCTACTTTTGAAAAAGCATCTGAAGTTCAACTATTGCTTAAATATAAAGAGGCTAAAATCCTATTTTTGCAGCAACAGTTATAGCAGGCCAACATTAGCCAAGAAGCAGAAGAAAAATTAGTAAAGTTACAACAGGACTTGCAGCAAATGCAGCTTGGTTATCAAAGCAGTCTGGCCAAAAAAGAACAGCATTTACAGGCCATGTTAGAAATGCACAAAGATGACCCTAAAGTCATAGAATTTGTCACAGAAGCCCTTGCCCTAAATGATCAAATCTTGCAAAAGTAGGAAACAATTTGCCAAAGAATATCGCAATGGAACTCTCACTGTGAAATGAATGAAAATATAACAAGTCAAGTCATAGATTTACGACTTGATTATGATTTAATTTATAGTAAAGATTCTGACTATTTTAATTGGTAGGAATCAGAGGAAGGCAAGAAAGCAGGGTTTCCCAAGATCAATGAATCCCACAAAGAAATGTTGTTTAATAAATGGGATGCACATATCCAAAAAGAAGAATAGGCAGCGGAAGAAGTAGTGACAACTACAAGAAATATCATTGATTGTTTCAATGAAAGTCTGCATAGAGCCAACCTAATATTGGAAACCACTCCAGGATTTCTCCCAAAAACATAGCAACTACAAACGAGTTGGAGACATAATGCTGAAGAAAAGGCAGAGTCAATAAAAAAGTTAACTAAGTTAAAATGGGACACTTACTGGCAATATTTGGTGAAACCACACAGTTAGTGTATGACTCTAAAGTGACTTACAAATTCTGTCGAGAAGATAGCACCAGCGCTTGCTGATTCCAATTTCGTAGGATAATTAAAATCGAAGGTCGGCCAACCGACACTCTTGAAGCCAATGCTGGAAACTTGCGACTTAAGAGAAAAAATGCATAGTTGATCTTTAGATACAGTTTTAGTTCAATTTCAATTTATTTTTTCTTTAGATGAGGATGGTCATTTAAACCTCCTCCTATATTTTTGTAATAACTATTTTTGGTCTTTAGTTAGTAGTATATAAAACCCTTTCATGTATTTACAGAAGGGTCCATAAATTTATCAAAAACAGTTCTTCAGAACATGCATTATTGCCCTGCTCAGGAGGTTTTGATAAATGAATGGAACAATATTTTTTTATATCTATGTTTAATGTCTGCAAATGAAATTCACTTTTGTACTCTTAGTATATATTGAATTATGAAAAGATAAATCTATATTGCTGAAGCTCATGAGTAGGACTTATTATCAATGGTACTTTTATCTCTTAATGATTTCTGCTTATGTGTCAAGTGATATGTTATTTTTAGTTGTTTATATATGAAGGCCCGAATGTTTAGTTATCATTTTTACACTTTTGTACACTGACAACAATTCTCTTTATGCTGAGTGCATGAATAACTTATTATGTGATAATCTTATGTTATGAAACAAGCTCACAAAAAGATAGAAAAGATAGATCCATGCCTTAGAATTCAGCCTCTCCGAGGGGGCAACCTCCTTTACATTACACAAATGAATAATTCTTTCCTGATTCAAATGCAAAACCCTCCTTTCTATATATAGGAGTCTAAGGAGTCACAATATAACCCAACTAAACTAACAATAATAATATAAAGCCACAAAAATGACAATAAAGGGATTATATGGGGACAATAGGGACACAACAATATTAATAAGGGATACAACTACAATAGTAATGGGGTAATCACTAGTATTATAGGAACCTAACATGCCCCTCTCCTTCAAAAAAGTGTTGTCCTCAATGCTTGAGTAGTTCTAGATGCTTCTGTATAAAAATCTCATCCTCTCATGTGGAATCTTCAGCAGATAAGTTCTTCCACTTGATGAGATACTCCGAAATTGATCGATGTCGTAGTTGTCATGTTCTTGTTTCTGTGACTGCTTCCGGTTCCAATCTAATTTTTCCTTCCTCATCAAGTTCTAGCAATATTGTTTGAATTTGGATCTTGTCACCTATAACTTTCTTTAAACATGAAACATAGAAAACTGGGTGCACTTGAGAAGCTGCAGGAAGCTCCAATTTCTACATCATCGTACCAATCTTTTGCAACACCTTGTACGAACCATAATACTTTGGTGATAATTTATTATCCTTCTTAGCTTGCATGAGGGAAATTTGTTTATATGGTTGTAGCCGTAGGAATACCCAATCACCTACATCAAAACTTCTTTCGCTACGATGTTGATCTGCCTGTTGTTTCATTCTATTATGTGCCAACACGAGGTTATCCTTTAACAGTTGGAGGACTTGATGTTGATGTTCGATGTGATGTTCCACTACTTGAACCTTTGAATTTCCTCTTAAATATGATGTGATGGATGGTGGCTGATATCCATAGAGTGCCATAAATGGGGTCATTTTTGTTGTTGTATGGAAGGAAGTGTTATACCACCATTCATCTAGAGGCAACCATTTGACCCATTGTGTCTGTTTATCATATACAAAGCAACAAAGGTATCCTTCCAAACATTTGTTTACTCTCTCAGTTTGCCCATCAGATTGAGGATGATAAGATGAGGTATGAGCTAACTGAGTACCAAGATAAGAAAATAATTCCGTCCAAAAATTTCTAGTAAAAATGGGATCTTTGTCACTAACAATAATCTTTGGGTTTCCATGTAGCTTTTGAATTGTTTCCATAAATGCAGTAGATACTATACTGGCTTTAAATGGATGTGATAATGCACAAAAGTGTGCATACTTAGTAAGTCTGTCAACTACCACGATGATGAGACTCTTTCCCTCAGACTTGGGTAAACCTGTGATAAAATCCATTGAAACCTCCTCCCAACGTTGGCTTGGAATGGAAAAAGGTTGTAATAGACCCGGTGTCTTAATTGTTTCAACTTTATTTTGTTGGCAAACCAAACATTCTGCCACAAACTTTTGAATATCTGATTTAAGGCCATCCCAAAAAAATTCCTTCTTAACCCTGTGGTAAGTTTTTTAAAAATCCTGAGTGCCCTCCTAAGGGAGAAGTGTGCAATTCCATAAGAATCTTTTGTTTTAGCTGGGAATTCTTACAGAGGTATAAGCGATCTTTGTACCATAACAAATCATGTTGCCAACTAAATGTATCCGACGTACTAGTTGTTGTAACTTTCGAATAAGTGGCCACACTTCTTCGTCATTCTTCCATTCCTCCCTTGCTTCATTTATCCAATCTGGTTGGATAATAGAAATGGCACACAACAATGCTTCCACATCCTCATCCTTTCTTGAGATTGCATCTGCCACCACATTTTGCTTCCCTTTTTTGTAGATGATTTCAAAGTCATAACCCAACATCTTTGTGACCCACTTTTGTTGCTCTTCAGAGGATAATCTTTGTTCTAAAAAGTATTTAAGGCTATCATGATCCGTTTTTACCTTGAAGTGTCTTCCCATTAGGTAGGGTCGCCATTTCTTAAGTGCATGTAGTATTGCCAACATTTCCTTCTCATAAATAGCTTTGTGTAAAAACTTTCCCTTGATTGGACGAATTTGAAAAGCAATGGGTCTTTCGTCTTGCATTAAAACGACACCAATTCCATTTCCTGAAGCATCACATTCCACAATAAAGGTTTTTGTGAAGTCTGGTGTAGCTAAGACTGGTGCTTGGCACATTGCCTCTTTAAGATGTTCAAAGGCCTTTGTTGCTTCCGGAGTCCATGAAAATGCATATTTCTTCAATAATGTTGTTAGAGGGGCTGCTATTCTCCCATAATTCTTAACAAACTTGCGATAATACCCTGTCAACCCAAGAATCCTCGCAGATGCTTTATGGATGTGGGAATTTTCCATTCCTTAATGGCTTTAATTTTGCTAGGGTCTACCTTAACTCCTTCATGAGATACAATATGACCCAAATATTCCACCTCCTGGACTCCAAAGAAACATTTGGATCTTTTGCATATAATTGTTTCTCCTCCAATAGTTGTAGCACCCTGTCAACATGTTCAACATGATCCTTCCAAGACTTGCTGTAGATTAGTATATCATCAAAAAATACTAACACAAATTTTCTAAGGAATGGTTTGAAATTTGAATTCATCAAACTTTGAAATGTTGAAGGTGCATTGGTAAGGCCAAAAGGCATGACCAAAAATTCATAATGACCCTCATGAGTTCTAAATGCTGTTTTCGTCATGTCTTCAATCTTCATCCTGATTTGATGATATCCTGAACGAAGATCCAACTTGGTGAAGGAAA
>APFE030632813.1:2149-95014 GCA_000404065.3 Pinus taeda | reverse complement strand
CTGGCTTTAAATGGATGTGATAATGCACAAAAGTATGCGTACTTGGTAAGTCTGTCAACTACCACCATGATGACACTCTTTCCTCAGACTTGGGTAAACCTATGATAAAATCCATTGAAACCTCCTCCCAACGTTGGCTTGGAATGGATAAAGGTTGTAATAGACCCGGTGTCTTAATTGTTTCAACTTTATTTGGTTGGCAAACCAAACATTCTGCCACAAACTTTTGAATATCTAATTTAAGGCCATCCCAAAAAAATTCCTTCTTAACCCTGTGGTAAGTTTTTAAGAATGTCGAGTGCCCTCCTAAGAAAGAAGTGTGCAATTCCATAAGAATCTTGTGTTTGAGTTGGGAATTCTTAAAGAGGTATAAGCGATCTTTGTACCATAACGAATCATTTTTCCAGCTAAATGCATCAGATGTACTAGAATATTGTTGTAACTTTCAAATAAGTGCCCACACTTCTTCATCATTCTTCCATTCCTCCCTTGCTTTGTTCTGGTTGGATAATAGAAATGGTGTGCAACAATGCTTCCACATCCTCATCCTTTCTTGAGAGTGCATCTGCCACCACATTTTTCTTCCCTTTTTTGTAGATGATTTCAAAGTCATAACCCAACATCTTTGTGACCCACTTTTGTTGCTCTTCAGAGGATAATCTTTGTTCTAAAAAGTATTTAAGGCTATCATGATCTGTTTTTACCTTGAAGTGTCTTCCCATTAGGTAGGGTCGCCATTTCTTAAGTGCATGGAGTATTGCCAACATTTCCTTCTCATAATTAGCTTTGTGTAAAAACTTTCCCTTGATTGGACGACTTTCAAAAGCAATGGGTCTTTCATCTTGCATTAGAACAACACCAATTCCATTTCCTGAAGCATCACATTCCACAATAAAGGTTTTTTGTGAAGTCCGGTGTAGCTAAGACCGGTGCTTGGTACATTGCCTCTTTAAGATGTTCAAAGGCCTTTGTTGCTTCCGGAGTCCATGAAAATGCATCTTTCTTCAATAATGTTGTTAGAGGTTATGCTATTCTCCCATAATTCTTAACAAACTTGTGATAATACCCTATCAACCCGTGAAATCCTCACATATGCTTTATGGATGTGGGGATTTTCCATTCCTTAATGGCGTTAATTTTGCTAGGGTCTACCTTAACTCCTTCATGAGATACAATATGACCCGGATATTCCACCTCTTGGACTCCAAAGAAACATTTGGATCTTTTTGCATATAATTGTTTCTCTCCAATAGTTGTAGCACCCTGTCAACATGTTCAACATGATCCTTCCAAGACTTGCTGTAGATTAGTATATCATCAAAAAATACTAACACAAATTTCTAAGGAATGGTTTGAAATTGAATTCATCAAACCTTGAAATGTTGAAGGTGCATTGGTAAGGCCAAAAGGCATGACCAAAAATTCATAATGACCCTCATGAGTTCTAAATGCTATTTTCGGAATGTCATTCAATCTCATTCTGATTTGATGATACCTGAAGCGATCCAACTTGGTGACGTAAATTGATCCTGAATTCACAAGTAATTATCAATGACAGGAATGGGGAACTTATTTTAATAGTGAGCTCGTTGAGCTCCCTATAATCCGGACACATGCACCATGATCCATCCTTCTTGTGCACCAATACTACTGGAGCAGAGAAAGAACTTTGACTCGGTTGAATTATACCAGCCTCTAGCATTTCTGCAACCATACGTTCAATTTCACTCTTTGGACATAGGGATATCTATACGGCCTGATGTTTGGAGGAACACTTCCTGGAATTAGATGAATAGCATGATCATGATCACGCACAGGTGGGAGACCTTTAGGAGTCTCAAATACCTTGGAATGAGTATCCAGGACTTTTTGGAGATCTGGAGAAATAGATGATTCCGAGATGTGGAAACATCTAGCAAACATAATTGTGCAATTACACCTCTTTGTTGCTTTTTTAGAAGCTTTGTCACACCGTTAGAGATGATTATCTTTCCCAATTTCCCTGCAATACCCCTTAATTCAACTTCCTTTCCTTTCACAGAAAATTTCATGAAAAATTCTTGAAAATTAAAAGCTATTATACCCAAGGATTTGAGCCATTGGACTCCTAGTACAACATTAGCACCTCCCTTTGGAATGGAAAGCATTGGGCTAGTCAATAATATCCTCCCATGGCTAGCTTGAGATTATGGCACTTTCCAAAGTAATTTATCGTTCTTCCATTTGCAATCATCACTTGGCATTCTGGTGTTGGATATAGGAAGCAATTCAATTCTTTTGCTATCTTACAATGAATAAAATTGTGGGTACTTCCTGAATCAATCAACACTATTACCTTTTTCTTCTTTATTTGTCTTTCTATCTTGATGCTTTGAGGAGTGGTAATTCTCGCCAATGCCTTACAAGATATGGTCGGATTCATTTCTTCTTTATCTAGGCTTTGTTCCTAGAGTATATCCTCTTATTTTAATTTGTTTTACTCATTTTCTTCTTCCTCTTCACAATTTATGTAGAATAATTTCTTCTTAGCACACTTATGACCTTTAGTGTATTGGCTATCACAACCGTAACAAAGCCCTTTTTATCTCTTTTCTTCCAATTTTTGTGGTGTCAACCTTACAGGTTGTGGAAGACAAGGGGCAACAACACGTCCATCTTTATAGTTGTGAGTGGTATTTTTCCTTGTTGCCATAATTTTGCTTTCCATTTTTCTTCGTAACCTGAATGCCTTCTCTAATGAATCAGTTTCCCAAAGGTGAACATCATGTTGGATATTATCCTTTAAAGTCCCTATGAACACATCAATCCTATCCTCCTCTGAAATATTTTTTACACTTATGTTAAATTTTTGGAACTCCTCAATGTGCTCCATTATTGAACCCTTTTCTTTGAGACTTATCAATTGGCTGAAAAAAGTGTTTCTTTTTGTATCCTCATAATGTGTTGTCATTTCTTCTATAAAAATTGCCTAAGTGATAGTTTTTTTACGAGAGAAAAGCTATTGATACCATACAAACTTATTTTGTTCTAAATATAAAGTTGCAATATGTACCTTTTGTGTGTTTTGCACATCATTGAGGTCGAAAAATTGCTCCATCTGTAATATCCATGTTGTTCCATCCTTTCCATCAAACTTCCTCATATCGATTTTTGGAATATGGTGGGTTTTTGATCCAATATTAGAGTCTATGAAATCATGATTAACATTTCCTTTGTTCTCATCATGAGTTTCCTTTACTACCCTTTCACCATTAGTAAACATTTCTTGTAGAAACTTTGTTAAATCTGTCTTCAAATCTTCCATGCCTGTCTTCAAATCTTTCTTCAAATCTATCTTCAAATTGTCCATCTTAGCTTCCATGTCATTCATCTTAGCTTATACAACTTTCTTTAAACAATCCATCTTAGCTTCTACACATTTATTTAAACCATCCATTTTAGCTTCTACGTCTTTCTTTAAACCATCTATCTTAGATTTTGTTCCTTTTTGTGCAAGTGACACTTGTTGCACTTGATCTCATAATTTTGATATATCATGTTGCATTTCTTCCTCTTCTTCATGAGTCATGCTAGAGCTTTCAGGTTTCTTACTAGGTGTTTGCATTTTCTTTCCTCATGGCATTAATTACTGATAATAATGCTTTACTATGCCCTTTGAATTCCTTCAAACTAATTTTTCAAACAAAGTTTATGCAAAAAATTAAAAAAAAATTGCACACCTTTTTTCACTTTTTATGAGCTTAATATTCGAATCCGATGTATCTTTGTAATTTCGTGTCATCCAGTTCTGAAATTGCAACTTGTGGTAGCCCTCTGTGTCCTCCTTCCAATGCCACCAATCTGATCCAAATTGGATTCTCCAAGGAAGAGTTATGCCAAGTCTCCCACAGTGGCCTGATTATAGACTAGTTCAGTAGAGCGAACTTGTATGACATGCCATGAGTCACTATTTCGACCTTTGGCTCTGAAAAATATGTATACGAAACTATAGTCCGTTCTCTTTCTGCACCTTCTTACAAAATTTCAATCCGATGCTCAGAGAGAAAGTTATGATGATTTTTTCCAAGTCACCTGTTTGGAATGTAATCCAGGAGTCTGCAAAAAGACCAATTCCTCAGATCGTATCTCCACAAATATATCGCGAAGAGCACTGAAATTCGAACCCAAAGTTTAGTGCAACTTTGTCTCAAATGGATTTTGCTTTTAGCTTCTGAAACATCGCAAAAAATAGTTATAGCAAAAATGCCATGATGACCTATTTGGAGTAGCGAAACCATAGAAATCAAAGCTCTGATACTAAATGTTATGAAACCAGCTCACAAAAAGATAGAAAAGATAGAACCACGCCTTAGAATTCAGCCTCTTTGAGGGGGAAACCTCGTTTACATTACACAAATGAATGATTATTTGATGATTCAAATGACAAAACCTCCTTTCTATATATAGGAGTCTAAGGAGTCACAATATAATCCAGTCGACCTAACAATAATAATATAAAGCCACAAAAATAACAATAAAGGGATTCTATGGGGCACAGTAATAACAATATGGGGACAATAAGGGCACAACAATATTAATAAGGGATACAACTACAATAATAATGGGGTAATCACTAGTATTATAGGAACTTAACAACTTATCATAATTGTTTCGACTAATTTCTTATACGAAACAATTTACTTTTAATGGATTCTTTTCTCGTAGCAATTGAATAATATTTATTACCAATTTCTGTTGGAAACTATTTTAGATCGCATAAGTGAAGAGTTAATCATGTGATAATTTTTTCAGAATTAGATGTTTCCATTCATTATAATAAAATTTCATGTGTTAGATTAGATTTGGATTAAAAGAATTCTCTTTAGAAACTTTTAGGAATGAAAACATCATCCCTTATCATCATCACAAACAAATTGGGAAATTGGTCCCATTACCCTCAGTCGGAGCCGCTATCCCAAACAGAAAAGGAGCTACTTTTAAGGTCCAGATCAGGTGGTTATCCCCCTTGTTGTAGACCCTATTTTCAGAGCTTCAACAAATCAGTATACTTAGTGATTTTAAACAAGGCCAAAATGGCATTAATCAATCCCATCATTTTAAGTTTCTTTTTGGATAAATTTACACATTATTAGAAACTCAGAGGATCAAACAATGGAACTACAAATAATATAAGATCATAATTTATGAATATCTATATATTTTTATAGATACATATGTAAAGAATTAGTAGATCCATCAATAATAAGCTAGGGCACTTAGGAGTGGGAGTCGAAGTGGAAAGCAAGAGTGGAAGCGAGTGCGGGGAGTGACATTTTCAAAATATTTTCGATTGGGAGATATTTTTATATAATATATAGTTTTATATATTTTGATGCATATACGTCAATAAAATCATATAGAATGATGAATTAGTGATAAAAAAACATAAAATCGGGGATAAACCAGATAACACCATTCATCTAGTGGTTATAACCTTCATCAATCATAGGTCCACAAATTACAAGCTCTCATTTATATAGCATGTAAGGGTGCACATAACCAAAATAACATCAAGTGTAATCTATCTCTGAATCAAAATTAGAACATCAAATAGGCACTAGATGGCCTCTAGAATTCATAAAAATCATGTTACAATAAATACCTACATATCATTAAAATCATTGCCCTATCTTGGGGTCTTTCTCATTAATATCACCTTGTAAGCATTAACATAAGATAAAATAAATTTAGCATGTCAAGTCAATATTTTTTGAGTTGTGGGGACATTGTTAGTACGGTCATGATAAAGGAGTTCGAAAACCAATGTCACTAACACCAAATTACATAGAGGGTTTGGTTCTCTTGATTAAATATGAGTTCCATATGGTAGTACATGGAAAAATCTAATGGTAGCATTCCCATCCCCCAATCCTGAATTCCCGAAAAAATGATAAGTCTATCGGATTTTGGGTGAGATCTAAAATTCTACTTTATCCTTATCAAATCTAATGAGGTCAAAACCACTCTCAAACATCTTGTGTCATGTAACGGTAATGCTAAAAATTTATGTAAAATGATGAAAATGAAAGATAAAGGGGAATGCCACATTTACTTTAAGAATTTAACATTACCATGAATTACATATCAATATTAGGGCCATAGGCTTGAATATTAGGTTATCCCACTCAAAAATTATTATTTCCAACATTCAATAGCTTCCTCTATTGCTCTGGAATTGGTAGGGACTAAAAATTGTTTAGGGAGAAAATTTCAGGAGTGCACTCTCAAGGTCGCTCATGATGCGCTCCTTCTTGGAGCACATTTCATGAATGAATTTGGGGAGAGGGGGATCGGGCTGCTCCCCTGCAACCTTGGTAATAAGTATTTATAATTTTATCTATATAAATAAGTTTTAATTTGGGGTATGTTGTGACTATTAGAGCATTTGTTTAGTCAACAATATTATTCTCTTTCATTACATTTAATGAAATTTTCAGACATACCTTATGGTCAATGAAATTTTCATCTAGATGGTGCAATGCCTTGGAGCTCTGCAACCCACTTCAGCTTTTCCATGGTTCAATGTCATAATTAGGCTTTTAAATGGTTGTTTATGTTTACACTTCTGGTTTGTGGAATGATTTTGTCCTTCAATATGTTGAAGTTAAGTTCTTTTATCGTAAATTTTGGAAATATTTCAAAATATGATTAATGAGATGTTAAAATGTGAAATTAATTGTTCAACTTTACTCTTATGATAAAATTCTAAAATATTCCCAAATTCTAAAATAAATTATAGATAAACACATCCTTTCTCTATCATTTATCTCTTTCTACTATTTATCTATCTATTACTATTTTTTTACTAGTCACTTTGTACATAGGATTAGGGTTATTGGTCATTTTCCTCGCTTTTAAAGTTGAAAACTTGTTCCCATTTTTTTCTTTCTAATATTATTTTTTTGCTTCTTATATATTAAAGAAATATTTGCAATAAAGTTGAGATTAAGTTATGGTGTATTTTATATTTTCTTCAGGGAAAAATGTAAGTTGTAGTTGGAGTATTTTAGCAAAAAAATATGTGGAATTTGCATCCTATAAATAGGTATTTTCAAGATTTTTAAAATGATAGGTTGTATTTATTTGATGTATGCACTTTTATGTATTAAAATAGATTTAAATTATAACCCTGATTTTTCGGCTTCTCCATTTTTTTTCCAGTGATGATCCCAAATATGGTTACAATGATGCTATAGGAAAATATGAGAATTTATTGGTAGCAATAATAAGTGATCCAACAAAGGTAGCAAGTTGATTCTCTCATACGTGGTGTGGGGTTTTACTAGCATATGTATAAAAGTATTTTGTTGGGTATGTTTCAGTTGTAGTTAGCTTGTACAGTCTTATGAAGCCTCTATTCTGTATGTGTGTTTCTCTCATAATTTATGTTTGTTGTTAGGTTGATTTTTTATTTGGTAGGGCTCAATGTTATATCCCGACGTACTATTAGTTATGTATATGCTCGAAAGACGACAATATTTTTTTTTAGAACATTTTTAATTGCTATGCTTAACAGCAAATGGTGTGTTGAGATTTTTTGTTTTATATATTAGGAAAAAATCTCTAATCTATGAGAACAATAGGAATTTTGTTGCTAGATTAGCTCCAAATTGTTGGGAGAGAGTTAATGCATCCTATATTTGTTGTGAGAGGATTTATGAGGCAGTTAGATTCTCTTAGCTATAAAACAGGTATCCATACGGATTGTTTGAGTGAGAGTTTGTGAGGAAAGTGATTAATTTTTGTAATCTCCTGTTTGATAATAACGATTACCGATGCCTATGTTTGGTGGACGTAGCCCAGATTGGTTGGGTGAACCATGTTAATCTGTTGTCTCCCGTGCATGATTTTATTTGTTGTGTATATTTGTTTGTCTGTTGCACACCTTTGCCTCTACAAATGGTATCAGAGCATGTTTGAGGCCTCATGTGAGCCTGCCTGGAGGTGCATATAATACCTTGATTTTTGGTGTCTTCAGTTGATTGCCTGGTGTTGTGTGGAGGTGGAGCGCATATTTCCTTACCTGTTGGTGCAAACGGTGGTGCTGGCGGTGCCTGTGCATTGGATCGGGTAGTGCGTATTGCAGGAGGTGCATATGTCATCCAACTGAATTGTTGAGGTGCGTATGCCATCCATCTGAACTGTTGTCCAACTGAAGTGCGTATTCAAACCTGCGTGGAAGTGAATCGAAGGTATTACCAACGCCTGCGTGGAGGTATTACCAGTCGCATTGGAGCATGGCGCTGATTTTTTAACACTATATTTATGAGGCCGAGTCGAGAGAGACGCGTAGTAGTCAAGGCGGCGCTGCAGAGGTCTTCAGCTTTAAGCATAACCAAGCGAAGGCTAACAACTACCAGGCTCCGGCTCCCGATCTTATCCCGTTTGTGGGATTCGATCGCTGCACCTCAACTTCGAATAGATCCGTGCAAACACCATCGTCTAGATTGCTGAATCTTGAAAAACAGACCCATGCAATGCGTGTGGCTGCCCATAAATGCTTGGTGCTGGTAAATGCGTGGTTTTTTGTGCTCGATAAATTATTTCGCAGAGTTTTGTGCGTGGTTTTTGTGCTGGTAAATGCATGGATTTTTTTTTTTGTGCTAGATAAATTATTTTGCAGATCTGCTGCTTACAAAGAATAATACTGAGCGAACTAGAATCAAATGCGCCAAGTTTGTTGGTAAACTTTGATACTTGGTATTGTACAGGAATTTGCACAGCAAATGAAAAAAAAAACTGTTTTTTGAAAGCAAAGCTAGTGTACTATACGTCATAGGCATTTTTGTTTTTGAGATTAACTTTTGTTATTTAAATATCAGAGGTAAATCTGGAAATTTTTTAGTTGGAGCACGAATTTGGAGTGTTGCTTAAAATTAAGATATACACTGTTTTTTTAATTTCTGGTCTTTAATAGTTGGTTTTGGAGATTATTGTGTTTAGGTTGATACAAGATGGCGAAAACTCAGAGTGCCTGGTATGAAATTGAGAAGTTTAGTGGTAAAAATAATTTTGAGATCTGGAATGTGAAGATGCATGATCTGCTTGTCCAACAAGGCGTGGCAAAGGCGTTGATGGGTAAATCCAAACAACCTTATAACATCACAGATGATGAGTGGGATGAGATGGATGAAAGAGCAGTAAGTGCTATTCGACTGTGTCTGGCGGATGATGTCTTGTTTAATATCGTGTCGGAGATAACAGCTGTTGGTTTGTGGACGAAACTGGAGAAACTGTACATGACCAAATCGTTAACTAATAGGATTCTCCTGAAGCGACAGTTGTACAATTTGCGAATGAAGGAAGTGTTAGTTTGACAACGAATTAGTAATTTTTGGTAAATTGTAATTAGACAGTTGTATACCGAATAGTTAGTTATGTAACGACAGTCATGATATAAAAATATTCTAATACCCATGAAATGAACATGCAAAGAATCATTGTTGAATATCAACCTATTCAGTTCCAATTCAGTTTCTAGTCTTGGTCATTCAGTTAAGATTTCTTGTGTTTCTTTCTTGTCTATTTATTCTCCTTCATTATTTGAATTAGTTTTTCTACAATTGGTATCGGAGCCAGTGAGGCTGTGCGGGCTGTGTGAAGGCATGAGTGTGAGTCCAAGGATTTTTTTTTCTTTACTATGTTAAGACCAGAGCGGCGTGAAAGCTCTGAGGGCTGAACAGTTGGTGAAGACCTATGTATGCGTTGAAGAAAAGGTGGTTGTTGTGCTGCGTGTTAAGGTTGTAGGCTGTATGCGTGAGACGTGAGGGCGAGTAGAAAAGGCGATTGTTGTGCTGCGTGTTAAGGCTGTAGGCTGTATGCGTGAAACATGAGGGCCAAGCGATTGGTGGCTATATATCAGCATGAAGACATGACCAAGTTGACATGAACTGCGCGTTGGCCGGTGGTGTTGTGCATCTGCAAGGAAACCTGATTTGCTACCATTTTCTATTGCGTGCTGCCAAAGAGCCGCTGCCCAAGAAGTCTACGTGCCAGAGCTTTCAATGCGTGGTGCTCGTCCTGCATTGAATATCTCTGCCTCTGCTATGTGAAAGAGGGGAAGCTGCTATTGTGCAGTGTATTTTCTCTGTCGGTGGAGCCAGAGCTGTTGTTGTCTCTACATGAGGGATGCTGCTGTTGTGCCACCGTGAAGATCAGAGTGTTGGAGAAGTGGTGGAGAAGGCTTCTACGTACTGAAGCAGAGAGGGCACAGTTACCAGAGCTATCTGCAAGCTGAATCCTCGTATTTTTTGAAAGAAATTTTTTGTCTCAGAAAATTATTTTTTTCAAAAAGATGTGAAAATAAAATTTTGTGTAATTTGAAGAAAATTCTGGAAATAAAAAGGGGAGGATTTTATATAAATATTGGAGGAAAAGAAAGAGTTCAGGAAGGGTTTCTTTGTTTGTTTTCAAACAAGAAAAACAAAGCGGTTTGCAAGAAAGAAAGGGTTTGTAAATAATAAAGATTATTGTTATTTTTTGAAAAGAAAAATTATAAACCCTAGTTCAGAGGCTAGGAAGGAGGAAAAATGGCCAAGATGTCAAATGCGAAATTCGAGGTGGAGAAATTCACCGGAAAGAGCAATTTTGCTCTTTGGAAACTAAAGGTTAGGGATCTGCTTGTGCAATAAGGGTTGCACAAGGCATTGGATGGGGCAACTAAGAAACCTACAACCATGACTACTTTAGACTGGGAGGACTTAGATGCCCGAGCTCTCAGTACCATCTGGCTATGCCTAGTGGATGAAGTTCTCTTCAACATTGTCGAAGAGACTATGGCGTCAGGATTGTGGGAAAAACTTCAAAAAATCTATATGACAAAGTCATTGACCAACAAAATTTATCTGAAAGACAGTTATACAGTCTTCGAATGAAATAAGGTTCAAACATTGCAGAAAATTTGAATTTTTTTAATACACTAATATGTCAACTAACAGATATGGAAGTCAAAATACAGGAAGAAGATAAAGCCATAACCTTGTTGTGTTCTCTGCCTAAATCATGGGATCACTTCGTAACTTCAATCAGCTTTAGCTCTATTGATTCTTTGAAGTTTGAATCAGTCGTGGGAGCTCTTATGTCTGAAGAAGTACGAAGGAAATCCAGCACTGAAACAGCTGCATCAGAAGCCATGGGCACTAGAAGACACTCAAAGGAAAGAGGATAAAAACCAAGGGGGACTTCCAGATCGAAATCGAAAGTAAAGAAGTGTAAGGCAAAATGTTGGAACTGTAATAAAGTTGGACACTTGAAGAAGGACTGTTGGAAACGAAAGGAATCCGAAAACCTGAAGAACGAAGCGAATCAGGTCGATTCAGGTATGATAGATGAAGTTTTTTATCTGCTGAAGAATTGTGTATGATAGATGAAACTTCACCTGAATGTAATATCTCTCAGGGTTTAGATAGCTGGCTGTTAGACTCTGGTGCTTCGCATCACATGTGCCCACATAGAAATTGGTTTACCTCGTATGAAAATGTAAACGATAGTTCTGTGTTTATGGATAAAAATATGTCATGTTAGACTGTTGGGATGGGAGATATCAGGATTAAGATGTATGAAAACACAGTTAGAACATTAACTAGTGTTAGACATGTACCTGATTTGAAGAAAAATTTGAGTTCTTTGGGAGTTTTGGATTCAGATGGTTATAAGTTTACAGGTCAAGATGGCGTCTTGAAAGTCTTTAAAGGAGCACTTGTGGTTATGAAGGCAGAAAAGGTCGGAAATATTTACAGGTTAAAAGGAAGTACTCAGATCAGTGAAGCAACGTTTGCGTCATAAAAGGAAGAAGCAGGCACTCATCTATGGCATCAACGATTGGGTCATATGAGCAAGAAGGGTCTTCAAATATTGATGAAACATGAATTTGAACAATACTATAAGGATGAGGGAATTGTTAGACACAAAACTTTTGTTCACACCCCTCAGCAAAATGGTGCTGCTGAGCGTATGAATCAGACTCTTATGGAAAGAGCCAGAAGCATGATCAGCAATGCTAACTTGCAAAAGGAGTTGTGGACAGAAGAAGTATCTACTGCTTGTTATTTAGTTAACAAATCACCTTTAGTAGCAATTACTTGTAAAATTCCTGAAGAAGTTTGGACAGGTCAGTCTCGTGACTATTCACATTTGAGGATATTTGGCTGTGATGCTTATTCTCTCATTCCGAAAAATCAGCGTTCAAAATTAGATCCAAAGTCAAAATGTTATCTCTTTGTTGGGTATGACTATGCAGTGAAAGGATATGGGTTGTGGGATCCTACATTGCGGAAGATAGTCATTAGTAGAGATGTAACATTTGATGAATCCTCTATTTTAAAATCAACTGTTGAAAGAATTGAATAGGAACAGGTATCGCCAAATCAACGAGTTCAGCTGGAGGCTAGACTTTTCAGTGACAGCCGAAAGGAAGGAGAAACCTTTGGAGAAAAAGGTGCTGAAGACACAAAGGAAGTCATTGAAGCCTCTGAACCAGTGCAAGTTTCTGAACCAGTTCAGCAACCACTTGCTCTAAAAAGGTCTACAAGGGAAAGGAAAATTCCAAAAAGGTATGAATATTCTGCTTCATCTTTTTCTTTGATTACTGAAGATGGGGAACCTTCTTGTTATCAGGAAGCAGTAGATGATACAGATAGAAAAAAATGGAAAGTGGCTATGGAAGAAGAAATGGACTCCTTAGCCAAGAACAATACCTGGGATCTTGTAGAGCTTCCTGGAGGGAGAAGTGTTGTTGGATGCAAATGGGTCTTCAAACTGAAACAGAAAGTCGATGGAAGTATCGAAAGGTATAAGACGAGACTAGTAGAAAAAGGGTATTCTCAAGTTGAAGTTATAGAGTTTCATGAGATTTTTTCTCCAGTTGTAAAACTTGTTTCTATTCGTACTGTGTTGGCACTAACTCGTTGCTTAGTCTTGAGTTAGAACAATTATATGTTAAAACAACTTTTCTACATGGTGATTTGAACAAAGAGATATATATGGAACAACCAGAAGGTTTTGTATGAGGTCGCAACAGAAGATTAGTTTGCAAGCTCAGGAAATCATTGTATGGTCTAAGGCAGTCTCCCAGACAATGGTACAAGAAGTTTCATTCCTTCATGGTGAGCCAGAACTTTGTAAGAAGTGAGTATGATCATTGTGTATACTTCGAAAGTTTCAATGGAATATTCATTATCTTAGCTTTGTATGTTGACAATATGCTTATTGCAAGAAAAAGCATGGAAGAGATCAATGGGTTAAAGGCTCAACTCTCTAGGACGTTTGATATGAAGGATCTTGGAGCAGCAAAACATATCTTGGGAATGGAGATACACAGAGACAGGAAAAATGGTAAGCTTTGGTTATCACAGTAGAAGTATGTGGACAAAGTACTTGACAAGTTCTCTATGAACAATGTGAAACTTGTTAATATTCCACTAGCTTCCCGTTTTAAGCTTTCTTCGGTTTTGAGTCCTAGAGCTGATGAAGAAAAGCAGTATATGTCTCATGTACCATATGCTAATGCGGTAGGCAACTTAATGTATGCAATGGTATCTACAAGACCTGACATTTCACATGCAGTTGGAGTTGTCAGCAGGTTCATGGAAAATCCAGGTAAAGAACATTGGCAAGCAGTGAAATGGGTGCTTCGATATCTAAGAGGCACAAGTGACCATTGCATCATCTTTAATGGTAGTGAAGGATCAGTCTGCGGATATGCAGATGCTGACTATGCAGGTGATTTGGACAAAAGAAGGTCTACTACAGGTTATGTCTTTACTCTTGCAGGTGGAGCAATTAGTTGGATGCCAAAGCTTCAAGAAACAGTTGCATTGTTCACTATTGAAGCAAAATATATAGCTGCCTCAGATGCCAGTAAAGAAGCAATCTAGTTAAAAGGTCTGCTCGATGAAATTGGAAGAACACAGGAGAAAGTGAATGTACTTTGTGACAGTCAAAGTGCTATTCACTTGGCCACAAATCCTGCCTATCACAGCAGAACCAAGCACATTGATGTAAGGTATCATTTTCTCAGACATGTGATCGATGGCAGAAAAGTAGTTCTTCAAAATGTCCATACACGAGAGAATTGTGCAGACATATTCACAAAGCCAGTAACAGTAGAGAAGTTGCGGTGGTGTTTAGCTTCTCTTGGCTTGCAGGAAAGATGATGAATGGGCATGGGCAAGAGATTAGGAAAATTGTTGTCAAGGTGTAGTTTGTTAGTTTGACAACGAATTAGTAATTTTAGGTAAATTGTAATTAGACAGTTTTATACCAAATAGTTAGTTATGTAACGACAGTCATGATATAAAAATAATCTAATACCCGTGAAATGAGCATGCGGAGAATCATTGTTGCATATCAACCTATTCAGTTCCAATTTAGTTTCTAGTCTTCGTCATTCAGTTAATATTTCTTTTGTTTCTTTCTTGTCTATTTATTCTCCTTCATTATTTGAATCAGTTTTTCTACAGGAAGGTACATCAATTGCTGATCATTTAAATGCATTTAATACTCTTTTGGTGCAATTACAAAGTATAGAAGTAAAAATTCAATCTGAGGATAAAGCTATTACTTTATTGTGCTCGTTGTCGGAGTCATGGGATCATTTTGTTACTTCTATAAGTCTTAGTTCATCAAAAACTATTGAGTTTGATGATGTAGTTGCATCTTTATTATCAAAAGAAACAAGGAGAAGGTCGCATTCTGAAACCTCTACATCAGAAGCTATGATGGTTAGAGGTCGTTCGAAAGAAAGACGCTCCAAGAGGCCGAGCGACTCATGTTCAAAGTTGAAAGGGAAAAAGAGTAAGGTAAAATGTTGGTTTTGCGGCAAATCAGGGCATTTAAAGAAGGACTGTTGGAAGCGACAACAACAAAATTCTAAAGCAGATTCTTCGACAGAGAAGAAGAGGCAAATACGACAGATACAGGTTTGACATCTGGTTCAGGTATGAGTGATGAAGTATTATCAGTTAATGTGTCAAATCATGATCAACATTGGTTGTTAGATTCCGGTGCATCAAACCACATGTGTATTCATAAAGAATTGTTTAAGACATATAAATCAATTAATGATGGAGTTGTGTACATGGGTAATGATGTAACATGTAATATTATGGGGATTGGGAGTATACAACTGCAAATGTTTGATGGGACAACTAAAATGTTAACTGATGTGAGGCATGTACCGGATTTAAGGAAAAATTTGATTTCATTAGGAGCACTTGATTCAAATGGATATAAAACTGTAATTCAAGGTGGAGTAATGAAAATTTACAAAGGTATTTTACTAGTTATGAAAGCTAAGAAGGTAGAAAATCTATTTCAGTTAGAAAGAGGTACATGTTCAGATTATGTGTCTACAGTGTCTGTACATGACAATAGTTCCATTCACTTATGGCATCAAATATTGGGGCATATGAGTGAAAGAGGGTTAAAAATTTTGGCTGATCACAAGTTAATTCCAAATTTAAAGTTTGGAAAGTTAGATTTCTGTAAGCATTGTCTGTTGGAAAACAAAGTAAACAAAAGCTTAAAACAGGAAAACATACTAGTAAAGGAATACTTGACTATATCCATTCAGATGTTTGGGGTCCAGCCCCTACAACCTCATATGGTGGTTCATCATATTTTGTATTGTTTATTGATGAATTTTCTAGGAAAGTGTGGGTCTACATGTTGAAAAGGAAGTCTGATGTTTTTTCAGTTTTCAAGTAGTTTCGAGCATTGGTAGAAAACAACACTGGTAGAACAATAAAATATTTAAGAACTGACAATGGTGGTGAGTTTACTTCCAAGGAGTTTGACAGCTATTGCAAGGATGCAGGGATCGAGAGACATAAGACCACGGTTTATACTTCTCAGCAAAATGGCGTTGCTGAATGCATGAATAGGACTCTTCTAGAGAGAGCAAGGAGTATGCTAAGTAATGCTGGGCTGCAAAAGGAGTTGTGGACGGAAGTGGTGGCAACAACTTGTTATGTGATAAACTGATCTCCATCGACAGCAATAGGCTGCAAGATTCCTCAAGAGGTATGGAAAGGACACCCTTGTGACTATTCTAAACTCAGAGTGTTTGGTTGTGATGCATATGCTCTAGTGCCTAAACATCAGTGAACTAAATTAGATCCAAAGTCTAAAAGGTATATCTTTGTTGGGTATGGTGTTGGAACAGAGGGATATAGATTGTGGGATCCTACTACCCGCAAAATCATCATCAACAGAGATGTAAAGTTTAATGAATACTCTCTTGTACAATTAGATGTAAATAGTAGATTGAAACAGGATAATGTATCTGACTTTCAGCACATTCAGTTTGATAGCATTTCTAATAATATTCATGATGACCATAGTTCAGATACTAATCATGAACAGGTTTCAGAATCAGAACATGAACAGGGTACATATATAGATCATGAACAGGTCTCAGATATTGATCATCAAGAAGTTCTTACAAATGGTAGTCAGCTAATCGAGGAAGCGCCAGAAATAACCTTAAGGAGGTTGACAAGAATCAAACGGCTACCGAGAAGGTATGATCATTATGTTACTTCAGTTGCATTTACTGCGAATGGAAATGAACCTTTGTGCTATTAGGAAGCAATAGAAGGTTCGAAAAGTGACAAGCGGAAAGCAACCATGAAGGACGAAATGATGGCCTTAGGTAAAAATGGCACATTGAATCTGGTTGAGCTTCTGAAAGACAGGAAAACTGTGGGGTGTAAATGGGTTTTCAAGCTGAAACGAGGTGTGAATGATACAGAAGACATGTACAAAGTGAGGCTGGTTGCAAAAGGATTTCCTCAGAAAGCTAGTATTGACTTTCATGAGATTTTTTCACCAGTGGTTAAAATAGTTTAAATTAGAATTGTGTTAGCATTAGTGGCTTTGCTTGATTTAGAGTTGCAGCAATTAGATGTTAAGACTGCATTTCTACATGGAGACTTAGTTGAGGAAATTTATATGGAACAACCAGAAGGGTTTGTTCAGCATCGCAATGAGAAATTTGTTTGCAGGCTTAAGAAGTCATTATATGGCCTGAAGGAGTCACCTCAGTAGTGGTATAAGAAGTTTGATTCTTTCAAGTTGAGTCAGAAATATGTTAGAAATGAGTATGACCATTGTGTTTATTTTAAGCAATTTAATAATGACATATTCATTATCTTAGTATTGTATGTTGACGATATGATTTTAGCAAGCAAAAGCATAGAAGAAATCAATAGGTTGAAGGCTCAAATGGCAAGGAAATTTGATATGAAATATCCAGGAGTAGCAAGATAGATTTTGGGCATGGAGATTTTCAGAGACAGGAGCAATGGTAAGCTATGGCTATCACAACAGAAGTATATTGAGAAATACTTTTGAATTTGGTTGATAATGTGAAGCCTGGTGAGCCCTTTTGCTTCCATTTTAAGATTTCTTTTTCTTAGTATGTTCTATACGATGAGGATGATTATATTTCTGATTCATATGCCAATGTAGTAGGGTGTTTAATGTATGCGATGGTTTGTACTTGACCAGATATTTCACATGCAGTTGGGGTTGTCAGCAGGCATATGGAAAATCCAGGTAAAGAAAACTAGTCAGCAGTGAAATGGGTGTTTCGGTATTTGAGAGGCACAAGTAGTTATTGTATCACTTACAATAAGAGTTGAATTTGTTTGCAGATATGTTGATTCCAATTTTGCAGGTGATTTGAATAAGAGAAGGTCGACATCAGGGTATGTATTTACTCTTGCAGGTGGAGCTATCAGCTGGATGTCAAAGCTACAGAACATTGTTGCTTTATCCACTACTGAAGTAGAATACATTGTTGTTTCTCATGCTTGAAAAGAAGTGATTTGGTTGAAAGTTTTGTTTGGTGAATTTGGTAGGTTGCAGGACAACATCAAGTTATTTTGTGACAGTCAAAGTGCAATACATTTGGCTAAGAATCGGGCCTATCATAGTAAATCAAAGCATATACCGATCAAGTACCATTTTGTAAGACAGGTTATCACTGAAAGGGGAGTCTCTCTTGAAAAAGTGCATACAAAGGAGAATTGTGCAGATATGTTCACGAAACCAGTTTTGTTAGAGAAGCTACGTTGGTGTTTGGCTTCTCTTGGCTTGCAAAAAAGATAAAATAATAAACAAATAGGGTATCAGGCTAATTGTTGTCAAGGTGGAGATTGTTGAGATTTTTTGTTTCATATATTAGGCAAAAATCTCTAATGTATGACAACAATAGGAATTTTGTTGCTAGATTAGCTCCAGGTTGTTGGGAGAGAGTTAGTGCATCCTATATTTGTTGTGAGAGGATTTGTGAGGCAGTTAGATTCTCTTAGCTATGAAACAGGTATCCATACGGATTGTTTGAGTGAGAGTTTGTGAGGAAATTGATTAATTTTTGTAATCTCCTGTTTGATAATAAAGATTGTCGATGCCTATGTTTGGTGGACGTAGCACAGATTGGTTGGGTGAAACACGTTAATCTGCTATCTCCCATGCATGATTTAATTTGTTGTATATTTGTTTGTCTATTGCACACCTTTGCCTCTAACATGGTGCTATGTGTTACCTTGTTATTAATTATCTATGTCCCACTCTAGTTGATAGTTTTGCTGCAAAACATTTTTAATTTTTGTGGTTGAAAGATGGTGGTTGCGTATTTCTTGGAACACACAACATCTATTGTGAAGGAATTCCTTACATTAGATATTGTTGTAGTTGAGATCGAGGAACAAGAACCTATTTTCACTCCAAACCACATGGATAACTCAGGTCTAGCAAACAAATTATTTGATTTCCTGTTTTCTTCTTTTATTATCGTACCTTAATTAGAAGGGATAACGTGGTTTTATCTATGGACTTTTACTAAATTTCATAAATAAATTGTATTATAAATATATTGTATTATAGGTTATGGGCACCAGAAAAGAGTATGACCAATAAAATGAAGCAATCAAATTCATTTTTTTGTTTGGAGCTGTTATTGAAAGTTGTGTTTTATTTACACATTGATTGATATACATCGCAAATAAGATGGGAAGCATATTTTAAAAAATAAAAGTTGAAAATTGGTGTTTTTTAAAAGAAGAGTAGTGTTTGATGGTATTTCTTTGGAAAATGTTTTCTACATGCATGGAAATTGTTTTGTTTGACTACTAAATGTTGTGAAATTTAGCTCGGTAGATGACTTGATAATCGGTACCATGTATAGTCTTCTTCTTTTGTCTGAAATTTGTCATCCAAGAATAGGTAACATCATTTTTCTTCATTAGTATGATGGTATGGTTTTGGATTGTTGATTTTTATCTTTTATGATCAAGATAACATATTTCTTTATTTGGTGCTTGCCAAATGGAAGAACATGTTTCTTCCAAGCAGGAGGTTGTGGTTCAATTCCATTGTGCCCTCACATGAATTAATCACAGAAGAAATATAAATATTCACATTCTATCTTTTTGTTCTAAACATAATATTTTATTGTCTCTAGAAAGATAATAACTGGGATTAAAGACATATACTCTCTATAGAGACACAATAGTCTCCTGATAGAAAAAAATGAATTCCCTTAAGAGACAATAATACTTGTGTTCTATATTATATTTATAGAGACAATTTTTTAAGACAATATTTAAGAAAATTTACAACTATTTTTTTGTCTAAGTTAAGAATATTTACTCGAAAATTGTCTTAAATATTATCTTAAAACCCCCCTGTTTGTTGTCGTGAAGAAAGAAAATAATTAAATGAGATTTAATGGACTATAATGGAACCCATTGGGACTCACCAATAGAGTTTCCAATTCTATTTATATGGAATTTACTTTATAGTAATGAAGTACTTTTTCCCACAATCCCACACAAGACCTGTCATAGACAATGTGTTAGAGACCTACTTCACCCTAAATGATTCACATGCATACTTGGAAAAAATAACAAGAGGAAAGATGGTGAATGTACCACTGATTTGAAGGCAGATGCCTAGTACTCTTTGTAGCTAAATCCTTGGATATCCTTTCTCATAGCTCCTAGCACCCATAACCTACAAAATAGGAAACTAACCCACTTGATATTTATACCTACAAAACACATTACTATTCAAACAAAAACAAATCCAAAACAAATATGCCTACAATGAATGAATAACACATGTAAGTGGGGGGGTATTATTAGTATTATTAAATGAATTAAACTTATAGAATTTTTACTCCACATAGTCCTTGATCATGGTTCCTCCTCTCACCACAACTCACAATCAAACTTTGCTATTCACTTATGCCTTATCTCAAGGAGAACTAGGTTCTCATGCTGCAAGCATGTACCTATTTCCTACTTCTTTCCCTTTTCTCCATGGAATTGCTTTCTTTATAAATGAGTTTTGAGAGTGATTAGATATATTTAGATATTTTTTACCATGTTTGATATGGTCCTTTCATACTTTTATTCAATTTCCAATTATTTTTTACACTACTGACTGTTATAAATGTGCTCTTTCAACCCTAATTGCTTCAATAATCTATTGTGGAGATGTTGGAGCATTCACATGTATTTTATAAGACATTTGTCGTATAAAAAATCTCTTTTCTAGTGTAGTTGAGGTGTTGAAGAGGAGAAAATGAGTTTTTTTGGAGGGTTTCCATGGAGTTTTTCTCCTATTCCAAGCTTCATTTTAACCTACTTCCCTAATAGACCCAAGGGGGTGTAATTTTGAGCGATAAAACTCACCAAAATTAATTATTTCCTCATCCTATGGTATCACTTATATAGCCCTTGATGTCCTCCTATCAAATAATTGTTTATTTCCAAAGGGACCTTTCATTTGAGTTAAAATTTATTATGTAAGCAATATTGATACGAAAACAAATCATTCTTCGACATAAATTTTTCTACTACATCAAGATCTTCCTATGGTTGTTGAATTATATTTCATATATTCTCATATTTCTTCCATTTTATCCACGCTTCTTCCACCTAGTCAGATTGTGGAAAGGAAATAGTGCATAGGACAACCTTTGTGTCTTCTTCTTTCCTGGATAGTGCATCTCCCACGATATTTTCTTTCCCCGTTTTGTAGATAATTATAAAGTCATAACCCAACATATTTGTAACCCATTTCATTACTCTTTTGAATACAATTATTTCTTCAAGAAGTACTTCAAACTATCATAATCATTTTTTACTTGAAACTTCAGACATATTAGGTATGGACATCATTTCTTAATTGCATGTAGTATGCCCAAAATTCTTTTTTCATAGATGGGCATTAGTAAGTTCTTTCGATTAATTTTGCTACATCCAAATGTAATGGAAATTTGTTATTTCATAAAAATTGTACGAATGATATGGTCTAATGCATCACCATCCATAATAAAGGCTTTTGTGAATCCACATGCTGTGTACACATAACCTATTCAATATTTTCAGAATATTTAGTTTCTTCTTTAGTCCAATATAATGATTATTTATTCAATAATTTTTCAAAGGTGCTACTACATAACAATAATTCTTGAAAAACGTTTGGTAATATTTTTTCAATGCTAAGAATCCTGTAAGTTTCCTTAAATTATTCGGGACTGGCTAGTTCCTCATAGCTTTTATTTTGTTAGGATGCACTTCGACACTCTCGTGAGATATAATATGACCTAAATATTCCAATTCTTGAACCTGAAAGGAACACTTGGAAATATTTGCTTATATTCATCACTTTTCTAATAGTGTTAATACCTTCTCAACATGTTTTACATGCTCTTCCAAATATTTTTTTGTAAATTAGTATGTCGTTAGAAAATAATACCACAAAATTTCTAAGGAAGGGTTTGAAAATAAAGTTCATTAAGATTTAAAAAGTTAAAGGTGCATTTGTAAGTGAAAATGACATAACAAAGGAATCAAAATGGCCTTCATGTGTTTTAAAGGATGTTTTGGGAATGCCTTCTTGCCTCATTCCAATTTTATGATATCCCAAATGGACACCAAACTGAGTAAATAAATTTTCTCCATGCAATTCATATAATAATTCATCAATGGAAAGAATAGGAAACTTATCTTTGATTTTCATTTTGTTGAGTTATCTGTAATGTGCATACATACACTATGAACCATAATTTTTTATAACCATCACCACTAGTGAAGAGAAAGCATTGTCGCTATCTTGAATTATGTTAACCTCTAACATTTCTTATAACATATGCTCAATCTCACTCTTCTATGCATATGGATACTTGTAAAGACTAATGCTAGTTGGTACACTTCCAAGTTGCAGATGAATAATGTGGTAATGATATGAAGGAGAGGTAATAATCTTACGAATCTCTTCAAATACCTTGGAATACGTGTTGATAACACTTTGTACATCCAATAGATTAGAGGATATAGATGCTTGAACATATAATGAAAACAACTGTGCAATTACAAATTTGTGTACCTTTTTCATTAATTCTTTTATGCTATTAGAGCTTACCACTTTATTGGATTCCCTTTGGATACCACCAAACTCAATTTAATTTCCTTCCAAGGAAAATACTATGATAATATATTGAAAGTTAAGGACCTCCTAATTATTGTAGCCATTGGACCCCTAATACAACACCGACACCACTCATTTGGATTGTAAATCATGGAACTATTCAAAAGATACTCCCACATATTCATCTTAATATTATGACACTTCCTTGAATGATTTATGGTAGATCCATCTGTAATCATTACTTGAAATTTTAATGTTGGATGTAGAATGGAATTAATAATTTATTCTAATTTGTAATGATGAAGTTATGGCTACCACTTGAAGCAATCAAAATTGCTACCTTTTTATTTTTGATATATCGTTTTATCTTGAAGATTTGTGGAGTAATGATGTTGGGAAATGCATGACAAGATATTATCGGAGCTAGATTTTTTTAGATCTAGACCTTATGATGGTTCCATTTCATAATATTATTCATCTTCATAGTATATGAAAAGAAAAATATTCTCACTGCATTTATTCCCCTTACTCTACTTGCTATCACAACCTAAAACATAGTCCCTTTGCTTTCTTTTTCATCCATTTGCTAAGGATTCAAACTTGTCCATATATGACAGGGAAGTTATTTTCTCTATAATTATTAATGTCCAATATTCTAGTGGCCATATTTTTACTTTCAACTTTCCTTTCTAGAATTAAAGCATGATATAGATATTTAGGTTCAAATAAATGCACCTCATGTTGGATGCTTCCCTATAACGTTCCCATAAATAGGTTTAGAAAATTATCCTGTAACATTTTGTTCACCTGAGACCCAAATTTTGGAATTTTTGAATGTGATTTCTAACTAGACCTTTTTTGTCAAAGATTTACCATTTGACTAAAGAATGAATTGCTCTTAATATCCCCATATTGTGCTATCAATTCCTTTGTAAAAATGCACCAAGACATAACATAATCTTTTTCCTCTTTTAGCGTTTTTTGGGAAACAATTATGTGGAATTTCTGAAACATTTGACGTTTTGAGTGGTTGCTCAAACTGTCATTATGGGAACAATTGCTTCTAGAAAAAATTGTCAAACATGATCTCCAACTACGAAAACCTGCATATTTAGATCACTTTTCCTTTCACAAAGCCATTAATACCATACATGTTGGTCTTGTTCTAAAAACATGGATGCAATATTTACCTTTTCTAATCATGCTTATTGATGTATACCAATGTATTGCTTCTTTTGCTCAAACTTCCTCGTATTAATCTTCTAAATGTAGTATTTCCTAAAGTGTACTTGAATAATTGATGATGTGGATATTGCATTAAAACTTCATAATTATTATTCCAAGATTTAATATTTTTGCTCTTTAATCATGATGAAGCAATCCTCATATGTGATTGAGTCTTAACACCATGCTTCTCCTTATGTTCATGGTTTCCTTGAATCTCCATATCTTTTTTAGGGATATTCTTTCATAGAATGGTTTCTAATTTGTTTATGTTTTTTTGTATTTTTTCCTTATTTTCACTCATCTTCTTTTCCACTTTTCCCTTATTATTTTCCATTTCGTACATAATTTCTGTTTTAAGTTTTTCTTGGAAATTTTCTAGATCCACTTTTTTCAACATACAACCATCCATTTCATTAACTTTATTCTTTAATTGAGAGAACCTAATTCCAATTTCTCACTTTCTTCATAATTATTTAATGAGCATTTAGGAGGTTTAATTGGTGTACTATATTTAGAATATTTCTTTCGAACCGTGTGAAAAAATAATAATAATACTCCTCTTTATCAAAATTTATATCCACGACCAAAAATCAATTTTCTAACCAAACATTATTTTACTTGTAAGATACGTACCTTTAAACCCTTAATTTGGAGAATATATGATTGTATAAACTTTTTCTCGATTTAAACCATATATTTGATCCCATTTGATATAAAACTTTTTGTATGTAATAATATCATATGTCTTCTTCGAAATTCCACAAGTATGGCTAGAATATTATGTGGAAAACAAAATTTATGGTAGCTATCCAAAAGATTATTTTTTTTTTCCTCTTCCTATGACAAAATTTATCAAACATGCCACATTTCCTTTTATTCAAATAAAATTTTAATTTTTTACCTGATGTACTTAGGTATCTCTCCTGAAATAAAATAAAATAAAAATCATAGTCTAGAAAGTCTTAGAAAAGTAGTACAAAAAATAACAAACTGAGATGTTTGAAGCTGATTTCAACGCCACTGAGAAATATTCGCTTGAACAGAGCATACCTCTAAATGTATATAAAAATTAAATGTGATTTTTCTACCATATATATGTAGATATCTCTCCTATGTTTCCTAAATATTTCATTATCTCACATGTCAATGAAAATAAGTTATAGTGAAAATTTCAAAATAAATCGTTTGAAACTAATTTTAGAGTATTCAGAAACCCTAAATTCCACATTCACTTCAACATGGCATACCTCTAAATGTATATAAAAATAAAATGTGATATTTTTACCATATATATGTAGATATCTCTGCTATGTTTCCTAAATATTTCATGATCTCACATGTCAATGAAAATAAGTTATAGCAAAAATTTCAAAATAAATCGTTTGAAACTAATTTTAGAGTATTCAGAAACCCTAACTTCCTTATAGAATATCTTTGACGCTATATAAAACTAATGTCTAATGTACTTATCACAAATACTTATAGATCACACGTCTTTCCTCTCATAATTTCGTGGTCTGTAAAAATCCAAAGAAAAAACTATTATAGAAAAATTCTAAACTTACATGTTTGAAACTAATTTTAGAAGCATCTAGGAATATGAACTTCCTCATAACATATCTCCAAAAGTATACAAAAATATCTAAAATTTTATCTAGACGTTCCTTCATATTTCTCCTTAATATGCCCCAAATTTCACCATATAAAGAATCCTCAAAAATGTTTACAATGAAAATGGAAAGATGACTCGTTTGAAGTACCAAAACCTCGGATCATAACCTCTGACATCAAATGTTGTGAACCTTGTTCCCTAAAAATGATAACCAATAATTATAGTACTTTTTGAAGGAGAATCTTCCTTTTAAAATGAATACAATGTATAAGACAAAATTTTATGATCCTAATACTAGGTCTCATTCGTATATATAGGAGACAAAAGGTATAATTATAATAATATGACATCATTACAAGTTCAAGCCTACATAACAATATAGGCATAAAGATGTAGTCACTCAATATCTGTGTCTTAATAAGGTGTTTTGGGGTTAGCATGAAGTTTATATGGATCTTAAGAAATAAATACAATAGGTTAAGCACCATCCACCATGATATCTTTAGAGAATATTATGTTTTCAACTATTACAATTCATCCAATCCAATTGTTTTAATAAGGATTATACGAAGAGACTCATAGAAATAATCCAATGTTTCCAACTTTCTCAAGTCAAATGTTTGAATCTTATGCATCATAGGGTAAGTATTTTATGCATTGAGATTCAAATGTGTGTGGCATAGGGCTTAGTTTGAATACATATAACCTTTCATTGTGAGAAACTAACATATTCTTGTAAAATAATTTTTTTAAATTTATTGCACCTAAAAAGGGATGTGCCTAACTCAATATAAGTGACATGTGTAACACTTATATGATGGAGAAACTAATTTTGATGTGTTATAAGCTTTTGAAAACAATAAAAACATTTATTTTAAAATAAGACTTATTACATGCTAAAAGGGATCAAATCTCTTGAGGTGGGAACTTTTCTTTTTTTCCACCCTAGGGAACTTTGCTCCTTTTCATGCATTATAAATCTACCCCAATGAGAAAGATACTATTAAATGTTTTGACACTTCCAATGGATATACACACATACACACATGCACAAAAAATAAAAAAAATTATACATCTCTGTCATAGTGCAATGTAAAAGGTACCTACTATTAGATTAATAAATATCTCTCAACTATTCTCTCTCTCTGAAAAATTATATAAAAAATTCTATTTTACATGCACATTGAAATATTTTATGTAGGTT
The DNA here is from genome assembly GCA_000404065.3 of Pinus taeda. Lineage (NCBI taxonomy): Eukaryota > Viridiplantae > Streptophyta > Pinopsida > Pinales > Pinaceae > Pinus > Pinus taeda. Next base: position 68,492 of record APFE030632813.1, on the reverse strand, counting down.
TTTAACATTGTATAGAAATTACCTGCAAATGAATTCTTAAAAACAGAAAATATACAATGGTGTGAAACAAAATACAAATACAGATATATTCATAGACTTTCCCTTGGATCCCAAAACTTGGACTACAGATTGATTTTTTAATATATTCTTTTTAATGTTACAATATATATATATATATATTGTGTGTGTGTGTGTGTGTGTGTGTGTGGTGTGTGTGTGTGTGTGTGTGTGTATATATATAATATATATTAAATATATATATGCGAAAGCATTCATAAAACACATCAATCCATAACCATAGATTAGAACATAATTGTAGTTCCCTTGACTGATCTACAAGCTACCATAAACAGAAAACCATCATGCCCAAAACTTTGTGCAAAAGACATGCACAAAACCATAAGTAGGTCTGCCCACCTAATATAACACACACCCAACATTTTATTTATAATCATCATTAGAACAATGTATTTATATTAATACAATCTTTTATATATCACATATTAACTTTATGTAAAAAATAGAAAGAATTAAAAATCTCCCTTATTTAATTATTAATTTTTAAGTCTACTAAATATAAACAGAAACATGCCCACGGGGCTTTGGATTGATGGTGAATGGGTGCGTTGTTAAGGCACTCCTTGCGATGGGTCACCGGTTCAAATCCCCCGTGGGTACTTAGGTTAGTCTTAACATAGAAAAAATATATATATAAACAGAAACATCTACAAAGATAAAGGGAGGAGGAGAAACAAAATCCAAACGCATGCAACCTCGAGCAAAAGGCACATCAACACCAAAGATAGAACAAATGGGATTTAATTTTATTATTTAATATTATATATAATATGTTGTTTTGCTAATTTTTGTTGTAAATATAATACTTATCATTAAATTAGGTAATTATAAAAATAATCTATACTATAATATAATTGTATCAACTCTTAGAGTGTTGAGAGAAATGAATGTTGTGATTTATAAATGGCAAATGTGCTTTAAATATGGGTACTCAACCAATTAAGCTATCTTTTGGGGTTTTGATGTTGTAAAATGTTATAAAATGTATTATATAATGTAATGTAATTTAATCGAATATTATATTTGACTTAAAGAAATATCTAAACTAAAATTAAAATTAAAAAATAATAATTATTAAGATAATTTTGAGTTATACATTCCATGGGTTTAGTGATGGGTGGTTTACGAAATCATGTTATTGCATAGCCCATGATATTTTTTTATGTTGAAGCCTAATTAAAGCAACAGGAAATCATGGAATACATGATCCCTCTCATGTTTGGTAGATCCAAATTTAAGATGAATTTATGTTGGTAGTTATCAAATTACTCACTAACATTATTAGTATGATAAGTATAATCAAATAAATATGGTAGGTATTATCAAATCTGGGTTGGTTCAGAGCTTTACTATCTAAGGCATGTATAAATTTTTAGCTAACATGAGAATTATGATGACATACAACTTTTACTATTATCTCTATATTACATATAAATAAGAGAAAAAAAATTAATACTCCTTAAAATTTGATTGAATTTTAATCCCTATTTTATGTAATCAAAAAGTATTTTAATTTTATTACATTGGTAAGTGTGTTTATTTTGAAATAGGAATTATGGAATTTTAATTTAATTATCAAGAAAATTAATATAATTAATATGTGGATAGTAAGATTTTTTTAGTGAGAGAGGGTTGAAATATATTTCAAGGTAATTATGTTAATTTTTATTTCCAATATAATTAAATGTTATAAAATTAAAATTAAAATAACATATATATAAAATATTATTTGACTATAAAATGAGTTATATTTTTCCAAATGTTGTATTGGTAAACCACAGACTTATAACAAATCTTATTTGCAAATTAAAGATCTTCGTGATAAAGTGGTCATGAATCTCCATGGTTAAAACCTTGTTACATGAATTTTTACACACACACACACAAAATTCATATATTATTTCTTTCTATAATTAATAATAACAGTAATTTAAATAAATTAGAATTTAACTAAATTTTCCTCTTTTTATTTTTCAATTCTATTGACTTCATATGTATTATGAGATAAATATATTAATGTCTATTACATTAACCAATTTTGAAAAAAATACAACAAAAATATTACTTTTTTGATAAAGAAAATAAAATAAACAATGATTGAGAACCAAAATACGAAAAAAAAATGTGAAAAGCTCAACAATGTATAGTGTCTTGGCTTCTAAGTGTAACTTTTAATTTCTCAATGTTGAATAATGAATGAACTCAATCTTATTTGTAGAATAATTTTATGATATATTTTAGGAGAATCCTTTGTTATAATTGAGGAGAAGTTTTCATTACATTCTGGAAGTCTTCATTACATTTGAGAAGAACATTTGAGAGAAAAATAACAATAAAAATATTTACATTCTCACTCAAACATATTTGAACTGACACTTAAATGTTTGCATCCATTCATAACTATTTTTGGGCTCATACTTAACATTATCCCACATGAGACCAAATATTAGAGCCACTAATATTTTCTCAAAATCTCTAATCACTTTTGTATCACACCATCTGAGATTCTACAAAGCTCCTGCACATCTCTTGGAAATATTTTTGTTAACTTGTTCGCTATATTTTCCTCTATGTGTACTTGGCGAATCCAATTATGTCTAACATCAATATGCTTTATGTTAGAATGATATGTTGGGTTATTTTCTAAGCCAATAACACTTTGATTAAAATCGTGTTAAAAAAAGATTAAAAAAAAAATCAAACGAATGAAAACAAATTGCTTATACCATTGTCATGGTACCTATTTTAGCCCATAGAGGCTCTATTTCCATTTTCAAACTAACTTCCCTTTACTTTTTTCTTTGAATCCATCTAGTTTCTCCATATAAATATCATCCCTTAAATCTCCATGAAAAAAGGTTGTATATACATCTATCTATTCATATTCCAAATCTAAAGAAACAACAAGACCCTGGATAACTCCTATGGATGACATCCTAACAACATGAAAAAATATTTTATTAAAATCAATATCTTCTTTTGGTGAAAAATGTTTTACCACCGTCATTTCCTTGTACCTTTCTTTCTTCCCTTCACCCTCATGTTGAATCCTGTATACCAATATTTTTTGTAAGATGTTTCTTCCTTTTGGAGGCCTTAGTAATTCCCAAGTTTTATTTTTCAATCGAGTGTCCATTTCTTCCTCCATTGCTTCCTTCCACTCTTTACTAGTTTCCAGTTTACAATCTTCCTAGAAACTTTCAAATTCAACTTCATCAATTAGAAAAATATAAATTGAAGGTGGATACCCTTTTGAGGGTGTATGTGTCCTCATATACTTGCAAACCAATTGGTGTGGTGTTTTTTCTGGTTGGATTTTCTGAATTTCCTTCCCATCTTCTTGCAATGGTGGGATATTTGTAGGTACCTTAACAATTTTATTTACATCTATATCACCTATAGACATTTTAAACATTTCTAACCCATTAAATATAACATCGTTTCTTCTAATGATTTTATTTCTAACTAGATCCCAAAGATAGTATAACTAACCATTTGCATATTAAAACAAAAATGCATGTAATGGATTTATCATTTAACTTATTTCTATTCTCTTTAGCAATCAACATAAATGGTTCACATCTTGAGTTGGACAACATACTCCTCACCTTCTCCATGATAGAATAGTTCATTCTTCCTACCATACCATTCTATTGAGGAGTTCTACAGATAGTTATTTCATGCTTTATGCTAAACCTGTTGCAACAATCCTTGAACACATTTTACCAATATTCACCAGCGTTTTTTTTCCATATTCACTTCAATAGTTTATTAGTCTCTCTTTTGATAGTAACATGAACTTTTTGAAATATCTCAAATAACTCACCTTTTATTCTCATGGGATATGCCCAAACCTCCCTAGATGCATCATTTGTGAATGTGAAAAAGTATGAGGGTACTCTTAAAGACTTAATATTGATTTTCCCACACACATCATAGTGTGTCAATTCTAGTATGCTTGTTTTCCTTTAATGGCAACCTCTCATTAACAAAGTTCTTTGTTGTCTACCATATATGCAATGCTCACAAAGATTAAGTTCATAGGATTTCAAACTTGGAAGAAGATTTCTTCCAACAAGGATTTGAAGGCCTCTTTGTCTCATGTGACGCAAGCACTTATCTCATAGATCTGTTGAATTTCCTTCTTTAGCAACAATAGCCACATTCAATATTTTTGTGTTTCCCCTTAATCTATACAAGATTCTGATCTAAAAATCACTCTTGAGTGATCTCAGTTAAATAATTATTGAATGAAGGTATTACAGACTCATGTGCTGGTGTTTGTCTATGTTATTTTAGGCAACAGATTGCTCATATTACAAAATACACAGACACTAGAAAATGAAAAACAGTAAGATAAACACAGTAAGAAAATACAAGAGCAAAACAAATTAATAAGGATTTCACCCTATCCTCCAGGCCTACGTCTCCAGTCCATCTTTCAGTGGTGGCCTTATTTTATTGTGTCTTTAAAGCAGAGATTTACAATGAGGAGCTCAACTTGAGTCTCCTAAAACAAAAATGATGCTTTGCAGGGTGGTTCTTGGATTGCCCAAGCCACTAGAGTGCACAGACACTTTTCCTCTCCAAGTCTTGACCTCTCTGGTCTTTAATGGGAGGAGCCCAATGTGGTGCTCAATTCCCAACAGATCCTCTCTGGGATTGCATGAACCTCTCAAGTTTTCTATCTACTCAATGCTACCCTAGGCTGTAGGTCAGCTTGGCCCTCTGTCTTTCTGCTTCTTACTTCACTGTGTCTTCTTTTCATTTCCTTCACTCTCTTCTCCTCTCGGTGACTTCTGTTCTTTATGTTCATGGCGTAAAGCTAATTTGTCTCACGACTATTCGATTCATCTTCTACCCCCATCGGATCGCTTGCTACTGCTCACTTGGAGTTCTCTGTCTCTGCTTCATCGTCAACGAATCACAGTGAGTGGCCACTTGTCCTCTCATGAACTATGCAAACTCTTCCTCAACGGTTCAGTTTTTTCGGTTACGTTATGCAACGACTCACCTGCCAACTCAGCAGTCAAATCGGACCTCAAACTCTTATGTGTCGCGGCTTAATCCATTGTCAAATCCAGTTTCTCCATTAGGCGCAATCTCCATCGTCAGATCTGGAGCCTCCAGATCCTACGCCATTCGCTTATTTCACACAGTTGACCTACTTGACCATTAACGCATGATGAGTAGTGGTTTCCTCTCTCATCCGCCTACCACACGTCGGGCGCTGAATGGAATTGCTCATTTTTCTCTAAATCCGCTTACCGCCCAAAGGTGCCCCCAATATACTACTGGTTTTGGAGTGCGGGTCCCACCTTTCACCTTATTGCTTTCCCAATGGTTTCACAGCTTCCATGTGACCGAGCGCTTCAGGGCTTTTTCCTTCTCGAGGGGTTTTGCCTAGTGATGCGCAATTAGGGCTAGCGCTAATCACACATCAGAAATGACCTCTGTTTCCCGATTTGAGCTTCCCAAGTGCCAGTTTTGCCTCCTGCATGGTCTCGACGGTCCTCGGTCAGCGTGCTTTGACTAAGGTCCTCGTCGTTCCTTGCTGGCTGTAAACTGCCATTGTCAAAGGTCTTCTTGATCGCTCTTTGTTCACAAGTTCGAAGTCTATCCTGTTTTGATACATCCATGGCATCTTGATTATTTTTCATGGATCTAATTCGGATGACGGCATTCCCACTGAAAATTATTTTGGACCACCAAAAATTGGTTTTTAAGCATCGACTGAGGGTACAATTGTCTCACTTGTCCAATCTCTATCCACTTTGCACTGCTCAGCTTTGAACCCTTGAGCCCAATTCTAAGGTACTCAACATCTCCTCTGCACATTGTCCTCACCTTCCTATCTAGAACTGTGTCCTCCTGCAATTCATTAAGGTATTTAAGTAGCAGGTCATCAATAGAAGGCAATTGACTCTACTCTTTGGGATCCTCAACTAGTGAGGGTTCAAACAATCTCAAGTAGTCTGCATTAATGACTGAGTAGATGTGCATGTAAACTAGTAGATCAAGGGGAAAAGCATTTTCACCAATCTTCTCAAGTATTTTGAAAGGTCCATACTAGATAGGATTTAGCTTTTTACCTTCACCTTGCATCCTATCCTTGCCGATGTATAGCCAGACTTGGTCACCAACTTGGAAACTATGCTCCATTCGATGCTTGTCATGCCTTGCCTTGTATTTGGCTTGGCTCTTTTCCAGTTGTTCCTCTAATGCCTGGTGGATCTGTTGGATTTGTTCAATGAACCTAGTTTCCCTGTCCACATCATTGTGTCCATCAACTATGGTATCGTTACCAAAGACAAAATCCAAAGGAGACCTTGGTGTCAAACCATAACAGGTCTCAAAAGGAGATCTTTGTGTAGAAGAATGTTTTGCTCTGTTCTAAGCATGCTGCACATAACACAAATGTTCATCCCAAAGCTTAGGATGTTTGCTGCAATATCCTCTGGATAACTGGATCACTATCCTATTAACTACCTGTGTTTGGCCATCAGTTTGTGGATGAAAAGCTGCTCTTTTCTTTAGTTTGGTGTCCATCAGTTCCCACTGACTCGACCAAAACTTCCCCACAAATCAGGTGTCTCGATCAAATACAATGGAAGAGGGTAGTCCAAAATGAACTCATACATGTTCAAAGAATAGTTTTGTAGTTTGTTCAGTTGTAATTTGTTTATTACAAGGTATCAAAATACACATTTTGTTGAAACTATCCACAACAACATATACATAATCATGAACTTTCCTAGATTTAGGCAGTCCTCCAAGAAAATCCATGGAAACATTTTCCCAAGGGTGAGAAGGAACTGGTAATGGAGTGTACAAGCCTAGTTTTCTATTGTTGGGCTTGCTTTTAGTACACATAGTACACCCTCTTACATATTTAGAAACTTTCTCATTCATTTTTGGAGAATAACAAAATCTTTGCAGCTATGCAACTATTTTACTTACCCCAAAGTGACCTGATATCAGAGAAGTGTGTGCTTCTCTAATTATCTTTACTCTCTTAATTTGTGGAATGCATAACTTCCCACAATGGTATAAGAGTCGGTACTTTACATGAGAATCCAATTCTTCTACTTGTTTGCCTTGACTTAAAGTTGCATATATATCTTTAAAGTCTATATCTTGAGCATATTGTTCAATGTAGCTTTCATGTAGCACATAATTATTCTTAAGTATAGTAGATGCATTTATAATGGGTCTAGATAACATATCTGCAACTTTATTGTGTATGCCATTTTTATATCTCATGACTAAATGAAAGTATTGTAGAAAACCCATCCATCTATAGTGCCTTGATTGCTGCAACTTAGTTTGGGAGTGTAGATATTGAAGTGGCCGATGATCAATATGTATTACTATCTCTTTGCCCATTAAGTATTGTTTCCACTTTTTCACACTCTATACTGATGCATACAATTCTTTATCATATGTAGGATAGTTAACTACTGTAGGATTAAAACTCTCAGAATGATAACATATGGATTTACCATGATGTGTCAACACTTTTCCCATGGCATAGTCACTGGAATCTATTTGGATCTCAAATGGTCTTTGAAGATCAGGCAGTGCTAGTACAGGTGTTGTACTAATCTTTTCTTTCAAGGTGTCGAAGGCTTTCTGCTATTTGCCTCCCCATTGAAACACCTTGTTCAATCCGGTTAAAGCATGTAAGGGAGCTATAATTGAGGAAAAGTTAGAAATGAACTTCCTCCAATATTGTGTTGCTTCTAAGAAGCTTCTAACTTCTATAGCAGATTTGGGTTTAGGCCAGTTTACAATGACTACCACCTTAGAGGGATCTATCTTCAATTCACCACACCCTACTATATGACCCAAATAATTTAGAGATTTTTTGCAAAATTCACATTCTGTGAGTTTAACATGAAGTTTTTCTCTTTTCAAAACATCTAATGTTTGCTGAACATTCTTTAAGTGTTCTTCCCACATTTTGCTAAAAATAAGAATGTCATCTAGATACACAATAACAAAATCATCAAGAAAAGGTCTGAGTACGTCATTAATTAATCTCATGAAAGTAGCAGGAGCATTAGTTAAGCCAAAAGGCATAACCAACCACTCATAAAATCCCTACTTTGTTTTGAAAGAAGTCTTCCATGCATCTTGTTCTGCAACCCTGACTTGATGGTATCCACTGTGCAAGTCTAGCTTGGAGAAATAAACAGCTTCCTTCAATTGATATAAAAGATCATTTATGCGAGGAAGGGGATTACAATTTTTTATTGTTATCTTATTCAGTGCTCGGTAATCAATGCTCATTCTCCACAAGCCATATTTCTTTATCACCAAAATGATTGGTGACCCACATGGTGATGTGCTAAGCCTGATGAGCTCTTTCTCGAGCAACTCCTGCACCTGCTTCTTGATTTCAGCATTCTCTAAAGCAGACAACCTATACATTCTCCTTGCTCTTACTTGAAGTGGGTTGGGATAATCCCCCAACTTCTGGATTTCCATTCTTTCCTCTAGCTTCTAGATGAGTAGCTTGTCCAGATACTTCATCTACAGTAGTGGGATTAAGCATGAGGATGGTATGCCTCATGTACCCATGTAGACCACCAATGTACTTCAACAGAGTCTCTGGTGACTCTAATGAGATTCCTAGGATCAATGCTCTCTTTCTAAATTCTTGAGTGTACCCTTGCACACTTTGCCCTTTCAACTATCGAAGAGTGTGCCAAGTTACTCATCATGGCTTGTTGCATGTAGGCCAATGGATAGAACTGCCTTTTGATTGTAGAAATAAATTCACTCCAAACAAAGATAGTCTTACCATGTCTTTTCATGCCAGCTTGGGTTCTGCCTTCCCACCAAACCAAGGCAGTGCCTCCAAGGCATAGGCTTGCCAGCTAAATCTTGCTCTTGTCTGAGTTGATATTCTGCACTCTACAACACACATCAATTTGTCTAATCCAATAGTCCATTTTTTCTACATTCAACTCTCCATCATATATAGTTAAATCAAATTTCACATCTAGTTTGATCAAAGTTGCTTTCTTTTTGTTTTCAAGGTTGTTAGGAGGTGTGAGAAAGCTTTCCTCTTTCCCTTTTCCTTTGGAGTGGTCATGGAAGTGAGACTCATCTTCTCCTTTGTCTTCCTTAGAGCTTGATGAATCTTCATCCTTATGTTTTCTAAACTCCCTATACATTTCTTCTACCATGGGCTTTATGGCTAGGAAACTTTCTATGAATTGAGGGTCTAGCCCTATAGAACCTTCCTCTGACATTGTATTCCAAGAATAGACTCTCCCATTTTCAGGATTAGTTTCGACCAACTCTCCTTCTCCTAATTTGAGTTTTGATCTAGTGAGCATTCAACAGCTAAAACAACACAAGCTTCTCTAACCTTGAGAGCCTAAACCTTTGACACCACTTGATCTGAAAATCACTCTTGGGTGATCTCAGTTAAAGAATTATTGAATGAAGGTATTACAAACTCATGTGTTGGTGTGTGTCTATGTTATTTTAGGCAACAGATCGATTAGATTGCAAAATACACAGACACTGGAAAATGGAAAACAGTAAGAGAAACACAGTAAGCAAATACAAGAACACAAAAAATTAATAAGGAGTTCACCCTATCCTCCAGGGCTATGTCTCTAGTCCAGCTTTTAGTGGTGGCCTTCTTTTATTGTCTTTAAAGCAAAGATTTATAATGAAGAGCTCATCCTGAGTCTCTTGAAATAGAAATGATGCTTGGCAAGGTGGTTCTTAGATTCCCCAAGCCACTAGCGTGCATAAACTCTTTTCCTCTCCAAGTCTTGACCTCTTTGGTCTTTAACAGGAGGAGCCCAATGTGGTGCTCAATTCCTGACATATCCTCTCGGGGATTGCTTGAACCTCTCAAGCTTTCTGTCTCCTCGATGCTGCCCTAGGTTGCAGGTCAGCTCAACCCTTTGTCTTTCTACTTCTTGCTTCATTGTATCTTCTTTTCTCTGTCTTCACTCTCTTCTCCTCTCAGTGTCTTATGTTCTGTCTGTTCATGGCTTAAAGCCAATTTGTTTCACGACTCTTCGATTCCTCTTTCGCCCCCATCGGATCACCTGTTGCTGCTTGCTTGGAGTTCCCTATATTTGTGTCATTTTCAATGGCTCATAAGGAGTGGCCACTTGTCCTCTCGTGAGTTACGCGAACTCTTCCTCAATGATTCGGTTTCTTTGATTACGTTATGCAATGACTCACCCACCCACTCAACGGTCAAATTGGAGCTCAAACTCTTATGTGTCATGGCTTAATCCCTTGTCAAATCCGGTTTCTCCATCAGGCTTGATCTCCACCGTCAGATCTAGAGCCTCCAGATCCTATGCCATTCGCTTATTTCACACGATTGACCTGCTCAACCGTTATCACACTATGAGTGGTGGTTTTCTCTCTCATCCACCTGCCACGCGTCAGGCGTTGAATGGAATCACTCATTTCTCTCCAAATCTGCTTACCACCAAAGAGTGCCCCTGATATACCGCCACTTTTGGATTGCGGGTCCTGCCTTTCACCTCAGTGCTTTCCTCACGGTTTCCCGGCTTCCATGCGACCGAGCGCTTTGGGGCTCTTTCCTTCTCCATAGGTTTTGCCCAGCGATGCGCACATCAGAAATGCCCTCTATTTCCCGATCTAGGCTTCCTAGGTGCCATTTTTGCCTCCTGCACGGTCTCCATGGGCCTCAGTCAGTGCGCTTTGACCGAGGTCCTCGTGGTTCCATGTTGGCTGCAAACTGCCACTGTTAGAGGTCTTCCTGATCGCTCTTTGTTCACAAGTTCGAAGTCTTTCCTGTTTTGATATAGTGATGGCATCTTGATTATTTTTCACATATCCAATTTGGATTAGGTTCCTACCTTGATTCCTTTAGCCATGACCAATCCTCCTTTAATAATTTTCCATGTTCCCTTGCTTAAGCATTGTATAATTTTTTTCATCATATGGTTTACAAGTAGAAATCAAATTCATTCTAATCTCTAGCAGATGCCTAAAATGTTTCAACAACAAAATGGAACAATTTTTTGTCTTTAATATAACATATGCTACTCCTTTAAATTCAGATTGACTTTTATTTCCCAATCGAACCTTTCCCAAATTACTAGATTTATAAGAAATATTTTTTCTGTAATTTAAGTAGCATGATAGGAAGCTCCAAAATATAAAATATAATGCTTATCATATATATAAGCATAAATACATACATATTCACAAAAAAAGCAATGAATATGTCATCTTTTGATACAACAACAGTAATTTCTTCATTGTTGTTGTTGGTCTCCTTTTGCTCCTTTTCCCCTTTTCTCTTTTTTTTTTTCCATATCCGTCAACTATTTTTTATGTGACCGCATTTTCTGCAATGATGGAAAATTATTCTTCCATTCATAGACTTTGATCTACCTCTAGATATTGAAGGCCCTTGTCCATCACATTCAATTTTCTTTCCATGATTAAATAAGGCTAGAGCTTCTCCTCCCTGATTTTTTGAAATTGATTTGTGTTGCAACTCCTCATTCATTATACAATTGCTCACATTATCAAATGTCAAGATCCATATAGGTGATGAAGTGATGGTAACTACTATCAAATTCTCCCAACTATCTCGCATGGACCACATGAGTAAGTTGGCTCTAATCTCATTAGCGATAGTGGTTTTGGAAGATGCAAGTTGTTTGGAAATTACATTAAATTCATTTAAGTGCTCTACATTTTAATTTCCCTCTGAGATTATATAATTTCTTCATCAAGAAAACTTTATTTGCTTCCATGTTCTTCTTGTATATGGCATATATCTTTTTCCATAGACCTTATGTTTTCTTCTGCTCAGCCACATTAAAGTACACATTATTTTCTGAGTATTGTTGAATTGTAGTAACAAATTTTGTGTCTAGCTTCTTCCAATCTTCATCTACCATCGTTGAGGGTTTCTTTGCTACTCCCTCACTTGAAAAGTATTGATCCTTCAAGATCAATATAATCTCCCTTTAATATTTCGATGGGGAAAAATTAACCCCATCAATCTTCTTCATATCACTCATTAATCACTCATTAAAGTCTCCATATCACTCAAGAAACCTAGCAACAAAAAACCAACTGTGATATCAGTTGTTAAGAAAAGACAACAAAAAAAAAATAATATTTTTTATAAACAAAATAAAATAAACAATAATTGAGAACCACAACAGCAAAAAACATAGTACTTTTGATAAACAAAATAAAAAAACAACGATTGTGAACCACAACACCAAAAATATATGGAAAATCCAACAATGTACTCACAAAAAAAGGGAAAATATCAGCATCTCTTTTATCATTGGCAATAATAATTACAAATCTTTAGCTCATGAACTCAACTCCCAATTGTACAATGTTGAATACTAAATACACTCAATTTTATTTATATAAAAATTCTCTTTTATATTCAAGATAAATCCTTTGGCTTATTAGTTGAACCCTCAATTGCTCAATGTTAAATACCAAAATAAACTCAATCAGAAGAATTCTCCATTATATTAAAAAAGAATCCTTGCAAAAAAGTTTCCATTACATTTTAGAAGTCCCAGGTACATTCAAGAAAAATATTTGAGAGAAAGATAAAATTAAAAGTATTTATGCTTTCCTTCAACCATAATTGAACTCACTTAAATATTTTCATTCTTAACCATAACATTATCTAACTCACCCTTAAACATGTACATTCACTCTTAACTATATTTCACTTACACTTAACACCAACAATTTAATTTATCTTATTAGTCCCTGCCTCTAGCATGGGACTATAGCGATCACTCTATCGTTGATGAGCCATTAATTCATTCGTTGACCAATTATTTTTAGCTTTATCAGGGTTTAACCAAAGTTTTATATTGCCAATTTTATCCATTAAAATTTTAAGCGAAGTTTTTCAATGAAAAATGATCGACCTCTTATTGCAGTCTTAGCTTATCCCAATATTGGAATGTTGGGACAACTAATTTTATCTAAAGTTGTGTTGCAAGAATGTTGGGACAACTCATTTTGTTTTATGTGACTAAGAGGCCTGCCACCTACACCACCTACACCATTGTCGACCAAGAAGCGTGCCACCCGCAACTGTGTTCATGTACATTGCCACCTACACTACTATCGACCAAGAATTACCACCTACACTATTTTCGACCAAGAAGCCTCCCACCTATTATGCATGTACATTATTATCGTTGTCGACCACGGCTTCCTCGGTGACTAGTATATCATACTGAGAAGCATTGCAAGCTACATCTAAGAAATGGTGGTTAGCGAGTATTGTAAGCCTACATCATAATTTTCTCCGGACTCCACTATGGAAAGCTTGCGTCACACTTTTGCATCAAATTTGGACTATATTGCTCTATTGTCATTTTGCTCGCATTATGCTCGCATTACAAAAAGAAAAGGTGCTTGGTAGCTTGGTTATTTGGTAATCCACTAAAGTAGCTATAACGCCATAAATGACATATCGCTATAACGCCATAAATGACATATCGCTTGTAGCGCCTTCGATTCACCCATATTCTTGTGGTCACTCATATGGCCTTAGGGAAGCGCATCGATATTCTGATGATGCGCAAGGAGGTTACCATCGATATTATGACGATGCGCAAGGAGACTACCAAGTCTAAATGTGAGTAGCGAGGGTTTGGTGTTTTGTACTTACCTCTTGGTCATGTCCAGTAGTTATGTACTTACCTCATGGACCTATCCAGCAGCCTTCAAATTGGTTTTGTTGTAGTAAAGGGAAGTTGAAATAATAGCTGGCAAAATTAGGAAACCAAAAAAATACTTGTCAATGTTTCTTCTGAAAAGAATGAGATGAGTGAGAGCTTCCCGACTTGGGAGTTCGTGTTCGCCAAGAGAATGGGTAGAACATCTATTTAAGAGAATGCTTATGTTCCCTTTCCTTATTCGTAGAGCCCAAGCATTGATTGATACAAGCACATCTGCTATTGTCCGAGTCAATGTAGCTAACAACAGGAACTCCCCATATCCTTTAGTCTAATCCTTTCATCTAACCATGCCTATGCCCAAGCCACAAGCCCCAATAGCACACTCCTCTGTGGTGCCACTAAGGCCAGCGACTTCCGTAATTTGTTGTCCCAGAATTTGATAGACGATCTGATAACAGTAATTCATAAATGTGCTGGGTTTTTTGCTGCACATACAAGTGGAGGCCATTACATAGTACCATCAACCTCCAAGAAATTGTGGCTAATTAATAGTATACTCTTAATTTTTCATGGCCAACATGGAGTCTGATGAAACCTCCATGGCTGAAACAAAACCTAAGCACTTCATTTCCATGGCATAAACATAGCCTAAGCACCTCATTTCCATAATAAAGCCAAATCAATTTGCAAATGATACTTCAATTCAGTCCTGGGAATTGAATTCGACTTCTGTGTACAAAGGCAAGCTCTAATCCTGACTTGAGGATGCCACTAGGATATCTGGTCAAAAAACCTTGTAAAAATTACTTGAAAAGCATAAAATAAAGAATGGAGGTGGCCACACATGTCATGAATTCGGTTCAAATGCAGTCTACATTTGTCATTTTTAATTACATGGAAAAAGGAAAATAATTTTTATATCATAATGCATCCAACTAATCTCTCTTCCATAAACATGTTATGTTAAATACTATACTAAAATAAATTAGTTTCCGTTTAAAATTAACGAAATTGAAATGCGAAAATGTATTTCTCTTCAATTATGAATGATATTTTCTCACGAGCAGAAGATACAAACAACGACACCAACAGAAATCACCAACAGATGTTACAATAGCTTGTTCAGAGATATATTTCCCACAACGGATCACGACAACTGCATAATATAAAACATTTAATTGGTTTCCGATTTGGTTTATTGAAATCTCCGCACGTAATGCAATTGGATTGACATATAATATTACTAAATCACAATGCATAAACTCCACGGCTCTTAGATTCAATGAACGCTAAATTTGGATATTTTAAAGAGTCTTTGACTATCAAAGATTGCCAAAGTTTTTAAATGGAAATTCTAGTGGATTACTCAGAATAAACACCCATCATGGGATCCAATTCGAATAGAGAATCTAAACGTGGCCCATGGTGCCGACATGTATGTCATTTTTCAAGATTTCATGGTGTTGCTTCACTGCCTTCGCTCCCAATGAGGTGCACTTCGAAATCCATTGACCTCTACAATTCGTTTGAATGTGTGCACCATATACCGTGATTCATATCAATAAATGCATTCCATATGCCCCTATCCATCAAACTTAGTAAGTAATTTGTGGTTCTCCTGCTCTTCATATTCCGAACAAATTTAGCATTTATTTGCTTAAAACATGTAAAAACAGTATTATGCACCGGCAGGGACTTCTGAGTGCTTGCAACCCTTGTTTTAAAAGAAGTTCCACCCAAAATTTTGTCAATACCACTATGAACGTTTCATTTTTTAACAATAATTTAATTAAAAATAATAAAATTAACATGTAAAAGTAAAATTTAAGAACCATGTTTCATGTTGTCCCTACATGTCCAGCAATGTCGCTCTCGATAAGCAATATCCGGTTGCCACTGAATGATCCAATAAAATCCACTAAAAATTATAACCTTCGGTACTTATTGTTATCTTGGTCACTCAAACTATGACCTTCTTTACTACAAATCCATCCCAATACGCAAAAGTTGCGTTGTTGGTAAGAACTGCCCCACTATTTATTCCTATCCAATTTACGATTCAATGGCATTAGGTTTTGGCTCAACTTCAAATGCGGAAGACCTTTAACTGCCTTCCAAATCTTAGCCTTCAAACACTGTGATATATATATATATATATATATATCAGCCAGTCATATTAGGTTATGGTTAGAGTGCCACCATTTTTTAGCTTATTGTTAGAGTGCCACCTTTTTTAGTTTGAAATATGTGGTTAAATGTTAGTTAGGGAAGTTTGGTCTCACAAATTTTGTGGTCTAATTTTAAAAAGAATTTTATATATTTGACAGCTACTCTAAAGATGATCTTTTAAATTGATAAAAAAAAGAGTCACCATTCTCTTATCAAACTATATCCTTGCACGTTCATTTAGTTATTGTCGAACTATATCCTTGCATGTCCATTTACTCATAGATAAGTTAGTTCTGCCACTAGTTGGCCCAATTTAATACGCTCCCTTTGTATAGTATTGTAAGGCGGAGGAACCAAAGACAGTGCTATTAAATAATGTTTCAATCATGCTTCCTTCTTTCCCCAGTTTGCTTAGTTTCTAATAACTTTCTCTCATTAAGGCATTGACTGCATTATTTTACGATTCCACTTAGTCAATCTTCAAGCTCCCACAACAAATATTCTAATTCTAAGGTACGCTATTCTCCTCCTTGCCTCCTCGTTTCAAGAATTAGAGATTCATAAATATCACGCCTTCCAGACACATGAACAAATATCTGTGGGCGCTTCCCTTCATCTTGTTGCAGTATACGCATTGTATATCTTGGTTAATAAATTTCTGTACTCAGATAGTGCTCATCATTGAGTGCTGCATTGACCCTTTCAACCGAACAACAATTTGATGGGTCGATGTTGCATCCAACGATTAGTTTTTATTAATGCCGAGCCAAGTTAACGAGATGAAGACAAATAGTGTTTTGTTTGAAGGATCTCTGGAAGCACATTAACAGAAATCTATGGCGAGGTAAGGCATCGCTATCACATTTTTTCTTTACGGAGGGTTATGCCCAAACCAGGGCCGTTTTAGGACAGTTTTAGTTATGGTTTCATACGCGATTTGATCCCTGTATAGTGGTTCATTTCTCTATGGGGGGATTTTCGGAGGACCGAGTTCAACCTATCGTATGTTACACGCAGACCGAGAACGAGGAGTTTCGTGAGAGGATCACAGTTAACTTTACTCATGTTTGGGACCGAGTAATAACAATTAGCAAATTTTTTATTTTCTATTGTGCAATAAGTTTCAATTACACTTTAGATTTGATGGAATGTGTTATGTTGGTATTTTATTTTAACACACATATCATATTGGTTTGTTTAGGAAAAAATAAAGTTTTATTCCTTTGTTTTTTTTTAATAAATAATATCAAATTAATAATAAACTATGATTCATGGTAGTATATTTGGTAAATATGCAGGCATGTAAACAGTAATGAAGTTTTTGGTTTGATTTCTCATTTTTTTAGTTAAATCTTTAATTATGTAAAATATTCTAAAACTTTTTATTTAGTTTTCGATTAATTTGTCTGTAAGTTAATGGTATTTTAGTATATCTAAAACAGTGATATAAATGAGGCATTAATTTATGACAATTATATATGATGTAAAATTGTGAAATATCTTTTAAATTTGAAAATCCAAATATTTTATTTATAAATAATATTAAAATATTATTAACATTGTTTTACATGTTAAATATGAATATTATGTTTTTCTTTTTTTAGGTTTAATTGATGAAACATGGGATGAATTGAACTTCTAAACACTTGGATTCACAATAGCTTGTCAACATGCTTTTTGACAATCATGCTAGTACCCACAAACATATAAATACTATATTGATTATTTAAGAAAATAACCATTAAAATTGAGAACATATTTTAACATAATCCATGTATATATATATATATACTTTTATAATAATTGACATGCATAGAGAGAAGTATTAACTTACACTAAATCATAGATTATTCATTATATATTAAGTATTTTGTTATTTTTAATGATTAATATATTAAAATTAAGTATATATATAAAATATATAAAAATATAGTTTTATTAATATTTGTTTCATATATAACATGATAAAATATAAAAATGGTTCTAACCTAATAATATCATATGAAAGAGATGTTGTAATGTATTGTTTTGTTTTATTAAAAGTTTTGACTAAATCAAATTAAATAATAATAATAAACTAATTTAGATCCATTTTAGCTTTGGACATACCAAGCTGCGAGGATTTCTTTTCATTTTGAAAGAAGTATGCACCAAAGTGATTTGATCTATCTGAGGGCTTGGTATACCTTTTTCATTCTAAAAAAAGTGTGCACAAAAGTGATTTGATCTATCTCACGGCTTGGTATATTTGGAGTTATGATGGATCTATGATGGTTTAACTAATTATTATTATTATTGTGATTATTATTATTATTATTATTATGTAATTTTATCTAGTCAAAATGTTTAGCAAAACCACACAAAACATTACGACATCTCTTCCATAATATATTGGAGATTTCACTCTAAAATGTGGTTGCATCTAACATCGCTTCAATACTATACTAGAGATTTCATTGTCAAATATGGTTGCAACTCAAAACTCTCAGAGTTTGATAGATTCAAGGCTAACATGGATCTAGGTTAATTTAATAATAATAATAATAAATTAGTTTTATTTTTTTGCAATTTAATTGAATAAAAATTATCTCAAAAATTTAAGTACATATGCGTTATAAACTTATTAAATATAAATTTATATTCTCGAGCTATAATATTATTAAAATATATTATAATAATGTATAATATTATTAAAATATAACATTATAAATTATATTTAAAATTATTTACTTTATTTAAAATATCATGAGATAATTAACTTTTCTATTATTTATTGTTGTCTATGGGATATCTTTAAAATTATATGTTTTAATTCATGAGTACCAAATCCAACATAATTTTCTAATAACCATGGAAGTGATGACAGAGTAGTTGAAAATAATGGAGAAAGTTTGTTTCATAGTTGTGTGTGTGTTAATTTAGACTTAGTTCATATTTTCTAGGAGATATTTTTGATCTCCCTAAATTGAATATAAACTTATTTATTTCTAATATTATGATCAACGGAATAGGGCGATAATGCTTGGGCAATCTCCTGCTGTAGCTTGGCTCATTTGTGAGTTGTTGTTTCAGTTTGTAATTTTCATTTCAAATTTTCTTTCCATTTTTGAAGTTGGTATCAAAGCTCATGAGGGCATGTGCGCTGGTCCCTTCAGGGCGAAGGGAAATAAAGAGTTTGGTGAATGTGTATATTTGTCCATTATCTCTCAAAACATGTGGCTAATCTTAAATTGGTTGATCTTAAGTGGTCTGTGTGTTTCATCTCCATCATTGGATCCAAGGAGGAGTTGTGGAGAAATAGATCTTTGTTTGCAGAGACATCAATGTTGAAATTGGTGGAGTGAGTGTGAAAGCCTACCATGTGATTAAGTTTATGGATGAGATCACATGATTTGTTGAGCGACTGCTTCAGCCAGAGAAGATCTCTGTGGGTGATTGTTTTGTTAGTGATTGTTGTTAGCATTAATATGAAGATTGCATCTACAAGCTTCTCAAAGATTTGGAATGGTGTGAAAGATGTGAGATCGAGTTGTGAGCTGTTTTTTTTTAGATTGAGTAGGATAATTGACTTGTGGTGGTAGAGTCGACCCGCATGGGTACAATTCAATTGTCAAAAGTGTCGCTTGGGCATCAAGAATAGTTAGCATTGCAGTACCTTGGAGGAAAGCACACTGTGAAGCCTATGGTGTATGTGAGAAAAAAAGCGGTGGGAGAAACTCTTCCCATTCATCTGTGGTATTAGAGCCCATGAGGGCTTAGTCCCTAGCCCTTTCATGGCTGAGGGAAATAAGGACTTAGAATTGAATAATCCGCACACACTGAATTATATTGATCAAATAATATTACATATATAGATGCGGTGTTGTCTCAATATAGGTAAACTAACTTGGACACATAATCACTTGGTTGAGAGAATATGTCAACCACACACCAATCGAGGAAAGATCTAGATCTTAACAACTCCTAAGGAATAGGAATAGACTCCTTTACGAAGAAAGAGTCACAATTGAGATAAGTAGGAATTATATTTCCAAGTCACTCCCTTAATGACCACTTGCCTCAATCTCAATATGCAAAGTCTAGTTGTGGTCAAACATGGCTAAATAATATGTCAACATGCATGTAAAGGAACAACCATCAACCAGAATGTATGGGTTCCCAACCATTGCAGCCGATAGTTCACTAGGATGTCATTCACATACATGGTTCTATCAGCCATTATAATTGAATACTTCTACTTGTACCTACAAACTCCCTCCATCATCATCATCATGGGTTTTCTTAGGTTACCCATAACCATGCTCTCGGTTTTATCGGCTTACCCTCAACCCTGCCAGGGGTATTCTTGGCTCACCCTAAACCATGCCTACAGGAACCCTGTCCACTTCACTCTCACACATGGTTTATGGCTTACCATAACCCTACATTGTAATATGGTTTCTGCCTTACCACAAACCTACACTTACATAGTGGTTTTAATAATACGATGACCTTTATGGGGATACATATGCCTCATTAAGATTCCATTACACACTTCAATTCTTGTATTTACCAGGTATATACTTTACAAAGACCACTACAAAACATCCTAGGCTTTCTTACAAATAAATGTATGTGAGAAATAATACACCATCATCATGTGTCTATTCCACAAACTCACACAAACTCCCAAAATTTCACTTCGCTATCCATCATCTTTTAATATTTGATGATGCTCCTTTCACCATCTTCTTCTGATGCCATATTTAGTGTCATGTCTTCATCATATCTTGTGTGTAATAATTATCCTGCAAATTTGTGTATTGTTGGAATGACTAGTTCCAACACACCCTCAGAATTGTGACAATTAAGTCCAATGTCACTTCATTATTAACCAAAAATACCATGACATGACATACTCATCATAAAAATCAAAAACATCATCCACAAACTCCTGCATTCCAACTTGATTAGACACCTCTCACACCTTTATGATTTGACCAATAATTTCCAGCTACCTGAGCATCTTCAATTTATGTAAATTGAACAACATTGATAACTTGTCTTAGCAAGATGTTGCACAACGTATCGATCGAGGAATCCCAGGGATCCAAATACAACTGTAATGATACCTCTTATAGATGATCTAACTCCTAGTTTTTCAATTTCTCCAATATTTTGCCCCATGTTTAGAGATAGGCTTGGATTTAAAAATCAGAGAATATCCACAAAACAGTGCATTATTACACAATAATTACTTGTCTTCTGTCTTCTATGCCTTCGACATAGTTAATAAGATTGAATCGAATGGAAAATTGAATCCACCCATAGTATTCATTCACCCATGGAATTTAGCCATGGTATTGTAAGTGGCATCCACACATGGTATTCATCCACCCATTGTATTTATCCACCCATGATATTGTAAGTGGCATCCACACATGGTATTCATCCACCCATTGTTTTTATCCACCCATGATATTGTAAGTGGCATACCCATGGTGTTTTCCCATGGTATTGTAAGTGACATGGACCCTTGGTATTCATCCTCCCATGGTATTTATCCACTCATGGAATTTACCCATGGTATTGTAAGTGACATCCGCCCATGGTATTTACCCACCCATGGAATTTTCCTGTGGTATTGTCACCAAAAAAGACGATAAGTAAAAAATCACATTTTATAAAAGGGAAAATTACCCACCACAATGTAGCCTTTATAGTTATTATTTGTTTAAAAAAAAATCTTTGTGGTTTTGTTATTGTGTATTCCTCTCTTTTCTTCTAGCATTTCAATTTTTTATATTTTGGGGGCCTTCCCCCAAGATCTGGATCAAAGATGCACAATAAAAACATTTGGCTCCTAATGGAGGATTTCATGTAATTAGAACCACATAATCTGCATAGAAATAAGAACAAGAAGCTTTAATTTTTTTGGGCCACAATAGGTCTTTCAACACTTCAACACTAATTGTCCATGCACACCATAAACATATGCGAAGCTTGGAATATCCATTTTGAAAATAAAAACACAAAGGAGAACCGATGAGAAATCCAGGGAGCTTCTATGGACGAACACGAATGAAAATATGGCACCTTCCAAGAGATTAGAGATCAACATCAATAGAAAAATCCCAACGGTTTAAGGGATTCAACCAGATGAGCAAAACAATCCAACCAGAACAATCTGGAGTTATAGAGTTCATGGAAAGACTATAAACCTCATGATTCTCCTCCTCTGCATCCAAATCCTAAGGTGACAATGAATCCCAATCGAGATGGAAAAGAAAGACGGAAGGATGAGAAAAAGTATAAATGTGCATCATGTTCACCAGATATTTCCAAACAAATTCCTAAGTGCTTTGAGTTTACAAGTCCCAAGCATTGGATAGTGATCTTTGCCTAGAACTGACCTTCGCTATGTTCATCCACTTCAGGCAAATATTGGTGCTATCATACAACTCCCGCTTGTATACAACCAGGAGAGTTTGTTGGAAAGGGCCAGGAACACTTGGTTTGCTAATTAAAGAAGGATTTGTATGGGTTGAAACATGCTCCCAGATCTTGGTATGAGGAAAACTAAAATAAACTCTTTCTTCTTACAACATGGTTATAAGAGAAGTAAAAATGATCCAAATTGGTATACCACATTTTATTCAAAGGTGCAGATTGTGCTTATTTCCTTATAGGTTGATGATTTAATTGTTATTCTAAATTCTGATGAATTGGTTGAAGAAATTAAGGTGCAGATGTCATAAGTATTTGAAATGAAGGACCTTGGAGAACTATATTATTGTTTGGGTCTTGAAGTATAGAGGGATATTGGCCATAATTTGGTTACTCAACAAAGTATGTCAGGGAATTGTTGAAGAAATACATAATGGATCAGTGTAAAGTTGCTTCAGTTCCTATAAAACAAAACGTTAAATTTCAAATTGATGACTGTTCTAAAGAGGTGGATGCTATGTTGTACAAACAACTAGTTTTAAGTTTGATTTATTGGATTGCAACTAGACCTAGCTTAGCATATTCAGTCAGTCTGTTGAGTTAGTTTATGACAAAACCTCTTGAAATTCATTGGATGGAAATAAAATGTGTCCTAAGGTATCTTAAAGGAAACATAAATTTTGGCATTAAATATACCGATTCTTTTGATGTTAAACTGACAGGCTATTCAAATTAAAATTGGGATGGTAATATGGACGAAAAAATAACTATAATAGGGTATGATTTCAATATTGTGTCCAGCGTCATTTATTGTAGTAAAAATCATATTATTGTATCCTTATCATCAGCAAAAGTAGAGTATCAAATTGTATGTGCATCCACTTGTGAAGTAGTTTGGTTGAGAAGAATTATTCGTGATGCAAGAGAAGAACAAAAGGATGATATGGTGATTAAATACGTTAGCCAATGTTAAATCAAGCTAGAAAATAATCATGTTTTTCATATAGACACAAAACATATAGATACTCAATTTCATTTTGTTAGAGAAAAGGTTCAATCTAGAGAGATTTTTCTTGAATATTGTAACACCTATGAAAATGCATCTGATATCTTCACCAAGCCTCTTGGGAAGATTAAATTTGAATTGTTTAGGGAGATGTTAGGTGTGCAAGTGAATTGTTTCTCCATTAAAGGGGAGATTTGAAAATAATGGAGAAAGTTTATTTCATGGTTGTGTGTATCTCTTAGTTTAGACATAGTTCCTATTTTCTAGGAGATAGTTTTGATCTCCTTAAATTCAATGTAAACTTATTTATTTATGATTTTATGATAAATAGAATAGGGCGGTACTTCTTGGGTAGTATCTAGGTGTAGCCTGAATCACCTATGAGCTGTTAGTTTGAGTTTGTAAGTTTCATTCTAATTTGTCTTTCCACTTTTTAACAAGAGGTGCAATAGCTATGCACAATACAAAATACTTTTGAAAGAAAAAATGTATAATTGATGTTTTTTTTAAATGAGAATGAAAATATTTATAGAATAAAAGATAAAATTAATTTAATTAATAGATGGAATGGTTTATTTTGTCGAAATCTAGTAATACAATTTATAGTGAGATTGCGATTTTCTACTACTTAAAGTGCGTAAATGAATTTAGCGGCCTAAAATATTTGTGAGGCACTCAGTCTTTCATAGTTAAGAAACTTTAAATTATGGTTTTTAGAATTTTGTACCATATTTTGAACAAAATTCTCCAAGAAATATTATCAGAAAAAACCATTCCATCTATTTGTTAGACTACATATTAAACTATGAGTTGTGGATGCATTAAGTACATCAGACGAGGGGACAAATTAAATTTCTGTTTACATATTTATATACTCCTAAATTTCCCATTATGCAAAAAAATTAGATTTCCTTTCTATTTAAGCTATTATATCTATAGGCTAGAAAACATACAAAATTTGGCAACATTTGTGGACTAATATGTCAAATATCCTCCTAAGGCATGTCATTACTTTGCCCTTATCCCCCATTTTGGGGAGACATTGTTTGATTTTGATGAGGTGTTACTATAGAAACATGGATATGAATGTCACATGTCAATAACTAGCTAAAGGCCCTCAATTTGTTGGAGGAGATTTGAAAGATAGTCATCATTTTTTCAGATTAGAGTTCTCTGTTTGACTAGAAATTCAATAACCATGGTGATCTATTTCTAAATATGACTAGTTCATTTCCACACTCCAGGTTCATAGCATGATGTTTAAAAATTTTCTTTCATGGGTCATTAAGAAAAAGGTGAATGAATGATTTATACACAAAAGCAAATCCCAACAGAATTATGAAAGAAGGGGTGTGTGTATAGAACTGTTTGTCAATTAGAATACACTTAACCTTATGAGCTAACATAGGCCTCTCTTCAATAAATGAGTCATCCAGTTGCAATGGTATCCCAAAGATCTGTGTCCTGCAGACTCCAACGCTATAATTCAACAGATGCATACTCCCCATCAAATGGGAAAATGACAGACAATCCCAAAGACACTTTCATAGACACTGTTTTCATTCATTACGTTAGAAAATAGAAAGAGAGCAAGAGATTGTCCCAACACCCAAGTCTCTGTGATCAACCTCCATTCATCATTTGCCCAGCGATGCGACCTGTGGCTCATCCACCAAGCCCACCTGCTCTCCAAACTCTACATGCCTTGTTTCTCTATTTTGATTTCACCGCTCGTCGTGCGGGCTCATCCCAGCTCGCCACCAAAGGCAGCTCGCACCCAAACCATAGAGCCAACCTTCTTAGCCGTAACATGATCCACTTCTTTGCTTTTCTTCCTCCCATCAATGCCTCTCTTACTTATACAGTGGCTCACCTATGTGGGGGCTTCAGCTGATAACTAGTCGACCCACCTTTCACCTTTTCACCAAGTTAGCTCGTTAGCTTTGTTGTGGGCCACCCACCTGTGGGACCGCCCACCCATATAATTCCAAGCACCCATGACACTTAGTCATTTTTTGAATGACCCGTCACGTGTCAACTCGCCCCTCGCCCAGCTAGCTCATCACACCGTTTGGGTGCGCGCTGGCCTCTCCATTTCATCCACCTGGCTGGTCGCCCACCCATCTCGTGCTCGTCACCAACTCTCACCCAAAGCTTGCTTAAACATGCCTAGAAGCTGTGCCCGTCTCGCCCGACCATGCCAACAGTTGGTGGGCGTTAAATTCTCCCCCACCTAAAGTCATTGTTGTCCCTCACAATCTAGCTATCCATCACAACTTCTTGTCATACTTCGCAATCTTCTTCTTCCACCTCCACAGTGAGTCCGTTTCCTAGCTATCCTCCTCTGGTGCATCCTTCCATCTAATGAGAAATTCCCATCTCATGTTACTCCCAAGCCTTGTCATTCAAAGATCCCAAATCTTTTGCAGCACAAGATTTGGTCTGTCAACAAACATGGCTAGTCTTCTCGGTGGCTCCACCCTATCTAGATGTTCTACATTAAGTTAACACTTCTTCAACTAACTGCTATGGAAAACAGGATGTCTCATATGCATGTAGAACGATAGCTACAGCTCATGAGAAACCTCCCCCAATCACTTTTTTAACCGAAATGATCCTTCATACCTCCTCGTCAAAGATCTTGTAGTCCACTTAGGTGGTTGAGACTGATCTCCGGTGATCCTGAGAAAAACCATATCTCCCATGCTAAAGTATGAATCCGTCCTATCCTTATCTACCCATTTCTTCATCCTCCTTGCAGCTTCGTGCAAGCCCAACCATCCTAACTCCTAAGTCTCATCCCAAGCCTTCATGAAATTCTTCACATGAGGACTCCTCAAGAAACCTCTTGTCACTACTGTGTGTGGAACGACTGGAAACTGCCCATTCACCAACTCAAATGGACTATAGCCTATTGCAGAACTTTTTTGGGTGTTGTAGCTGAACTAAGCTACAACCAAGAGTTCAGGCCAATGCTTCTGACCAATTGTCACAATGTCTCAAGTAGTTCTCTAGCAATTCTTTGATTCGTTCAATCTACCCATCTATCTGTGGGTGGTAACTCGAACTCATTAAAATTTTTGTCTCAACTAGTTTGAACAATGTGGTCCAAAATATTGCTTTAAATCGTGGATCTCGGTCCAACATAATTCTCATTAGTATTTCCCAATACTTCACTATGTTCTTGAAGAACAACTTCGTAGTCTTCTTGGCTCCATAAGGTATCTTTGTTGGAACAAAGACAACATACTTGGAAAATCAATTGACCATGACCATGATCTCATTTTACCCCTGTACCTGTGGTAACTGAGTAATGAAGTCCATCAAGACACTCATTCATGGTCTCTCTGGAATCGATAAAGGTTGCAACAAACCTCCCTGCCTCTGAGTTTCCGATTTTTCCTACCGTGAAGTGATGCACATATGTACATACTCCTCCACATCCTCCCTCATCTTTTCCCAAAAGAATCCTCTCTCCAATAATGCCAAAGAATGACACTGCCCTGGGTGGCCAGCCCATGGAGAACCATGGCATTACTTCAAAAGGTCCCTCCTAAGTCTATATGACTTTCAAACATAGAGTTGGTTCCCAAAGAACAAGAGTCCATCTCGGAGAAAATAATTTCGTGTCATCGCCTTCTTTATCTGCTTCACTATATTATGCGCTTCAGTATCAGTCTCAATGCTCTCCTTGAGCTTATTCTGCATCTCTTCTATCATCTGTACTCAACTCCTACTTCATGCTACCTGGTCTTCCTCCCCCTCCAATGTTTCTAGTTGTCTTTTCCTGCTAGGAGCATCTACAACCGCATTGAGTCTACCTACACAGTACTCAATAGTCATTTTTAACTCTACCAAGAAGTCCTACCAATGAGCTTGCTTCGCTGAGAGCTTTCGTTGTGCTGCAAAATAACTTGCTACGATGTTGTCAGTCTTGACAACAAAAGGCTTCCCAATCAAGTAATGTATCCATACCTGCAAACAATGGATGATCGCAATCATATCCTTCTGATGAACCGAATACCTCCTTTCTCCATCCTTTAACTTCAACTCTTATATGCCATTGGATGCCCATCTAGCATAAGAACCACTCCTATGGAAAAATCTGAAGCATCTGTGTGTACCTCAAATGGTCGATCGAATTCCCATAACTTCAGTATCTGTGTTGAAACCATCCTCTTTTTGAAATCATCAAATTCCAATTGAAATTTCTCCATCCAACTCCATCGCTTGTCCTTCTTCAAAAGGCATCTCAATGACGAGGTTACTTTGTAATACCGCTCTACGAACTTTCGTTGGTAGTTTTTCATGCCCAAAAACACCGTCATATCATATACATTCTTTGGTTCAACCCAATTCTCAATCGCCTTCACCCTGTTCGGCTCCATCCATATGTACCTTTCACCTACAATGTGTCCAAGGAATAGAATTTGTGTTTTGGAAAACACACACTTCAACTTCTTCAAGTATAGTTGACTCTTCTTTAGTGCCTCGAACACCAAAGCCAAGTGCCTTTGATGATCCTCCATGTTATCACTATACACCACAACATCATCCAAGTACACCACCATAAATGAATCAAAGTATGGACGTAGTACATCGTTCATCAAAGTGCAAAACATAGAAGAAGAATTGCACAACTTGAATGGCATGACAAGGAATTCAAAGCTTCCATACCTTGTCATGATTGTGGTCTTCCTCTCATCTCGTTATGCTATCTGCACCTTATAGTACCCATGCCTCGAATAGAGTTTGGAAAACACTCAGGCTTTCAGAATCTTATCGAAGCAATTTGTAGCTAATGGAAAAGGATCTATGTTCTTTACCATTTGCTTGTTGATAACATGACAATCATAGCACATCTGTAGCTCATTCGTATATTTCTTCCATTGGAACAATACTAGAGCTCCATAGGGGGACCTTGAAGGTCTGATGAAACCTGCATCAATTAACTCCTTTAACTATCGTTTCAACTCCTCCAATTGAGGTCTTGACAATAGATAAGGAGCTTTAGCTGGAGGTTGTTTCCCTGGCTCTAGCTCAATGCTATGGTCCATCATATGCCTTGGTCGAAGCTTCCTTGGTAGCTCATTGGGCATCAAATCTACATACTTGGCTAGCACCTCGGAAATCTCAGCTGGAATAGGTGTTACCACTCCATCATCATTGTCAACCTCTATGATAATTGTTGCATATCTCTCCACATATGACTCTCGCATAGCCTTCTCCAAACATAGTGCAGAAACATGTTGCACCTTGACTTCCTTCCTTTTCTTATGAGTAGGCAAAGTCCAAGTGTATGATCCTCCAATCAGCATAACCTCATTACGGGAGGGACCACATTACAGAAGGGGACAATAACTCCTCTATTTCCCTTTAATAAATCCTGCCCCAATATCACATCAAAATCATTCATCTCCATCACCATGAAGTCCAACCAACCTTTCCAGTCTTTGATTTGCACCGACACTTCGTATGCAAATATTGTCACTCTAGCTCTTGAGTTCACTACCTTAACATCCACATCTGATGAAAAAATTTGCAGCCCAACTTCTTTTGCTAGTGGTGTTGTCATGAAGTTGTTCATGGCCATTGTGTCCACTAGTGCTTGGATCGTGTTGCCATGAACCAGTAAGTCCAAGAAACCCAAGCTATGAATCCAAGATTTCCTGCACACAAATTCAGACTGCATACATACCTGGTCTCTACAATTTCCTCTGATACCATTTGTCATGCCCCTAATTCCTTTTTTGTGAATTGTCTAACATGCAACATCAGCCAAACACTTAACTTTTTCTTTCGCTAACATGTTTCCCAAAATATGCCTAACATTCATCTTATTTACCATGTTAAAACATTAATGTGCGAAAATACATTAATAAACACATAACTGGCAAGAGACACAGTCCAATGATATGCAAGTAAGAATTATCATTAAATTCTATTTTATTACAAGTGACCGAGAGAAGATCTCAACCGACATCTTTACACTTAGTCAAAAATTGTTGTCGTGCAGCTCGGTCGGTTCACCAACCTGCCCGCTACACTGTTCAACCTTGCATGACACCCAACTTCAATGTTTCACCTAAATTCCCTTCATTCATCATATTGTTTGTTCAACAAACAACCCGTCGTTTAGTTTTCCACATGACTCGCCACACCTGCAGCTCATCATTTACCCCTGCACGACTTACCACCCACGACCTCCGTTTTGGGCTGCCCGACTCCACTGCATAGTAGCTCATCATTCATAGTTGCCCGAACCGCCATTATATAGCTCATCGCACAATTCGGTGGCCCACCACACCGGATCACTGCGCCCAAGTTTCCACGCTCAACCTTCATTCATCGTTTGCCCACTGGTGCAACCTGTGGCTCATCCGCCAAGTCTACCCACTCTCCAAACTCCGCTCACCTTATTTCTACATTTTTATTTCACCGCTCATCGTGCGTTCTTATCCCAGCTTGCCAGCGAAGACAGCTCACACCCAAACCACAGAGCCAACCTTCCTAGCCATGAGATGATCCACTTCTTCACTTTTCTTCCTCCCAACAATGGCCTCGCTTACTTATACGATGGCTCACCTAAGTGGGTGCTTCAGTCGATGGCAAAGCCGACCCACCTTTTTCCTTTCCACCAAGTTAGCTCGTCGGCTTTGGTGTGGGACACCCACCCGTGGGACCATCCACCCATATAAGTCTGACTGCCCATGACACAATGATTTTTCAAATTACTCATCGCATGTCAACTTTCCCCTCACCCAGCTAGCTCGTCACACCATTTGGGCACGTACCTGACTCACAGTTCCATCCACCTAGCTCATTGCCCACTTGTCATGCTCCCATTGCCAACTCTCACTCGAAGTTCAGTTAAGCATGCTCAGAGGGCGCGCCCATCTCGCCCAACCATGCCAACGACTCTTGGGTGTTACATTGTCGATTCGTCTAGCTCGTCCATCGCTTGCCTGTCACAAAATCGAACTGCAACTCGGGGACGTTACAATGCCCCATCTATAGCTCTTGTTCTAATTCTTCTCACACAAAACTGGCTGAGATCAATCCCTAATTCGCTAAAATCGTTGATTTTGATTGCCATGTGTAGACATGGATCTATGCGATGGACTATGAATCCCCAACTTGAAGCTTTTGTGCGATGGTGCTTGAATAGATGCATGAGAGTTTTATTATTTTCGAATATCCTACACAGTATTCTCAACTTCTCAGCCTTCTGATCTTTGGGTTGAATGATAGAAATGACAAAAATGTTGTTCTGGAAACCATCCTCGAAGTTGTTAATCCTAAAGAGATCACATGTAGTGCGATGTATCTGAGTTTGAGACAACAAAAATGTTGGCATTACGATTCTAGTTTGGCACTATGGTACAAGTGTTGTACTTGATGGCAACTCACTCAAGTGGCAGATCTCAGTTCTGGTACTCAAAATCATGGAACATAAGATACCCGCAGGTGATCCTATGAGAAGCTGCGGACCCACATGTATGCTGACCAAGGGGTGTGGACATACCTGCATGTTCTCCGTTCAGAAGGTGTGGGCCCTAGTTCACTCACTCCAATGCAGAGAAGCACGCTCACATGGGGTTTCTTATGTTTGGCCATGGTATTTAGCCTATCATTTTTTATCCTATGGTTTTGGTCCGTGGTTTTGGCATCTAAAATATTAAACCCAGGTTTTGGATCCCTTGTATTGTTTTTCTATGGTTTTGATCCATGGTTTGAATAAAGGGCTTGCCTATAAAAAGGAAAGGAGATCTCTTGGCTAGATACTTATGAAAATTGAATATCTTAAGATCTGAAATTTTGGGTAATTGGTTCTAAAGGCTAGATGTAAATCAAGGTGAAATTGAAGGCGAATCTATTGATAGGTTGTGATCTCTCGGGCGCATGATCAGATATGTCGATCTGACTGTTTGTGGTACATTGGAGGACTACTAATTTGGCTCTATTTGGAGGTCCGCAGGCGATCCACAGCTCAGGTGTGGAGGTACACAGCTTGGCAGAAGGCGCAGGTGCAGAGGTACACGGTGTAGCAGAAGGCCCAAGTGTGGAGGTACGTGGTGCAGCAGAAGGCGCAGGTGCGGGGGTACGCTGAGAAACAGAAGGATCAGGTGCAAAGGTACATTGTCCGGTAGACAGTGCAGGTGCAGATCTTGGCAGAGGTACGCAGTTCGGCAGAAGGGCTAGGTACAGTGGTACCCAGATCACAAGACAGATCAGGTGCGGATCTGTGCAGTCTAGACATAGAAGGACTGTGGATATCCACAGGCTACTATTGGTGAAGTTGCGGACCCCTTTTGAAATAATTATTGGCTGCCTTTTATCTATTGTTGTAGAGTTCTGGGTTTATATTTCTGGTATTACTTTTCTGTTTACAGCATTCTGAGAAGTTGGGTGATTCATTGGTTGATTGTATAAGGAGATTGGGTAATTCACATGTACTTGATGATTATTTGATCTTCTTGGATCCAATCCGAAAATGAATGAAACGTGGTCCTCAAAGAAGTAGAAGAGCTAAGGGGGTTGTAGCTCCCTTCTAGGAGAGACTGGAAAACGAGAGAGGGTTGTAGCTCTCTGCAGGTTGCACCCTACGTACTGGTAAAGGACTACACCAGTACAAAATCATTGTAAAAGAAATTTCTAATTGAAAGAAGATAGAGACATATTGCAGTAGGTGGTTTTCACCCACATTGGGTTTCCACCTTATATCTGGTGTTCTTTGGTGTGATTATCTGTTTTTCTTATTCTTGCTCATTATTATATGGTATTGACATACAAACTAATGATCAATATCTGAATAATAAATTAATTGAAAAGAATTTGATAATATAGATTCACCCCCCCCTCTCAGTATTATTTGCAACAATTGGTATTAGAGCAGGTTCTTTTGAAGAAGCTTGATCGCTTGAAGTTCTATCATCATGAGCAACTACGAGAGGGAAGCATCAATCAGGCCACCAATTTTTGATGGGACAAACTTCGTATATTGGAAGGTAAGAGTTACTGCCTTTCTTCAATCTCTTGGTACAGAAGTCTGGGATATCATAGACACAAGGTATGCTTTTCCATCAGCAACTCCTACAGATCGGACTGAGAAGAAGAAATATGAAACAAATGCAAAGGTAGTCAATACTCTTCTAGGATGTCTATCTCAATCAGAATTCATGAAGGTTATGCAGTATAAATCCGCAAAAGAAATATGGGACAAGATTGTTCTGAGGTATGAAGGAGATGATCAGGTAAAACAAGCAAAACTTCAAACCCTCAGAATTTAGTATGAAAATATTAGAATGCACAACGATGAAAGTGTGGCTGGCTATTTCCTTCATGTAGATGAGATTGTTAATTGTATGAAAATTTTGGGTGAAGAAATAAAAGAGGCTATTGTGGTTGAAAAAGTTCCAAGATCTTTGTCCCCTAAGTTTGAATCTAAAGTTTTTGCAATAGAAGAAAAGGAGAATCTTCGAAACCTTACCATGTCACAGCTACACGAGATTCTAACTGCTTATGAAATGAGGAAAGGAGGACCATCAGACAGGAGAGAAGCAACTTTCAAGGCTTCAGGTAAAGGAGACTACTATGAGTTAGGAAATGAGTCAGAAGAGGAAGAAGAATCAAATTTTGTCAAAAACCTTCAACGGGGTACTAGAAGATTCAGAGGTAGGTTACCTTTCAAATTTTTTGCTTGTGGAAGAGTACGTCATTATGCTACCAAATTTCCTCATAAGGATAAGATTGACAAGGGGAAGGAACCTGTTAGATGGAACAAGAAACAAAGTGCAAATAAGAAAAGCTATTACACTCATGAAGATAGTGATGGACTATCAAATAGTGATGCAGATGAACGAGGTAATGACTATAAACTTTTAATGGCTTTTGAAGATGATGATTACATGGATGCTATAGATGTGGATGGCTTTTATGAAGAGATTTCTAGACTCAAGACATGTTTAGAAGAAAAGAATGTGATCATTGATACTCTGCAATTTCAACTTGATGAAAAAGAAAAATTTCTTGAGAAATTAGAATGTGAAATTGTTGGCCTTAGAAAAGAAATTGAGAAAACAAAGGCTGTTAATCTTAAATTGGTTAAAGGATCTGAAACTCTGGATGAGATTATCAATGTACAGTGTTCTCCTCTAATCATGATAGGTCTGGGGTATAATGAAGAAACATCTCAAGCATCCACCTCAAAGAGTTATCTCAATGTAGCAAGAAGGAATGAGCAAAAGCCCAATGGAGATCACCAGCTAAAATAGGGACGAATTACATCAAGAATAAACAAAGACTACTAGGTAAATCAGGGGAAATCCACCTTAAGGATGAACAAAAGCTACAAGTAGCCACAGGTAAAATCTTCTCAATTTGCCTCAAGAATGGATAGAAACCACAATCATTTGGCAGGTAGATTTGATAATCGCAGAAGTTTCTTCAATGGCCAATGTTTCTCTTGCCATAACTTTGACCACAAAGCAGCGCCATGTGTTGCCTATAAAACAATCATGACTAGAGAAGCTCAAAAACAAAGAAATATGACTGGGATCACGAAGAGGACTTATAACAACTTTTCGGCCCTTGAAAATGAAATTGAATGATCTATTTGTAATTACTTTGGTCATGAAGATTCTGAATGCACGAGCAGGTTTTAGCAGACAAAGGAACAAGCCTCAAGTACCAGAACATGGATAATAAAGGAATCACAACCAGAAAGATGTGGGATAGCTTTTTATGCAGAAGGACAGGAAAATCAATGGTACATCGAAAACGGATGTTCGAAGCATATGACAGGTGATAAAGAAAAACTTGAATCATATACTGATTTAGAAAAGGGAAAGATTGTTTCTTTTGGAAATGATACCCCTGCAGCCATAAAAGGAAAAGGCACTACTCAGTTGAAAGAAAAGGTCAAAGTTGGAAATGTTTTGTATGTTGATGGCTTGAAGCATAATCTACTGAGTGTCAGTCAGATGTGCGATCAAGGAACCGAGGTAATATTTAGATCAAATGGATGTAGTGTTCATGATCTTGATACAGGAAAAGCAGTGATCAACGGTAGAAGAACTTCGAATAATCTATACATATTTGAAGAAGGACAACAACAATTCTATTTGAGCAAGGATGATGAACACTAGTTATGGCACCAGAGGTTGGGGCATCTAAGCTTTTCACAAATAAGGAAAGCATGCAAATACCAGGTAGTTCGCGGTCTTCCAGATATCAAAATTCCAGACAACACCATATGCAAATCATGTCAGTTTAGTAAGCAAACCAGAACTAACTTCCCTAAGAAGGAAGGATCAGCCAGCAGGCCTCTTGAACTAGTCCATACAGATGTATGTGGTTCATTTAGGACAAGGTCACCTCGAGGAGAAAAATACTTTATATTATTCATTGAAGACTACTCCAGGATGGTTTGGTTAGGACTTATGAAACACAAAGACGAAGCATTCGAAAAATTCAAATCTTTCAAAGCCTTGGCTGAAAACGAATCAGATCAAAAAATTAAGTGCATCAGGTCTGACAGAGGTGGGGAGTTTACCTCAAATGAATTTTTTGATTTTTGTGAAGAACATGGAATAAGAAGGGAATTCTCTATAGCTAGGACTCCTCAGCAAAATGGAGTGGTGGAAAGGATGAACAGAACGGTTAAACAGATGGCTCATGCTATGCTTGAGGAATCTGGAACTCCAGTAACCTTCTGGGGTGAAGATGCATTTGTTGCGGTTATTATTCTCAACAAAACAAATGTTCGAGTGAACAACACTCGAACTCCTCATGAGCTCTGGTATGGTGAGACTCCTTCGGTAAAGCATTTCAAAATTTTTGGAAGCAAATGCTATATTAAGAATAATGACGAACAACTTGGCAAACATGAACCTAGAGCAGATGAAGGCATTCTCCTTGGTTATTCTCCCGACAAAAAAGCATACAAGTGTTATAATAAAAGACTTGGAAGAATTGTTGACAGCATTGATGTGGTGGCTGATGAAAAAGGAAACATTCCTAGGCAAGTAAATTATGAAAATATCGAAGAGGATGAAGACTACCCTCCAAATCAGACTGAAGATGAAGAAGAACCTCAAGAGGCACCAGAGGAATAGACAAGGTTAGAAGAGAAGACTCCATCTAGGTATGTTCAAAAGAATCATCAAGAATCTCAAATCTTGGGGAAAAAGGAGGCAGGCGTACAAACAAGAAGAACAATTGCGGAAGCTTCAAGCTATTTGGCATTACTCTCCTCCACTGAACCACAAAATGTAAGAGAAGCATGAAAAGATGAATGCTGGGTCAAGGCAATGGATGAAGAACTTGAGCAGATCGAAAAGAACAACACTTGGGAGTTGGTTCCTAGACAAAAAGATAAGAATGTCATAGGGACAAAATGGGTCTTCAAAAATAAGTTGAAAATGGGGAAGTAATTAGAAATAAGGCCAGACTTGTTTGTAAAGGGTATGCTCAACAAGAAGGAATAGATTTTGAAGAAAAATTTTCTCCTGTTGCAAGACTTGAGGCCATCTGAAAGTTTCTTGCTCTCTCAAGCTTTCAGAAGTTCAAAGTATTTCAAATGGACGTGAAATCAGCCTTTCTGAATGGAGACTTAGAAGAAGAAGTATACATTGAGCAACCAGATGGTTTCATTCTTGGGAATGATCCAAATCTTGTATGCAGACTGAAAAAAGCTCTCTATGGCCTTAAACAGGCTCCAAGGGCTTGGTACTATCATTTTGACAAATATCTTCATCAACAAGGTTTTTCAAAAGGATCAGCAGATAGCAATCTTTATATAAAAATTGAAAATGACAAATTGCTAATACTTGTTGTGTATGTAGATGATATTATCTTTGGCAGCAATGAAGAAGCTATGATTCAAATCTTTACCTTGGTGATGCAGAAATAATTTGAAATGTCTTTGCTTGGAGAACTGACATATTTTCTTGGTTTACAAATCGAACAAAATGAAGACGGTATCTTTTTGTCTCAAACCAAGTATTTCAAGCAGATCTTGAAAAAATATGGCAAGGAAGATGCAAAACCAGTATGTACCCCCATGGTTACAGGATGCAGCCTCAGTGCAAATGATGAATCCGCAGCAGTGCATCAGCCAACCTATCAATCTATGATTGGAAGACTACTTTATTTGACAGGTACCCGACTAGACATCATGCATGCAGTGGGAATAGTTGGAAGATTTCAGGCAAACCCAAAGGAAACTCATCTTCAGGCAGTAAAGAGAATTTTCAAGTACCTTCAAGGAACTCAAAACTATGGCTTATGGTATCCTAGAAATACAGATCTCACTCTTCATGCTTATACAGATGCAGATTGGGCTGGAAGCGTGGATGACAGAGAGAGCACAAGTGGTGGTGCATTCTTTATGGGTTCCAGATTAGTATCTTGGTTCAGCAAGAAACAGAGTTTGGTTGCTTTATCTACAGCTGAAGCGGAATATGTGGCTGCTGCATCTTGCTGCACTCAACTTCTTTGGATGGTGCAGACCTTGCAGGATTTTCAAATCACTTGTACACCACCTATCTCCATCTTATGTGATAATACAAGTGCAATCAGTATTTTTAAGAACCCAGTCATGCATTCAAAAACCAAGCACATACCGATCAAGTATCACTTTCTCCGGGAACAAGTGTTGGAACAAAAGGTCAAAATGGAGTATGTTCCTTCTAAGGAACAAGTTGCTGATATTCTCACCAAACCATTGTCCAGGGAAACGTTTGAATACCTCAGGCAAAAGCTGGGGGTAGTTGATGCATCATCTTGTTTTTGAACCTCATCTGTTTCAAAGACTGTTGGTTGTACGCGAGTTTCATATGGGGTATACACGTACATTTGCTGGTTTATGGATTGATCGAAGATCGGATGGCACAGGTTCAGGGGGAGCATATATAATGCATTGTTGGCATTATAGTAGAATGTTTTGGAGAAGAATGTTCAGAAGGAGAACATGGATGCTGATCTGAATATTGCTGCTAATATGTCTCTATCTCTTTCATGGTCATTTATGGTGTATTGTGGATGATGGTTCTCCTTGAAGAAATTTTTTCTTTTGTAGATATGGTCTATAGTCAGGGGGAGCATGATCAGCAGAGCAAAGACTTAAGCATGTTCTCAGGGGGAGCATAACCCTTTTCCCTTGACGTCAAAGGGGGAGAATGACGTTGAGGATCTTGAGGTTGCCATCACGTCCAAAGGGGGAGATTGTTGGCATTATGACTCTAGTTTGGCTCTATGGCATAGGTGTTGTACTTGATGGAAACTCACTCAAGTGGCAGATATCTTTTCAGGCTCTCAAAATCATAAAAGATGAGATACCCACAGGTGATCCTAAGAGAAGTTGCAAACCCGCAGGTACGCCGACCAAGAAGTGCGGACATACTCGCAGGTGCTCTATTCAGAAGGTGCAGACCCCAGTTCACTCACTCCAATGCAATGAAGAATGCACACATGGGAATTCTTATGTTTGGCCCTTGGTATTTAGCTCGATGTTCATGATCCTATGGTTTTGGTCCATGGTATAGGATCTAATTTACTGAACCCCGGTTTGGATCCCTTGTATTGGTTTTCAATGGTTTTGTCCCATGGTTTGAATAAGGGCTTGCCTATAAAAAGGAAAGGAGATCTCTTGGCTAGATACTAATGAAATTTGAATATCTTAAGATCTGAAATTTGGGGTAATCGATTTAAAAAGCTAAATCTATATCAAGGTGAAATCTAAAAATTGTAAGATGGATCTATTGATAGGTCGTGATCTCTTTGGCGCATGATCAGATCTGTGGATCTGACAGTCTGTGGCACATTGGAGGACAGAGAATTTAGCTCTATACAAAGGTCCGCATGTGATCCACAGCGCAGGTGTGAAGTAACGCAGCGAAACAGAAGGCGCAGGTGCGGAGGAACGCAGCGCAGTAGAAGGTGTAGGTGCGGAGGAACGCAGCACAGCAGAAGGTGTAGGTGCGGAGGAACGCACAGCAGTAGAAGGTGCAGGTATGGAGGTGTGCAGTTGAATCAGCAGAGCAGGTGCGGAGCTGCACAGTCCCTTCACGGCGAAAGTGTGGATATCCACAGGTTTCCTTCGGTGAAGTTTCGGACCTTTTCTTGAAGTATATTTTATTTGTATTTTACCTGTTTCTGCAGAGATCTAGGTTTAAATTGGTGGCTGGTTACTAGTGATATTTTCTCGTTGCTGCATTTTGAGAAGTTAATTGTTTAAAGGAGATTGGGTGATGCACATGTACTTGATGTTTTGGATCCAGTTTCAAAATTTATGAAACGTGGTCCCTGAAAGAAAGAGAGGGTAGTAGCCTTTTGTAGGTCAGCACCTACGTACTAGTATCTTAGCTAGTACAAGAGCAAAGGGGGTTGTAGCTCCCTTCCAGGAGAAGCTGGAAACCGAGAGAGGGTTGTAGCTCTCTGCAGGTTACAGCCTGCGTACTGGCAAAGGACTGCACCAGTACAAAATCATTATAAAAGAAGTTTCTAATTGAAAGAAGATAGAGACATATTGCAGCAGGTGGTTTTCACCCACATTGGGTTTCCACCTTATATCTGGTGTTCCTTGGTGTGATTATCTATTTTTCCTATTCTTGCTTATTATTATATGGTACTGACATACAAACTAATGATCAATATCTAAAGAATAGATTAAAGTATAAATCTGGAAGATATATTGAAAAGAATTTGATAATACTGATTCACCCCCCCCCTCTCAATATTATTTCCAACATGGCTAACAGAATCACTCATCGTACCTGTTCCTCAAAAGGGTAAACAATCAAATGGAGGTGTATGATCGGCTAGAAAAGAGTGGAGGTCATGGTAAGAACATGACCAATGCTCAAAAGCTGATGATAATGCATTCACAATGGTTATTTACAGGAGATTGGTTCATTTTTTAATGAGCTTAAACTTTGGCGGAACATATGCTCATTTCTCAGGTTTAATTTTTAACGAGCTTGAACTTTGCGTAAAACTGCTCGTAGCCTAGTTCATTTTTTAATGAGCTTGAACCATGCGACAACATATGCTCAAATTCGGTTTCATGTTTACACAAGCTTGAAACAAAAAACTATGCTTGTTATAAGTTTGCATGCCCCCAGCATGGTAACGCAAATCGAGGTGCATGCCCCCCAAGCTTCATTGCATTTAACACGGTGGTTGCAATACCTCAAATGTCAACATAGCGGATGGTGATTGGGCTAGGTCCTCTACTATATTATAATTCTAAGCTGCTCTGGCACAAGGATTAAATGTCAATTTGTGTACTACTCCCTTTGGCAGCTTTATCATTAGCTCATGAATGATGGGTGGCACAACTTCAGTCGAAGTTGTTGTCGAACTACTAGGTTGATCAGTAGCCTTGTTGTTCGACTGTTGTGGATTCTAGAAATCTTTATTCCTTGTCGATATCAAAGTATCATTTTGTTGTTTTGAAATGGACAACATAAGCATTTGGGATGGGGAAGCACGATCACTAGCAACCAGGTTTATTTCTGGTCTCAGAAATGGATTAGTCAACACTATTGGGGTATTTGAAGTTTTTAAAATTTTCATAACCCTAGCATTATGTGGACAATCTTTCGTGAAATGCTCATCGTCGCATATGTAACATGGATAATGAGGTTTCTTTTGCCTAGTAGGGTTTTCAGAAGATTTTCCAGGAGGTGAATTTTCCTGTTTCTTCTTATTATTTTTCCCTTTCTTCTTGCCCCTTGGTTGCTTTGGATTTTTGCCTTTTTCAGTCGACACGGCATTGACCTCTAAGGCGAGAGGTTCTTCATTTGCATTTTGACTAGAAACCATATGGGATTTCTTAGATGTAGCCTTTGCAGTTTTTGTGATTGTTGTACCTATGATGCCATTGCTGGAATGAGAGTCTTTGTTTGATTTAGGAGGAGGAACAGAAAAATATGGTCTAGGAGCATCAAGGATTTTGTCATAAAGCGTGCCAGACTGAGTATAGATCAAGTCTAGATATTACACACGAGCAATGACTTGCTCTTCAATGATGACTCCTCCCTTTGCCACATCTTTTGTGATAGAAGGTAACAATGACTTAACAAACCATTCAGCTAATAGCTGATCAGGAACATATGTTTTTACCATTCTACGATGACGCTGCCACACATGAATATGATCAGATATGTGAATGGTTGTCGTACCTTATGGGTACCTGAAAATGGGTTAAAAAGGTTGTGGCAAGGGTGCTGAAGTTATCAAATGAAGCTCTTGGCAATTCAATATACTATTTTGTTGCCGGACCACTTAACGTTCGCTGAAAAAGCCAAAGCCTAATCGAATCATCATTCAAAGTGTTGGATGAACACCACAGATGGAAGGTCATCACATGATTCGACAGGTCTTCACCCGGATTTCCATTAAATTTAGGAATATCTTACGGAAGTTTGTGAGGAATCACCGGCCACCAAGGGGCATAAGAAATTGGATCGTTTGTTAGCTTATTTAGATCCGGTAACTCTAAAGTCGCCACAAAGGGTAACTGTAGATTCATGTTCGGCGAAGCATACCCGGGATAGGATGGTATTGCTTGAGCAGTGGGTCTTTGCATACCAGCATAATGCATTTGATGCTGATAACTTTGGTAAGGTTGATGAGCATAACCATTATGAAATGATTGATGTAGACTATTTTGAATATACGGCTGCCCATTATTTGCAAAGATTTGTTGCTCAGATCCTGGTTAAGCTTATTGGAATTGCGGTTGTTGATATTGCACCAGCCATGGTTGTGAAACCTTTGTTGTTGTCCAATACTGGCCATTTGACCTAGATGAGGAGTCATAGTACCTGTTTGAGCCTGAGTCGCTCCAGATAAGGAGGCACTAACCTGAGGTTGTGATTGAATCGTTGAGACAAGAGGTTGTTGTATTGCAACCTGAGAAACTTAGCGTTGACATACAATAGGTAACGCTTGCACTTGCGACAATGTCACAATGGCCGGTGTCGTGGAGATATTTGACACAGGTAGGCTTTGTTCCATTGAGTATACAACTCTTGGTTGTTGAGGTAGTATTGGCACCCAACCGTTGGATGTCATTCCAGTTTGACTTGAACTTTTTTGTAAACTCCCATATGGTTGTTCTCTGGGAGGGAATAATGTATAGGCATAGTGCTCGCCATATGGTGGCAATCTAGTACTTAAAGGGTAGATTGGCCTTTGAAGACACACTGGATCAATTTTTTGAGTTTCAACATAAGAAATACCATATGAGAATCTGGATGAAGAAATAGGAACTGACCATGTCATCAAAACAGTCTTTGATTAGACTCCGGCTTGTTGTTGATAACTTGCCGGGACAAATGGTACACCAGCGAACATTGTTGGAGTAGCAACAGGAGGTTCTCCTACTACTGCATTAGATGACACAGTCCTTGATGTCAACAGTTGTTCAAACATATCTAGTTTATCTAAAAGATTTCCTAGCGATTCTATAGGAACTTGCGATGAAGGGAGACTAACTTTTAACAATGAAGGATATAGGGTGATCTCGGCTCCAAAATGAAATGGAGTATTGGATGGAGGATCTTCCACAATCTCTTCTATAGCAATCAATCCAGGCGGAATAGATAGACCGTCAAGTCTGTAAAATATTTTTGGTGTTGAAGAAGGTATAGATTCTGCAACGAGAGATGTTTGGGGGATAACACCTTCCGAATCAACTGTAGATGGAGCCGGTCCAGGACTAGAACTGTTTACCGTCACACTAGGATCAGTTCTAATGTCCTCATGTGCCTACGGAATTTCTTCTGTAGAGGCATGGATAGCAGAAATGGTTAGAGTAACCGGAGTCTCTCAGGATGTCGGAACACTTGTTCCAACCAAACCAGGGGAGTTTGATCTGGTTAAACGAGTTTGCTTTGTCTGAAATAGTTTCATTTCCAGGGTCAAAGATGGTTGACTCGTTAATCTCCGTGGATGATGGGGTTTCGATTGTTTTTCTTCCACGATTGTAGATTACTTGATCAACTCAAAATAAAGCGAAAAATGATTCCGAATTTAATGAATTTTAGACGCTTTGACACAACTTGCTTTTTCAATTTTTAAGAGTTGAGAAAAAGCTAAGATGACTCTATTCGCCTTCGATTTTTAATGAGCCTGAAGTGACAAGTGCTCAGATGTACCTTTTCCTTTAAGGAGTCTGAAAAGGAACAAAAGAGACTGCTCTAGAAATCTAGACATAGGGATTACCAAACCAATCGCAAAACTGTAGAATACTTTTTATGGTACGACAGTCAATCTTCCCGAATGCTTTGTTCAATGCATTGCGATCGATAAGGCGACAGACACGGCTTCCTAAGGATAAAGGATATAGCCTATTGTGGTCTCCCAATATATACTCAACGGTATGTGGGAGCACAAGTCCATACTAGCACTTGTCGTCTCAAAGAGGAGGAATCACCCAACCAACAATGGAAGCGATAGTTACCAAGCTTTACGATGCCGAAATACGTCTCTAGCCTAGAATTCTAAATGTTGTGCATTAGGTTCCAAAGCGTTTTTATGTTCATTGAATTTATTTTACAGTTGATCTTTCTTAAGAAGTTTGCCTTTCAGGTTCACCACGTGTTGTAGATATATAATTCCTAAAATGCAATCTACGATGATAAAAAATCATTCAATATTATTTTTGCAATGAAAATCCTAGCTACTAAGGAAAGAGAAATGAGATTCTTTCAACATAGAGCAGAGAGCACACACTAGATGCACTGTCCAAAATCAAAATCAACAAGCAATCTAAATGAAAATGCACATGCATGTATTTGCTTTTGCTTTCTTAATGTGTGAATGACAAAAAGAATGTTAAGCACAAATTTGAATCGTTTCAAGCAAAAATACTAATGATTTTCTCTTTAGAAGACGAAAGTAAGATAATGACGACACTTTGCAATTTTGAATTGAAAACTGCTTTCAACACTTGAAAAACTACTAATTCAAATCAAATACAAGAGTAAAAGTGTAATCGACCATCAAGAACATTAGAATTCTTTTCTTTGACTGAAAACAACACTTGCGACATTTCCAAATCAAAACATGATAGTTTGATTATGCTACTTCTTTATAAATGAGAACTGTAAATGATGAACAACACATAAAAACATTTACAGTTCTTTGTACTATGGAGACTGAATCCTGCAAAGGAAGGGAGTTTCCACAGAGGTATACTAATCACAAATAGCAAAACTCCTAAATAAAGCTAAAGAGAGTGAATAAAAAGCCAAAATCTAGAAGTAGAAGAGGTCTTATCTAATCATTGCACATGTAACACAGGTAAAGTATGATGCATCTCACCTACTGCACACGAGAGGTGCGGTGCATCCAAATTCCCAAGAAGAGAAGGTGTGATGTTCCAGGTACGGGACTTCAACTGGCTTCTCAGTCACAGTTTGCAGCTCAATTCAGGGATTTAAGCCGAGCAAATGATAGTCAGTAAATAGAAATCACAGGGACTGATCTAATGAGGCTACTTGAGCCAACACCAGGGCAATTGGGATGTTTGCAAATCAATTGTTCAGTTTATAAAAAAAACTCAGAGATAGACTGAAGTAGCATCGATCTACTTTTCACTTGCATAGCAAATGCAGTTCGAAGGCTAGCTAGCTTGACTTTAGGCTCCGTCGGTAAGTTTATAAAGCAAACAAATATAGACAAGCAAACAAGCTATTCGCTCCCCATCGGAGTCGCCATTTTGTTATCGAGAAATCTAGTGTCTATGCAGAACTGCTAGTCCCACTAAGACGAGTAGCTATCTTAGAAACAAAGAGATTAAAATTACTTTCACTTTCCTTTACGAGAAGTAGATAGGAGAAGAGCAAAGAATACCGACCTCAATCTTTCACTTGGTTCTCTGCTTGTTCCTTCTCCCCTTTGACAGATTGTTTCCACTCCTACCTTGATCACTTCACTTCAAAGAGTACCTGTAAAGTCAAAGCAGCATAATACCTTCAAAGTACAGAGATCTACAATCATAAACAATATAGGACCAGATATATATTGACCACACACATGCATATATTAGAAAACATACAAAAATGTGGAGGAAAACTTAAATAGCTTTATTGATATAGAGATTACAAGAGAGGATTACAACCAATTGATCTGACCCAGCGTCATCCTCCCAGCATGAA
Source organism: Pinus taeda (assembly GCA_000404065.3). Taxonomy (NCBI): domain Eukaryota; kingdom Viridiplantae; phylum Streptophyta; class Pinopsida; order Pinales; family Pinaceae; genus Pinus; species Pinus taeda. The sequence goes on along the minus strand of APFE030632813.1, from coordinate 23,952 downwards.
AGCCCTTCTTCACCTCATGAAAATCTTAGATCACCCAACACTATGATATTCCACAAGGAAACCAACAGCACTGCCTTACAAGATATAAGATTCCAGCCTCTGGATCTCTAGGATGAGGGATCCATATATAGATGATTGCAGGGGCGTGAGTCAGCTTCTGGGATTTTAATTGGTGTCTTCTCTCTGATAGTTCTTGATTCCACTTGGAGATTGATGTTCTCTTACTCATCCCTGGGCGAATTCAGAGAGGCAAGTGTCATAGGAGAAGTTTCTGGAAGATTCCATGATCATCCACCTTGCAAACTGTCTCTACCATTTGTCTAATCTCGCCCATCGCACCCTACAGAAGGGGTTTCTAGTATGCATCGCACCTTTTACACTGAGCAGGTGAGATGCATCGTACCCTTAGCATTGGGCACTTTGTATGGTCCAGTTTTGACCAGTTCTAAGCATTTTTCTGTGGAGAACTTCTGGGAGATGATGTAATCAGCTAAACTTGTTCCTTTAGGGCATGAAACAACACTTTTAGGGACTCAGAAGCCCTTGGTTTATGGACATATGTGATTGGGGTTGCAGTGCCAAAATATGTCTATAACAGTAGCCCCCTAAAGCGTGAGGTCGAAAATATTTTGATGTTGGGTGAAATGCTTTATCATGAGGATCCGAGGTTCTTTCGAATTGGAAGGCGACCTGTAATAATATACAATACAATACATTATCTTCATAACATTTTCATGATCTAGCGGAGGCGGGCATTCCCATGCTCAGCTTTATAAATTTATTTTCATGTACATAGGACAGACAACCATCTATGTGGCAAACTGATGATTATGGTAGAGCCATCATCCTTTGATTTGGATGATTATCTATGCAGCAATGATGTACATTTGAAGTATTTATTTTCCTAAATATATCATAGCTCAGATGGATGAAACTAGATCCAGGGTCTTCAAACTCGTCCAATCTTCACCCGAAGTACAGGTCAATCCATGTGAAAAAATTTCTGGAGTCGAACATGGAAAGATATCGCCTGATTACCAGCCAATGATGTAAGTTGTTAACAGGTGCAAGAGGAATCACCGATAATGATGATGACCCTCAAGGTACTACAGTACAATTCGCGTGGTGTGAAAAAGGGACTTGGCGTCGAACACCACGCAAAATCTTTCGGTCAAAGGCCATTGATGTAAACTTGTCACCAGAAGTGAGAAACTTGCCATTGAGGCATGCAAGCTTCAAAGTACTAAAAGGGTTGTTGCTAAGTTGACTTCTCGGATAATGAGTTGTTGTTGACAAGAAGTAACCCGTCATAGGAGGGCCTTAATGAATCCCACATCTACGACACGGAATGGAGCAAATAATTTTGTGGAGGTGGAAACGATATGATGATACAGGGTTCAGGGTGGTTGTCATGAAAAAATGAAGCGGGAAGGTATTGCAGTGGATGAGACATAAGATGGGTTGGTGAATTCTCTGATCAACTTCTCTTGAACATATCGGCAACACTGAAATGGATTGGTAGCATTAACCCCAAAGATGGATGGTACGGTGGACCAATGGTAATATGACTGGTGAACGGAATAACCCAACCCGACTCAATCATGGTGATGGAGTGAAGGTGTCATTTTCAAGAGCGACTCGCTACCAATAAAGTTTCTTCAAGTTTTCTTCCCAAATTTTCCCCAGTCATTGCTGACTAGTACCTCTTTATTTTTGTCAAGCTTGATGAGGATAACATATGCTTGTTCTATAATTTGCCCTTCAAGCAAACACATCACTATGTTTTAACGAGCCTAGCGACAGTGAAACTTGTTCTCATCTCTATGGACAAGTTTGTCGCTATTGGTTTTAACGAGTTTAACGATAAAGAAAACTTAGTCCTTTTTCAATTTTAGAGAGTGAAAAGAGATGGAAAGGAAACTCCAGTAATCCTTTTTTGTCATATAATCCCTTAAGTCTAAAAAAGTATAAAATAATACGAAAGGGATGAATTTTTTATAGTTTTAACGAGCCAAACAAGACAAGCGCTCAATCTTTTTGTGTAATAATCCCTCAGGTCCAAAAATATTAAAATCTAGAGGAGGGATAGCACTCCCGGTAGCTTTAATGAGCTGGAGATGCCAACTGCTCGGCAATATTTTCACATTTTACGAGTCAGCTGAAAAGAGCTTAATGGAGACTCGTCTTTGAGGAACGAGCACTACAACAAAACCCTACGATTAGCATCCCTTTTTGCTTCCTTTTTTGCGTCTAGAGACCATTTTTGGTGCTATTTGTGTACCTTTATCAAATATGGTGCAAAACTTGATGCAAAGTTTTCAACAAGTTTTGCACCAAGTCTTACATCAAGTTTAGCACCAAGTATTGTAATAGGTTTTGCACCAGATTTTACACCAAGTTTTACGCCACGTTTTATGCCAAGTTTTCTGCCATCCTTTGCACCATGTTTTGCATCAAGTTTGGCACCTAATTTTGTTTCACCATCTTTTGCATCCTCTATTGCATCCACTTTTTGTGCCTACTCTTGCATCAACTTTTGCACCATCTCTTGCATCCTCTTTTGCATCATTTTTTAAACCATTTTTTGCATCCATTTTTGCATTTTTTTTGCATCCCCTTTGTGCCAAGTTTTTCTTTGAGGTTTGTGTCTAGTTTTTGCATCTACTTTTGTTGCATTGAATTTTACATCTTGTTTTGCATCCATATTTACATCCTCTTTTTCATCCATTATTGTGTTCACTATTGCATCCATTTTTCTTGTGCCATAATTTGCACCTAGTTTGACACCTCCCTTTGCACCCTTTTTTGTTTCTAAATTTGCATCCACGATTGCATCCTCATATACATCTAGGTTTTCGTTGAATTTTACATCTATTTTTAATCCCTTTTTATATCCACTTTTGTGTCAAGATTTGCATAAGTTTTTGTGTCTCGTCTTGCATCTACTTTTGTATAGAATTATGATGCATCAACTTTTGCATCATATTTTATATCCATTGTTGCACCCATGTTTACACCACTTTTACATCCATTTTTGCATCCTATTTTTCATCTTCATTTGCTTCTTTTTTTCATCTATCATTACATCCACTTTTGTTGTGACACAATCTGTGCCATGTTTTGTACTTACTGTTGTACCCACGTTTCCTTCCAATTTTGCATCCATCTTCGCATCCTTTTTCGCATAAAATATTGCATCTATTTTTGCATCCACTTTTGTGTTGGGTTTTGCATCTCATTTTGTATCTTTTTTTGCATGTAATTCCATTGCATCCATATTTTACATCCAATTTTGTTTCTCATGTTGCACTCGTATTTGCATCCACTTTTACATCCCTTATAACATCTTGTCTTGCATCTAAGTTTGCATTTTTTTTTGTCTATTATTACATCCACTTTCTCATCCACTTTTTTTGTGCTATGATTTGTGCCATATATTATGCCTATCGTTGCAACCCACATTTTCTTCCACTATTGCATCCATATTTGCATCCTCTTTTGTGTCCAAGTTTGCATCAAATATTGTTTATGTTTTTTGCATCCCATTACGAATCTACTTTTACATCCACTTTTGATTCGTCCAATTTTGCAACCAATTTTGTGTTCATTATTGCACCCATGTTTACATCCCTTTTTTCATCCAATTTTTCCTCCTTTTTGCATTCAAGTTTGTGTCTTTTTTTTTTTACATTCATTGTAGTATCCACATTTGTTTCACCACAATTCATGCTAGGTTTTATGCCTACTATTGTGCCCATGTTTTCTTCCACTTTTTCATCCATGTTTAAATCCTATTTTGTGTTCAAATTTGCATCAACTATTGCATCTACTTTTTCATCCACTTTTGTGTCAATTTTTCTGTCTTGTTCTGCATCTACTTATGTTGTGTCCACTCTTCATCCAAATTTACATCTATTTTTACCCCCATTTTTTTATCATATTTTTTGCATTGATGATATTTCTTATGACATTGAAAATTATGAACAACTGATGATAATGTCAATAATTATAATGATGATGATAATGAAGATGATGACGATGACATGAATTGTGATTGTTATGATAATGACAATGATGATAAAGATGATGGGAGTTACAATGAAAATGATGATGATGATGCTAATGACCTTGGCCATTCTTCCTAATTTTTAAATGTTGTCATGGTCAAAATCATAATAATTATCTTTGGCATCATCTTCCAAGTCATCGTCATCTGATCATCATTATCATTATTTTCATCTTGGTCATCATCAAGAACAATAATGACATGAATGATGATTATGATGTTCATGATGAAGATGACAACAATTATGATAAAAATTATATTAGTTATAGTGACAGGGATGATGACAATTATAATGACGATGATAAGGTAGTAATGATGATGATCATCGATCATCTCTAAAAAATAAAGTTGTTATTTTTCTTGCATATATCATGTGTCCTAACAACCTTTTTCGAGCACTCGTAATATTTTTTAGGTTGATGATATTTCTTATGATGCCTATAATTATGAACAATTGATGACAATATCCATAATGATGATGATGATGATGATGATGACATGAGTGGTGATTATGACGATAATGAAATGATGACAATAATGACGACATTGATGGTGGTGATGATGGCGATAATGAAGATGATGACCCTCCCTCTAAACTAGGGAGATACTCATAATGAGACAAAAAAGTACTCTCAAGTTGAAATATTCATATAAGAAGGGATCTGGATTGATAAGCATCAATGATGATTTACATCATCATAGCCAACATTGTCAAAATAGGAAGGCCTTGACTAACAAGTTTATCTCTCCATTAGATCAGAGCACAATTTTGGGAGGCATAAATTTGGACACCACTACCTCTCTAGGCACTTACCCCACTAGGATGTTCACCAGGTATGTCCTCACATGATCATTTCCTAATCCACTATCATAATACTTGACACCAGGAAATGTCAATCCTCATGACTATTCTTATCTTGGATTAATGTACTTGACTTATGGCGATTAGTCTTAGTCAAAGTCCAAATTCTTAAAGAATATTGGTCCCAGATGTTTATCCAATCCACCATTCTTCCTACTAGTGTCTTTACTAATATGATTATTAGTCCTGGCCATAGTACATGACACATGGATAATATGGTGTCTACCCTCACTCCCTCTCAACTAGAGAGGAGACATGCACAAGCATAATATTTTCTCAAGAATACCCATATTTTCATAGAGAATAACATCATTAATTTGTTTTCATCACATGACGTCTTTATGATTAAGCATTCATAGATTTGTGGCAAAATATTTCCCCTTTTGTCATTTGTGATGAAATAAAATCAAAAAGTGAAAGCCAAAAGCATTAAAGATACACTATATTGATTTATCTAAGTCTAAACTCTAATGTTGAAGTGAAATTCATGTAAATCTTATATCTATGAGTTATGCCAAACTTATGAAAACCTTATTCCCTAAGTCCTATATTTAAGAAAATGAAAAAGATAGAAAAATAAGGGTCAATGAATGGTAACTCATGTATTCCCTCCCTCTTTGGAAAATATATGAATATATACACTCCTAGTCACACTTGATCACATGTTTGTGATGGTTAAATCATGAATTCCTCTTTTCTCCTTACATTTTCACTTCATCATTTAAGCACCTAATTGAGGATCTAGGGAATATTTGTTGCCTATGGCTTTCATGTCTACTTTTGGTTTACTTATGTCACACTACTGTCAATTTATGTGATGGAGTGAAATACACAAGTTTGTGGAGTTATTAGAGCGGTGTATTAAGTTAGTAACCACACACACATGTATTACATCTCATTGATCCACATGTGTGAGTTGGAGACTCATTGCTTGACAAATTTAATGGGGGCTGCTTTATGGCTTTAATGGTATAGCTTACAAAATATCTTGTTAAACATTGCAATTCATATTTGCTTTTCCTCGAGACACTTGATAATATTGAAGTCACTCCCAATAATCCATGGAGATGGGGAGTATAAATTACTTGTGCTAGAAATAGAATTGAGAAATAGAGGTTTTCCATTTGCGATATTGGAGTCGTAGACATTGGATACATGGTTGTAGTCCTCGATGTCAATTAACTAAAGTTGTATTGTCATAATGCGAAAAGAGGTAAACATATTGGTAACCTTGATGTCTTGATGATTTCAAATAATAACCATTCCACCCAAGTATCTCTAAGCATCAATCGCTACTACTTGGAAATTCCTCCCCCATTTTCTAATTATATGAGGTAGAACCTCACTTGATATTTTTGCTTCTTATATCAACGTTATTGATGGATGCTTTGCGTACCATTTTTCTTTTAGGAGTCTTTGTTTTCCTTTACTATTGAGGCCCCTCATGTTCCTTGAGACTATTTTCATCGAGAATTTACATAGAAAGGAAGTATAATGCAACTAAAAAAAAACATGTCTCAAGATTTAAGTGCTTGGACAATTCCACTTCATGACTCCTATATTTCCTTAACCTAGGAATGAATGGTGAACTTGATGGCCTTAAGGGAAATTGACCAATGAAAATCTAAAAAAGAGGCAACTTTTGACTTTATCACATACAATTTAATATACTAAAATACATATCCATAACAATTTCATCAAGCAATGAATCATTGCATTATAAAATACAATCTATAAACATTTTGGAAACGTTTTGCTAAAACATGTTCAAAAACCAACATATTTAATATTAATATTTAACAATAATATGGACAATAACACATTTTGATAAATTAAATAACATATTATCGAGCCTAAAAATTGTCACTAACAGAAAACTATAAAGCATGCAACTAATGGAAGTGACCACTCAAGGCCACCATAAGACAATTAATCTATTAAGACCAAGATTAATGGGGACAAAGATCTACAAAGGACAAAGGCAAACCTATTTTAACTTTATTGTTTTATTAGCCTGGTTTAAGATGAACATTTCAAGATATCATGAAGAATATAATTAGTTTTATTGCATTAAGAAAACTCAAGCACATTCTATAACTTAGCAAGGAAGAGATGTATAACACCCATCTCAGCGACACAACACATGGCATTGAGTTACTTTTTTATATATAATTTAAACTCCTATCGTAAAATCACAAATTTAGCATGAATGGAATGTTTAAAATCCATTTTTATAAAAACAAAATGTATTTTTTCTTATAGAAAAGAATACCAAAAACTAAATATATTTTTTTAGAAAATAAAAAAATACTAAAACTAAATATATATTAAAAAAAACTAAAACATAAGCAAACTAGAATTTTTAATTTGACACTCTTGTTCACTTCAGAAACTCATATGGTGGAATGTGATCTCTTTATCCTCATCTTTAGCTTTTTCTTAAAAAATAAAAGCATACAAAAGCGGGAAAGAGCCATAAAGCATCGGGAAAATTTTTCCTAAGCACAAAAGCATCTAAAAAGTGGAAGAGGCCATTTTTATATGAGGAAACATTATTCACCCAAAAGATTTTTACCAAATTGAACTAATGAGGGATTTGGGAAATCTTCATAGCCTTCACTTTCCTATATATTGGAGGCTTGGCCATTGAAAAGATGATGGGAATTCTTGTATTGCCATGCTGCTGAGATCTATCTTGAGAGGGAGAGTTTTGGAGCTATGAGTTGGGGGAGGTGATGTTGCAACTACATCTAATTGTTGTAACTTTCCTCCAACTCCTTTATTCATATAGATCAGTTCTTCTTCCTTCTATATGTTTCTATTCATTCTTTACTTCTTCTATTTAACTAATGGACGTATGGAATTTTGGTTTGTATTTATTTATTCAATAATATTTATATGTTTCTGATAGTTTCGATTATCAAGATATTATGCTGTGAAGGTTTCTTTATTCTCTCTCTTATGTGTAGGACCAAGATTTGGAGCTAGCTAGGAGCGCTTCCTAGCTATACTAAAAACTTCAAGAAGACCTACATGCGAGGACTCACAAGAATTCATTCTCTTTTTCTTAATCTATACTCTACATCTTGATCTACTAAGAATCCTAAGCCTTAGAACACCCTTTCTCTTAATTGGTTTGTCCTAGGTTTCCGGGATAAACTAAGAGGGTTTTATTTTCATCTAATTGTGCATTAAATCCTACAGCAAAATGATATTTAGAAACTTTAATATATTTCACTATGTAAATGAACTTATTAAAATGAACCCATAGAGAGGGTTATAAATGGAAATAAAAGTAAAACTCTAAAAAAGAAGCCAAAAGTGGATTTAACCATGGATGCAAAATTGGGTGTAGAATTGGATGTTAAACTAGCCATCAAATCAAGATGCAAACAATGACACAAAAAGGGTTTTAAAGTAAAATTAAAAAATGGTGCAACACTAGACACAAAGAAGGGAACAAAATAGGGCATATGAAAGGATACCAAATTGGGTGCAAACAAGGATGCAAAAATGGACACCAAAATGAGGATTCAAAGAATGGTGTAAAATTAGGATGAAAAAAGGATGTAAGAAAAGACACAAAACGATATGCAAAATGGGACTAAAAAAGGGTGAAACCAAGGATGTAAAAAATGATGCATAACTAGATGAAAATTCAAACTAAAATCTAGGTGAAAAATGAGATGCAAATGTGGACACAAAATGTGGTAGAAAAAATGATGCAAATTTGGAAGCCAAAAAGGATGAAAAACTAGATACCAAAAATGATGCAAATTTGGACATTAAAAATGGTGCAAAATTGGACACAAAATAAGAAAAAATGGTGCAAAAATGGGCATAAAATTGCTCAAATTTGGATGCAAATTGAGATGCAACATTGGATGTAAAATGAGGTCCAACAAATCATTCAAAACTTGGTGCAAAAAAAACTGCAAATTAGACGAAAAAATGGCTCAAAATTGAACGTAACAATTGACACAAAATGGGATGCAAAGGTGGATGCAACATATAGTTCAACATAGGATGCAAATTTAGATGCGCAAAAGGATGCAAAATTGGATGCAAGAAATGGTGTTAAAAATGATGCTAAATTGGATGCAACAAATGATGCAAAATTAAATGCAAAATATGGTGCAAAATAGGATGCAAAAAAGGGAGATAAATAAAACACAAAAGTGGATGCAAAAAATGGTGCAAAAATGCATGCAAAATTTGGCACTAAATTAGATTTAACATATGGTGCAAAATTGGATGGAAAAAATGGTGTAAAAAAAGGCACCAAAAACTGGCACAAAAATAGATGTAAAAATAAGTACAAAATTAGAAGCAAAAAATGGAATAAGACCAGATGCAAAAATTGGCACAAACTGGATGTAAAAAAATGCACTAAATCAGATGCCAAAGATGGTGTAAAAATCAATGCAAATTATGACACAAAACTAGAAGCAAAGAATGCCACAAAAGAGGAAGAAAAAATGATGCAAAAATAGATGCAAAAAATGGCACAAAACTAGAAGCAAAACCTGTTGTAAAACCAAATGAAAATCTTGGTGCAAAATATAATGCAAAAAATGATGGAAAATTTGGCATTAAAACGATGCAAAATTTGGTGAAAAAAAGGATGCTTTAAAAATTGTACAATAGAGCTAGATTTAGCATCAGGCTGCTCATCCCAATTGAGAAAAAAATGCACTAAACTCTGGTGCTAAATTTGGTGCAAATTGCCTGTTTTGTTGTAGTGGAGTGATATTTTCGAGTAGCTGCTAATTCCAGGTAAGGTTTGGAATTTTCCAATCACGACAATGTCACAAGGATGGCTAACAGAAACACTCTTCGTAGTTGTTCCTCAAAAGGGTAAACAATCAAATGGAGGCGTATGATCGGCTGAACAGAGTGAAGGTGATGGCGAGAACACCACCAGGGCTCAAAAGCTGATGATAATGCATTCACAATGGTTATTTACCGGAGGTTGGTTCATTTTTTAGTGAGCTTAAACTCTGGGGTAACATTGCTCATTGCTTAGGTTTAGTTTTTAACGAGCTTGAACTTCGCATAAAAACTGCTCGTGGCGGGTTTATTTTTTAACGAGCTTGAACCTTGCGGTAACACTGCTCGTGGTTTGGTTTATTTTTTAATGAGCTTGAACCATGTGACAACATATGCTCAGATTTAGTTTCATGTTTACACAAGCTTGAAACGAAAAACTATGCTTGTTATAAGTTCGCATGCCCCCAGCATAATAACGCAAATAGAGGTGCATGCCCCCCAAGCTTCATTGCATTCAACACGGTGGTTGGAATTAAGGTTTACCTTCGAGATATTTGAAAGACTCGACTTGGAAAGGGAGTTCTTTCATTTTTTAATGAGGTTGACACAGTAAAAGAACTATCCTTATGGTGACCTTTAATCACAACTCATAAGGGGTCATGAAGGAAAAATCTAGTTCCAATGCTCCCAGTACATAATGTACAACATCACTTAATTGATCGTCAGATGATGTAGCTATGGTAGGGCTTGGAGGCAATACCTCGTGATGATCCACACTATCAAAATGTTCTGAGTTCTTCTTCATCTTTGTTGATGTAGAAGATCTCATGTGACAAGTTTCCATTGTGGCCACTTCTGCCAGCTTACTCGGAGGCGGAAGGGTCTTTTAGGAGACCTACTCCGATATTTTGAAGCGATTGAGAGCTTCCATAGATTAATGGAATGCTTCCGTTAACTTGAGAATTGTTGGGGAGAAAGGTTTTTTGATCAACGATTATAATTCCTCCTTGAAAGGGAAATGCAATCATTCTAAATTAAGTTGACACAACAACAGCCATAGCATAAATCCAGGGCCTTCCCATACGATGTTGTAATCGAGGTTTCCATCGATAACTTCGATGTCAATTTCTACTGTCTTGCCCCCCAATTTTGACTTGCAAGTTACTCAAAATCTCGTATGGAGTGTATGTTCGTCCATCAAATTCTTTCAACGTCGTTGACGATCGCAACAAGGGTGGTGAGCCCAAAGTTTTCCATCAACTCATCGACATAATACATGTAGACGGTCCCTCATCAATAATAGTTTGATGAAATTTTTTCTTGAGGGTTTTCACTTGAATAAGGAAAGCTAATCGAGCTGGTAACTGAGGGTCATATCCTTTATGATTAAGGGCCACAAGATTGGAATCCGCCGGGTCTATCCCACCTATTGCTGATAATAGAGCCTGTTTTTGGGAGGGGCAATTTTGTAGTACCTCAAGTGTCGACATAGTGGATGGCGATTGGGCCAGGTCCTCTACTATATTATAATTCTGTGCTACTCCGGCACGAGGATTAAATGTCAATTTGTGTACTACTCCCTTTGGCAGCTTTATCGTTAGCTCATGAATGATGGGTGGCACAACTTCGGTTGAAGTTGTTGTTGAACTACTAGGTTAATCAATAGCCTTGTTGTTCGACAGTTGTGGATTCCCATAATCTTTATTCCTTGTTGATATCAAAGCATCATTTTGTTGTTTTGAAATGGACAACATAAGCATTTAGGATGGGGAAGCACAATCACTAGCAACAAGGTTTATTTCTGGGCTCGGAAATAGATTAGTCAACACCGCTGGGGTATTTGAAGTTTTTAAAAATTTCATAACCTTAGATTTATGTGGACAATCTTTTGTGAAATGCTCATCGTCACATATGTAACATGGATAATGAGGTTTCTTTTGCCCAGTAGGGTTTTCAGAAGATTTTCCAAGAGGTGAATTTTTCTGTTTCTTCTTATTATTTTTCCCTTTCTTCTTGCCCCCTAGTTGCTTTGGATTTTTTCCCTTGTCAGTCAACACGGCATTGACCTCTGAGGCAAGAGGTTCTTCATTTTCATTTTGACTAGAAACCGTACGGGATTTCTTAGATGTAGCCTTTGCGGTTTTTTTGCTTGTTGTACCTATCATGCCATTGCTGGCATGAGAGTCTTTGTTTGATTTAGGAGGAGGAGGAACGGAAAACAGTAGTCTAGGAGCATTAGGAATTTTGTCATAGAGCATGCCAGACTGAGTATAGATCAAGTATAGATATTGTGCATGAGCAATGACTTGTTGTTCAGTGACAACTCCCCCCTTAGCGACATCTTCTGTAATATAAGGTAACAATGACTTAATAAACCATTCAGCTAGCAGCTGATCAGGAACATATGCTTTTACCATTCGACAACGACGTCACCACTCATGAATATGATCAAATATGTGAGTGGTTGTCATCTGCTTAAAATTGGTAAGAAGCTTCGTTCTTGTTTCGTACCTTATTGGTAACTGAAAATGGGTTAAAAAGGTGGTGGCAAGGGTGCTGAAGTTATCAAACGAAGCTCTAGGAAATTCTATATACCATTTAGCTATCAAACCAGTTAACGTTCATTGAAAAAGGCAAAACCTAATCGAATCATCACTGAGAGTGTTGGACAAACACCACAGATGAAAGGTCATCACATGATTCGACGGATCTTCACCCGGATTTCCATTAAATTTAGGAATATCTGACAGAAGTTTATGAGCAATCCCCGGCCACCAAGGGGCATAAGCAATTGGATCATTCTTCAGCCGGTTTACATCTTGTAATTCTAGAGTTGCTACAAAGGGCAACTGTTGATTCAGGTTAGGCGAAGCATACTGAGGATAAGATGGAATCGCCTGAGCAGTGGGTCTTTGCATACCAGCATAATGTATTTGATGTTGGTAGCTTTGATAAGGTTGATGGGCATAACCATTATATTATGGTTGTTGATAACCGCTTTGGAAATGCAGTTTCCCATTACTTACAAAGACTTGTTGCTCAGGTCCTTGATATGATTGCTGGAATTGCGATTGTTGATGTTGAACCATCCATGGTTGTTGGACCATTTGTTGTTGTCCAATATTGGACGATTGACCAAGATGAGGAGTCATAGTACCTATTTGAGCCTGAGTCACTCTAGATAAGGAGGCACTAACCTGAGGTTGTGATTGAATCGCTAAGATGAGAGGTTGTTGTATTGCAACCTGAGAAACTTGGGGTTGACATACAATAGGTCGCGCTTGTACTTGTGATGCAGTCACCATAGTAGGTATAGTGGGAATATTCAACACAGGATGGACTGGTTGCATTGAATATACAACCCTTGGTTGCTGAGGCAGTATTGGTACCCAACTGCTGGATGTAATTCCAGTTTGACTTGAACTTTGTTGTAAACTCCCATATGGTTGTTCTCCGGGAGGGAACAATGAAAAGGCATACTACCCCCCATATGGTGGCAAACTTGTACTTAAAGGATAGATTGGTCTTTGAATACACATTGGATCAATTTGTTGAGTTTCAACATAAGAAATACCAGATGAGAATCTGGATGAAGAAATAGGAACTGACCATGTCATCGAAACAGTCCCTGATTGGACTCCGGCTTGTTGTTGATAACTTGCTGGGACAAATGGTATACCAGCAATCATTGTAGGACCGACAGCAGGAAGCTCCACCATAGTTGTGCCAGTTGACAAAGTCCTAGATGTTGATGGTTGTTCAGACATTTTTATTCTGTCCAAAAGGTTTCCTAGCGATTCTACAAGAACTTGTGATGAAGGGAGACTAACTTCTGTTGAAGAAGGATATAGGGTGATCCTAGCTCCAAAATACAATGAAGTACTAGATGGGGGATCCTCCACAATCTCTTCTATAGCAATCAATCCCGTTGGAAGATGTAGACCGTCAGGTCCATAAAATATTTTTGTTGTTGAAGAAGGTTAGACTCTGTAGCGACAGATGTTTAGGGGATAACACCTTTCGAATCAACTGTAGATGGTGTCGGTTCAGGGATAGAATTTTTTACCGTTACACTAGGATTAGTTCTAATGTCCTCTTGTGGCTACGGAACTTCTTCTATAGATGCAGGGATACCAGAAATGGTTGGAGTAACCGGAGTCTCCGAGGACATTGAAACACAAGTTCCAAGCAAACCAGGGGACTTTGATCCGGTTAAACGAGTTTGCTTTGTCTAGAATAGTTTAGTTTCCATAGTCAAAGATGGTTAACTCGTTAATCTTCGCAGACGACAGGGTTTTGATTGACTTTCTTCCACGATTGCGGATTACTTAATCAACTCAAAATAAAGGGAAAAATGATTCTGAATTTAATGCATTTTAGACGCTTTGACACAACTTGCTTTTTCAATTTTTAAGAGTCGACAAAAAGCTAAAGATGACTCTAGTCACCTTCGATATTTAATGAGTCTGAAGTGACAAGTGCTCAGATGGACCTTTTCTTTTAAGGAGTCTAAAAAGGAACAAAAGGGACTACTCTGGAAATCTAGACAGAGGAATTACCAAACCAATCGCAAAACTGCAGAATACTTTTTACAGTACGGCAGTCAATCTTCCTGAATGCTGTGTTCAGTGCATTGCGATCAATAGGGCAGCATACACGGCGTCCTAAGGATAAAGGATATAACATATTGTGGTCTCTCAATATATACTCGATGGTACAAGGGAGCACAAGTCCGTACTGGTACTTGTCATCTCAAAGAGGAGGAATCACCCAACCTATAATGAAAGCGATAGTTACCAGGCTTTACGACGCCGGAATACGTCTCTAGCCTAGACTTCTAAATGTTGTGCGTTAGGTTCCAAAGCGTTTTTATGTTCATTGAATTTATTTTACAGTTGATCTTTCTTAAGAATTTTTCCTTTTAGGTTCACCGCATGATGTAGATATACAATTCCTAAAATGCAATCTAAGATGATAAACAATAATGTAATCTTCTTTTTGCAATGAAAATCCTAGCTACTAAGGAAAGAGAAACGGGGTTTTTTCAACATAGAGCAGAGAGCACACACTAGATGCACTGTCCTAAATCAAACCAACAAGTAGTTTAAATGCAAATGCACATGCATGTATTTGTTTTCGCTTTCTTAATGTGTAAATGACAAAAAGAATGCTAAGTAAAAATTTGAATCGTTTCAAGTGACAGTACTAACGATTTTCTTTTCAAAAAACGAAAGGAAGATAATGACGACACTTTGTGATTTTGAATTGAAAACTGCTTTCGACACTTGAAAAACTACTAATTCAAATCAAATACAAGAGTAACAATATAATCGACCATCAAGAATAATAGGATTCTTTTCTTTGATTGAAAACGACGCTTGCGACACTTCCAAATCAAAAGACATCAACTTAATTATGCTACTTCTTTGTAAAAGAGGTCTGTAAATAGCAAACAATACATAAAAACACTTACAGTTCTTTTTACTATGGAGGCTGAATCACATAAAGGAAGGGAGTTTCTACAGTGGTTTACTGATCACAGATAGCAAAACTCCTTAATAAAGCTGAAGAGAGTGAACAAAAAACCAAAATCTAGAAACAAAAGAGGTCTTATTTGATCATCGCAACTATAACATAGGGAAAGTACGATGCATCTCACCTACTGCACATGGGAGGTCCTGGGTCATAGTTTGCAGCTTATTTCAAGGATTTAGGCTGAGCTAATGATAGCAAGTAGATGCAAATCACAAGGGTTGATCTAATGAGGCTACTTGAGCCACCACCAGGGAAATTAGGATGTTTGCAAATCAATTGTTCAGTTTATAAACAAAACCCGGAGATAGACTGAAGCAACATTGATCTACTTTGCACTTGCATAGAAAATGCAGTTTGAAGGCTAGCTGGGTTGACTTTAGGCTCCGTCTATAAGTTTATAAAGCAAACAAATATAGACAAGCAAACAAGTTATTCATTCCCCAGTGGAGTCGCCATTTTGTTATCGGGAAATCTAGTGTCTATGCAGAGCTGCTACTCCCACTAAGACGGGTAGATATCTTAGAAACAAACAGATTAAAGTTACTTTTTCTTTCCTTTACGATAAGTAGATAGGAGAGGAGCAAAGAATACCAACCTCGATCTTTCACTTTTTTCTCTGCTTGTTCCTTCTCCCCTTTGACAGATCTTTTCCGCTCCTCCCTTGACCACTCTGCTTCAAAGAGTACCTGTAAAGTCAAAGCAGCATAATACCTTCAAATACAGAGATCTACAATCGTGAGCAATATAGGACCAGATATATATTGACCACACACATGAATATATTAGCAAACATACAAAAACGTGGAGGAAAACTTGAATAGCCTTATTGATATAGAGATTAGAAGAGAGGATTACAACCCACTGATCTAACCCAGCGTCATCCTCCCAGCACGAAAGCCCTTCTTCACCTCATGAAAAGCTTAGATCACCCAACATTGTGATATTCCACCAGGAAACCAACAGCACTTCGTTACAAGATACAAGATTCCAGCCTTTGGATCTCTAGGATGAGGGATCAATATATAGATGATTACAGGGGGGTGAGTCAGCTTCTGGGATTTTGATTAGTGTCTTCTCTCTGATAGTTCTTGATTCCACTTGGAGATTGATGTTCTCTTACTCATCTCTGTTTGAATTCAAAGAGGCAAGTGTCACATGAGAAGTTTCTGGAAGATTCCATGATCCTCCACCTTGCAAATTGTCTCTGCCATTTGTCTACTCTCTCCCATCGCACCCTATTGAAGGGGTTTCCAGTATGCATCACACTTTTTTCACTGAGTAGGTGAGATGCATCACACCCTCTACACTGAGCAGTCTGTATGGTCCAGTTTTGACCAATTCTGAGTAGGTTTCTGTGGAGAACTTTTGGGAGATGATGTAATCAGCTAACCTTGTTCATTTAGGGAATAAAACAACACTTTTAGGGACTTAGAAGCCCTTGGTTTATGGACATATGTGATTGGGGTTGCAGTGCCCAAATATGTCTATAACAGTTGCCCCTTAAAGCGTGAGGTCGAAAATCTTTTGATGTCGGGTGAAATGCTTTATCATGAGGATCTGAGGTTCTTTCGAGTTGGAAGGCGGCCTGTAATAAGATACAATACAATAAATTATATTCATAACATTTTCATGATCTAGTTGAGGCGGGCATTCCCATGCTCAGCTTTATAAATTCATTTTCATGTACATAGGACAGACAACCGTCTGTGTGGCAGACTAATGATTCTGGTAGAGCCATTATTATATACGTAGGGGGGATAATATGGGGTACAAAGGGAGGTACCCAAGGTAATAATGTAATAATGGAATGGGATAGTAATAAATAAGGTGGTTAACCCATATCATGTAAGGGACCACAAGTAGTTAGTAATAATGTAATGGGCCCATGGTATTAGTTCGATGGTATGAGGGAACCATGGTAATGATCCATGGTATTGTATGTATGAGGCCTATATAGAGGCTAGAGACTCTACATGGAAGGAATTGTGTCAAGGAATAAGTGAAGGATTATTGTATGAATAGGCTTATGGCTTGTGGAGTGTTCTCCTTACTTAAGGAGTGAATGTATGTTGTTGCCCTACCATAAGGGTTTGATCAATAAAGAATCATTTCATATTATTTCTGGTTTTATTTGCATTGTCTTATATTTTCATATCAGATCTATAATATTTATGGGTTAGATATATAACAAGTGGTATCAGAGCTATCTGAAACTGGGTTAGATCTATATCAAGTGGTATCAGAGCTACAACAAGTGGTATCAGAGCTACAACAAGTGGTATCAGAGCACTTTCTTGGGAAAAAAAATGGAGAATTTTTTTTTATTTTGTGCAGGATTTCGGGGGCGGCGAGTTTGCAGATCAGATTTGTACGATTTGGTGTAAGATCTACAAAATATAATTGTAGATCTGGATTCTATGTGGAAAAATACCCAATTTCAAAAAAAATCGGTCGAATCGGAGTCCGGATGAAGGAGATATCGTTGATTTAAAAATCAATGGGGTTGCAAACAATTTTTCGGGGCAGCAAGTTTGCGGCTCAAATATAGACATCCTAGTGCAAGATCTGCAGAATCTAATTGTGGATATGGATTCTTTGTGAAAAAATACCCAATTTAAAAAATAAAAAATCAATTGAATTAGAGTTTGGATGAGGGAGATATCGCTGATTTAAAATCAGTTCTTTTTGCAGAAATTTTGGTGACGACAGAAGAGTTATAGCGCAGATCTGAAATTCTAGTGCCTAGATCAAGATTTCTATCACATGGGTGGATGAAGAATGGTTGTTCCATTTCCAAAAATAGGTCATAATAGGGATTCTGAGCAATATTGACGGAATTGTGGCCCTTTCAAATTTTCGCCAAGTAAGCGAATTTTTTCTCAAACTCTCTTCATGGAAAAGTTTACTGGAAAAGATGATAGCCCTACTATTGAAAAATTCATACAAAATCTAAAGAACATATTTGGGGAGGGATGGAATTGTATGGTACCACTTGGTTTGAAAGAAGAGGCCACCATATGGTGGAAATCACTGGGCATCATTAACTTGGCCAAATTCTCAGATGAAGAAATGGAAAAACTCCTTATCGACAAATGGTCTCGGGCTAGAAAAAGATAATGGTCTTACTATTGAAGAATACATAAAAACACACAAGTCAATATGGGGACATTGTTGGAGAACTTTTGTAGTGTTTAATTTTGAAGAGGAGGGCAGGGAATTGTCAAGGGATTGTCAAGAACTATTGTATGAACAGGCATATGGCTTGTGGAGTGTTCTCCTTCCTTAAGGAGTGAATGTATGGTGTTGTCCTATCTTAAGGGTTATATCAATAAAGAAGCATTTCTATCTATTCAGATCTTGTTATTTCTTGGGTTTATTTCTATTATCTTATATTTTTGGATCAGATCTATAACAAGTGGTATCAGAGCTACAACAGCCATCATCCTTTGATTTGGATGATTATCTGTGTAGCAATGATGTACATTTTATGTCTTTATTTTCCTAAATATATCGCAGCTCGGATGGATGAAACTAGATCCGGGGTCTTCAAACTCATCCAATCTTCACCTGAAGTACAAGTCGATCCATGTGAAAAATGTTCTGGAGTCGAACATGGAAAGACATCGCCTGATTACCAGCCAATGATGTAAGTTGTTTACAGGCACGAGAGGAATCACCGATAATGATGATGACCCTCAAGGTACTACAGTACAATTCACATGGTGTGAAAAAGGGACTTGGCGTCGAACACCATGCAAAATATTTTGGTCTAAGGCCATTGATGTAAACCTCTCGCCAGAAGTGAGAAACTTGTCATTGAGGCATGAAAGCTTCAAAGTACTGAAAGGGTTGTTCCTAAGTTGACTTCTCGGATAATGAGCTATCGTCAACAAGAAGTAACCCGTCGTAGGAGGGCATTAATGAATCCCACATCTATGACACGGAACGGAGAAAATGATTTTGTGGAGGTGAAAATGATCTGATGATACAGGGTTCAGGGTGGCGGTCATGAAGAAATGAAGCGCGAAGGTATTGCAGCGGATGAGACACAAGATGGGTTGGTGAATTCTCTGATCGACTTCTCTTGAACATATTGGCGACACTGAAATGGATTGGTAGCGTTAACCCCAAAGATGGATGGTACGGTGGACCAATGGTAATATGACTAGTAAACGGAATAACCCAACCCGACTCAATCATGGTGATAGAGTGAAAGTGTCATGTTCAAGAGCGACTCGCTACCAATAAAGTTTCTTCAAGTTTTCTTCCCAATTTTTCCCCAGTCATTGCTGACCAATACCTCTTTATTTTTGTCAAGCTTGAGGAAGATAACATATGATTGTTCTATATTTTCTCTTCAGGCAAACCTGTCACTATGTTTTAACGAGCCTAGTGACAGTGAAACTCGTTCTCGTCTCTATGGAAAAGTTTGTCGCTATTGGTTTTAATGAGTTTAACGACAAAGACAACTCGGTCCTTTTTCAATTTTAGAGAGTCTAAAAAGGGACAGAAAGGAAACTCCAGTAATCATTTTTCATCATATAATCCCATAAGTCTGAAAAAGTATAAAATAATACGAAAGGGATGAATTTTCGATAGTTTTAACGAGCAAAACAAGACAAGCGCTTGATATTTTTGTGTAATAATCCCTCAGGTCCAAAAACATTAAAATCTAGGAGGGATAACACTCCTGGTAGCTTTAATGAGCTGGAGAGGCCAACTGCTCGGCAATATTTTCACATTTTACGAGTCAGATGAAAAGAGCTTAAAGAAGACTCGTCTTTGAGGAACAAGTGATATTTTCGGTTAGCTGCTAATTCCAGGTAAGGTTTGGAATTTTCCAATCACTGCAGTGTCACAAGGATGGCTAACAGAATCACTCTTCGCAGTTGTTCCTCAAAAGGGTAAACAATCAAATGGAGGTGTATGATCGGCTAAACAGAGCGGAGGTGATGGCGAGAACATGACTAGGGCTCAAAATCTGATGATAATGCACTCACAATGGTTATTTATCGGAGGTTGGTTCATTTTTTAATGAGCTTAAACTCTGGGGGAACATTTTCTCATTGCTTAGGTTTAATTTTTAACGAGCTTGAACTTCAAATAAAAACTACTCGTGCCAGTCGTATAATAAGGATGTCTCATCGATAGGTTCAATTTTTAAGGAGCTTGCACCATTCAAAACTTTGCTACGCATCCTTTCGTTATGCAAGCTACGAACGACCAACTACTATCCAAGACTCTTTTAGCTTTGTCTAGGAAGGGACAACAGTGGATGGCATGATTACCTTCACACAGTTTGCAAGGAAATTGACATTTTCCTTTCTGTCCAGAGACATCGTTTTTGCTAGTTGACGGTGTACTCTCAACATGATCTTCAGAGGTTGATGACACCAGATTGTGCAAACAAGGAGACCAGTCCCTTAATATTCGAGGGATGCAAGGACAATCTTGATTATAGTGGTTCCCTTTACAAATGACACATGGAGACTTTGGTTTGGATGGTGCAGTGTGTGGATTTTCACTAGATGATGCACAGTTGCCCGTTTTTGCCTTTGGCTCCTTCTTTTTCTTCTCCTTCTCCTTCCCTTTCTTCTTCTTCTCAGTTACTTGGTCTTTAGCTTTACCATATTTACCAAGCGAAGAGGAAGGAGGGGAGGGAGAAACGAGTGAAGCAAAAGGTTGGGGGGTAACTCTAGTATCATCTAGTTGCTGACTTAATTGCTTAGGAACCGCGGTGGTTTGTGTTAGCGCTTGGAATTCACCTAGGCTGAGATAGACAAACTCTCAAGGCTACATCAAACCATTTCACCTCGTAGCTAGCCCTACGAGGTATGAGAAGGCTCTCTCGGGTCAGATTCGGTAGATCTTTCAATATGATAAGCTGACCAATTAGGATCAAAGATATTAGGCTAGTAAATTGATAAGAGGGGTTTGATTTAAATATTTTTGGGTTTTTGGTGGCAATTGGAGGGAGTGCAATTCAGGGTGCGGGGATTGAGCACAGTTTTTTGCAGGGGGATCTTTGGGGCAAGGTAGGAGTGAGCGCTGATGCCTTAATCTGAGATGGATGATCAGGGATGATAGAGAAGGAGCTAAAGAGGGCAAAGAACCATTTGAATCCTCTCTAGACAGTAGAAAACATAAATTTTGAACAAACTAAAAAGCTGAGCATGTCAAAGCATGAATTCAAACTTTACCACTTCATCTGTCCAAATAGAAGAAAAAGAGAGATGTGGAATACATAAACAGACTTACAAGAACATGTAGAGAACACACCATCAACACAACAATCCACAAGAATCCACAATGATGTCTGCAAAATCCTGGCCCCTTTTCTTTAAATTGCAGAGATAGATGTACAATATACAATAAAGCTTTCTCCCACAAGAGTCCAACCATGAAAATGAGAAAGAGAGAGCATAATATAGACCATCTAACTCCTTTTCCCACCTCTAGGGGTCGAGCTCAGCTTCCTAGGAGCAGTTTGAACTAATTCCAAATTAAGCACTAGATAATAGGCAGTCCAACAACTTGCCTCTATTACTTAGCTAACTGATTCATGCATTA
>APFE030632806.1:20223-59134 GCA_000404065.3 Pinus taeda | reverse complement strand
ATCTAGTGGGTGTAAGATAAAATTCACCCATGCCATTCACAGAAAGCATGAGAAAAAACCTAATACTATATATAAAGCTAAGAAAAATTCAAATTCATCACTTCTAGGGACCTCATAACCACCCTGCTAAAAGCAGAAGTGTCCTGAGACACATAATTTTATTAATCAGAAAAATAATTACAAAATTGATTTGCAAGAGCTTACACCCGAACTCAACAAACACTCTTGCAATGAGCTATTTATAAGCTCCATGTCCTAACTACCTCTAATTATGGATCACTTATTAAATAACAAGTGTCCATTTACATTAAATGCTATTCAAACCAACTAGCTAACTAATCTCCTAAAATAGAGCCTAAGATACGACACATTTGGAGAGCCATATCTTGTTACAACAACATACTAATTTCCAATTGTCTCTATTAATTAACTAATCATTCTAGAATAATAATTATTAATTTAATTTCTTAAATTAATAATTATTTTATTTCAATTTTATAACCTATGATAATAAATTATTTTTGGATCATCTAACAACGGAGCTTAGGAGATAAACCCTCATGAATACCCCTCATGGAAGATGCACAATCTAAACCAAAACCAACAAACTTCATCAAACATAAATCCATTTATGCTAAAAGAGTTCACACTAGATCATACATATATTGAGTTATTCCATCCTTTATTTGAAGTAAACATATAAACTTTGTTAAACATTGACCTCTTCCTCCATTCGTCAAATATGTAATATAAGCAATCAATTGGTGTTCCATAATTTGATCAGTGCTTTTGTCAACTAAAATTGAGTAAAATGACCCATGTAAAATCTTCTCTTTTAGTTTGTTCCAATACACCTCTTTCGAAACTTGAAGAAAATCTTTTCTTGGTGTGGTATTTGTGTATGCAAAATATTCATCTGTTAGATGCACGCATGGAGTTCATTTATACCTATTCAAGTCACATATTGAATTATACGTTATTAAAGATAAATCATGTATAGCAACAAAATTCATCTTCTCAATCATTGATATAATTTTCTCCTTCCCAACATTTACCATTAGGTCTACATGTTCAGTGATTGGAAGATTGCTTCAATCGCTTCTTCCCTCCAAAAGTTGAAAAAATAAATTAAGCTTTTGATTTTGCATGGCCACTTATACCACTTACATGAAGAGTGGTAGTTCCCTCTTTTAAAAATGGAGTCTCACATTTAAATTTTACACATCAAGAACATTTCATCCTTTCATTACCATTAAATGTTTTAAAACATAAGTCCATGGAAACCTTGTATTCCATTTGGATTTGAATATTATTTTGTGTTTCTTTGATGGGTTTTCTATTTCAACTAGCTCTACACAATTTGATTCATCATATTCATGTAGATGAGCATCAACTTCATTTTGAATATTAAATGGCTCATTAGAATGTTGTATAAGGCTAAATGATTCAACAATTGACAATTGCATTTTATCCTTCTTAGGATGACCAATAGGAGATTTTTTTCAATATTTACTCCTATTAAAAAAAAAAAACAATAGAATAAGTAAATACATAAATTAAAAATCCATTAGCAAGATTGAGATAGAAAAAATTCAACCTTAGCAAGATTCTATAGGATTTGACTATAGATTTCTTGATAGGTTATTCATTGATTTGTTGAATTTTGTGTTGTAACATTCAAGGAAACATGTAGCTTTATGATAGAGAACAAACACTTAATGAAAAATCAAACTATGACAAGAAATTTGTATGGATTTAAGCAACGAAGAAAAATCAGCAAGAGTTTGAATGAGAGCATTATAGTTGTGGAGTCCAATACCGTCGAGATAAGATAGACAATATTTCCATAATTGGTAGATTCATATAATTATGACAATAAAAATCTGCACCATTAAAAATGTAGAAAGCAACTACACCACCCATTCCTAGAATGGAAGAATGGCAAGCATTTGCATTCAGGGTATCTAGCCACAATGTTGATTTCTTGGGGTGTGGATTCTGTGGTGCCTAGCACACATTGTGTGACCATGAAGGTTGTCATTACTTCAAGGACTATTGCATTAAAGAATCCATAGAATGAAAAACCAAATGTTAATGAAGATATGAGGAGGATAATGAAAAATACCTTATAGTCTAGCATCGAATGATAACTTTCCTTCTCTCGATGATGGGTTGCAATTCAAATGAAAATGGAAAAATTAGATGCAAGGAAAGAGCACTCAAGGATAATCACAGAGGAGCGAAAGCATGTGCATAGTTGTTGAGTGGTTATTCAATGTGCTCTAGTGTCTTGTGCTAGGTGTAATAGTACCATGACTATTGCATGTATTATTGTCGCAAGTTGCATCATGTTGGCGTAAGTTGGGGGGCTCACGAAAACATCCCCAAATCATGACATAACTATTAAATTGTATGAGGTCATTTGGACTTTCACTGGTCTATTCTACGAAACTATCACTAGTGATTTATGTGCTAGTACAAACTTGAAATTATGGTAAACTTAAAATATTTCTCTTCTTTTGAAATATACAAAATTAATCTAACCTTTGTAATTAATGAGTGATTTTGATATTTCTTTTTTAGAAATGTCATTTATTTTTAGCCCTTCTAGAAAGGGCTAAAGCCCAAAGAAAAGCTAGGAAGGGTTCAATTTTGAACACTGCTACCCACTTCTCTTTGAGTACTCGTAAGTCTAATTTAATTTCCAAAGCATAAATTTGTTCTCATTTATGTTATATATAGGAATCGGTAGGAACTAATATATTGTTGGTAGTTAAGGTTTTTTCCGAATCGTTTCCAACAGGGGTGAGTAGTCATAACCATTTTGACCCATAATTCTTCTAAACGGGTTGGGCTTTCAAACCCTCGGAGAATGTATTGGCTACCCATTCTTGTTCAAAGTCTTTAATGTTGGTTTTTATTCCCTTTTTGTGACATCTATAAAAGCATTCACTTTCTCTATATTAATGACAATAATGGGGATTATGTAGGAACAGGATGCCCAAGCGCTTCAAATTTACATGCATAACCTTATCCTGTCATAAGTGTTTTTTTTTCTTTTCCATTTCATCAAGTTCTATTTCTGAGACTCACTACCTTTTTTTTAATTTATTTATGGTGGTAGGTGTAACATTGTCATGACCAACTCGTTTCATAAAACAAGCAGCTCTGCCTCTAACATCTTCCCACTGGGCATACAGGTCAGTTTTCCACATCGTCCCCATGGATTCCTTGTTTTGCGATCCTGGCGCAGGGATCAATTGAACCCAATTTCTGCTTTTGATTACTTAACGTAAAACGGTCTCTCTTAGGGAAAGAAATCAACAGATAAATTTAGAGAGAATCGCCTAGCTAGCATTCACCCTATCTGGCGACATCTGACGTACAGTTTAATTATATACGTATCAAACTGTGTTTAATCATGACATACGTTGTATAACAAGGTATTAGAAAATTATTTATTGAACCTTTCGAGGGTTAAATGTAATTTCTTTTACGAAACCGGTGCTTGTTATGAGAATGGTTACATCCTTCTTTCAATTACTGTGTGTTGGTCTAATTTCTATTAGAGATGGCTTTCTACTACATGTTTTGTAATTCCTTCATACATTCCCTAGCCTAAGCGTGCTCAATGTTAGGCAGAAAAGGGGAGCCTGATTTCTCTTTTCTAATTTCGCAATTGGCAAGTGCATTTCTTCTCTGGTCTCGTTACAAGGCTTTTTCATTTAGTTTTCTTTCATTGTTCGTAATTTATAATTTCTAGATGGAACACCTATTACATATTTAGAAATATGGCATGTATAAGTAGCTGGTTTCACTTATTATTTGAAATGAGATATTGAAGGCGACACTCCGTGTGAATAATAATAAAAACACGCATTAAATTTTCTATTATGCAAGTTCTTACCAGTTTATAATTGATTACCTATGTATTTTTTTTAATGAATGAATATCGCTTAATGATATATTCTTTTCTCCTCTTTTCTTAAATTATGTTTTCAATGTGAAGTTACAATAGCTTGTTTTCATTAACATTATTGAAAATAGTACGTTCATGGATGCGCTACATCTTAACTCTCATCTATCAGGATATACGCTACCAAATAATGGATGTTCTAAGTCGTCTCTTTTTTTCTTTACCAAAAAAATGCAACCCTACTTGCTTAGAGGATACCACTTTTCATATCATTATCTCTATGGTTTACTTTTCAACACAAATACTTTTCATCGCCATCTCGAAGATGAGAATTTATAACAGATTTAAAATACCAGTCTCTACACACATACAAATACAGCCTTTTTGCAACCATATGCTTAAATCGATAAGTGATTGAGGCTCAATATAATCCTAAGCATATTATACAACTATAACTTCATCCAGACCAGTAACTAAAGCTTAATAAGATGTTGTTTACATGCATATGTTCTAAAAATTCATATACACCATTCTTCAATAGAAAAAACTAAATGAATCTAGATTTTCTAACTTTCTCCCGCAGCTGAGATATGTTTATTCTTGTTAATGGAATCAACAACCTCTTTCATTCCTCACTAATTTATTTTATCAATCTTTTTCCCTAGCAAATTGTAACAGTGTCTGGCTTTTGGGTTTCCCAACCCACTTGATTAGGATTTCTTTTTTTCCCAAAAAAAAAAAATGTTTTTTCTTTTTTTCTTTAAAGCTTGCTTTCTTTCGGGCTGAGCTTTATTTTATTCATATATAGTGTTTTTCTCCAATTAAGTGATTTATTAACCTTTCCCTTTAGTCATATTATTTTTTTTTGTTTCTTCTTACTGATCTTTAAGAGATATTTAAGGGAAGATTTATCTTAACTCATCCATCAATAGTGGTTTTCAAATTTTAGCAAGAATTTCTTAACTCTAATGTTTCTTTCTCAAGAGATTTCCAGTTTTTTATTTCTGAAATATATATTTATTACATCGCAATAGCCTTATTGTTCACATTTATTTCAAATCCAAGAATATCTTAACTCTATTGTTTATTTGCCAAATAACTTCCAACTTTTTATTTATAAAAAAAACTACTTATTGCTTCACAATAACTTTACTGTTCACATCATTTTCAAATCCAACATTTATTGTTCACATCTCTTTCAAATCCAACCTGGCTTTCTAGCTATCGAATCTAAAAATAGTGAAACATCAGCTTAAAAAACATTACATAATCTTACTAAATTAAGAAGAGTTGCCAAAGTAAACGACTCCGTGACCCGTGACTAGCAAAATTATTAGTGTTTCTGATCTGACATATAATGCATAACAAAATGGTAGGTTTTAAAAGTTGTGAGTACCTATAACAAAACGGTAGGTTTTAAAAGTTGAGAGTACCTATAACAAAACGGTAGGTTTTAAAAGTTGAGAGTACCCTCCGTAGTTGAGCAATCCCTAGAATGTAAACATCATCTCAACATGCATGATGCATGTGAACTTGATTAGGTTTTAGTTAATGGAATCAAATTGTACAAATGAGATTTGAACTTGAATGTTAATGTTATATGCTAAAAAGTTCAGATGAAACGTCATATGCTTGACTTAAGCTAACAATACTAGTTGGTGTTTCTAAAACATCAGAATCTTTAGTAGCCTTATTCATAGATATAAGAACTAAGTTAATGGTTTGACTTTGCTATTGTTGGTCTCAGACCATCACTGCAGAACGATTAGTCTATTATGAGTGTCGTACTAGGGTTAAAACACTACTGAAAGCATGAAACCGTTATCAGATGGAATTACTATCTGAAACTATATCAAAATACACCTGTAACAAATACTTGGAAAGGCATATGGTGTTGCGCTTATGATAGTAAATTTATTTTACCTTTCCTTCGTCTGGTTTTCGGTGAATGACATATCTCGATGAATAATACAATTCGATGAATGAGACAATTGAAACAATCAAGATAAAAATTTTGACTAGTGTGTTACGACACATTGAAACCTTTACCTGACTGTAGCACGTCAGATAATGAGAATTTTGTCACCCAGGTTTAAGACATGAACTTGAAGTGCAGCACATGTAATGTCTATTACAACTGGATTCTAAAACATTGACACTACCTTTCAACAGCATTCCTTCTAATTTTTCCATGACATGTCAAGCAATTCACTTCAACTCGATTGTAAAACATTGACCCTGCTTCTTTTCAACAATAGCCCTGCTAATTTTTGGATGCCATGTCAAACAATTAACCTATTCCAAAACATCACATCATATTTTGTCGAATTATTGCCTTGTATTTATCATTTTTTATTCGGGAAAAATGCTTTCCATCAAGTTTTTTAAGAATAGGTATGGTTGACTACGTGGATTATCTGACTCCGTATTTGGGTGAACCATGTGAGACTATTAGTAAATTCATTGAACGATTTAGAAATCAATCCTGGAACTGTGAGACTATGAGACTATTGCTTCATTTCCTGCAAACAACTAATGTACGTAGAAGGAGGATGCAATATTTAATATACGTAGAAGGAGAATGCAATATTTCATGACCAGGACAGTACGAGAGTTTGCAACTAACGAAAATCACGTGCCCCCCACATTTTCTTATTTGTTTCTTTAATGAGAGAAAACATTGGAAGCTAAAAGTCCGAGGGATTGTAGGGAGAACCAATATAATTGATGCTATCTTACTCAAATGTGTTGATAAGCTAAAAGGTTGATGATGTTAATAGGTTTATTTTTATTAACATTTATGTATAACTTAATTATATATTAAATAATATCTATTTAATTATATATTTATTTTAAAAATATATTTAATTATGTATTTTTTTAATGTTATGCAATAAAGAGATACACTAATAGTTTAAGGAATTAACATTTAAGTATATGTGCATTTAAGGAATTATGCAACTTATTTCATTTTAAAATTCATCATTTAACATTCTTGTCTTTGCATAAATCATTTGAAACCAGTAAATTTTGTTACCAACATACCTTTATGAGTAAAATGACATATGTATAGTTAAAATTGGATTATTTAACATTTCTTTCCTTTAGACAAAAAGACTTTTATTTGCAAAATGGTATTTATATGGTTAATTTGATGAACTCCTTTATATCAACTCACAAAAAATATAATAAACTTTCTTTATAGTTCTTCCACTCTAATCTAATCAATAAAAATTAAAAAGAAAAGACATGACACTCTCACCTTGTTGATTTGCTTAGTTAAATTTTAAATATATCTTCAAATTTAGACACTAGTTTTTTTTACTATTTGTTTACCAAGTTATATTTTATTTTTCTAAGTTCAAAAAATTGATCCTAATTTCTAAATATATATCTAAATTTTATAAGCATTTCCAAATTATTATCCTTAATATAAATCCCTAATACATTGGTCTCACACCTTCTATTTAGTTTAGGTTAAATATTTTAGTTTAGGTTAAATAACAGTTCACCCATCGGTACATTGAATTAATGTGCCATTAAAAATGTCCTGATAAAATGCTATCGTTATAAAGAATATTTACTCTCAAAATTCCCTTCAGGAAAGCAAATACAAATTCTCAGTCACTTCTTCCTTTAAATCACTATTCATGGTAGTAGTTATGTGAGGAGATTAACTTAAATTGATCTTTATCCAAAGTACTCCATTGCTCGAGTTAAATATTAACTCCTACAAACTACACAATTTTGTAGATTATCCATAATTAACAGTTAGTCGCCAAAATACCTATGCTCTCCGCAACACCTTATCTCCGCATCTATCATAGAATTTTAAATTTTTATTATGATTGAATTAATAATGACTTCTTAAGAGTTTAAAAAGGACCACCATTGAATATATGTCACTAAAATCTCTTATCGAATTGCAATATGTACCAAATTATCTATAGACATTCAATTTCAATATATATCATCCATTTAACATATTTAAAATTAATTAACAACATATATCAAAATCCTAACGATGGTAGGAGAATCGATAGAGTAATACTATCCTAGATAAATCTGATAGTAGCAAGAGATGTTATCATATCAGCTTTCACAATTAAAAACTAGAAACTTAATATTAAATATAATATATTATTAAATTAGTATAGATTGATATTAAATATCCTATAATACTAAATTAGTATAGATTTATTTGTTTAATTTTTTAGATGTATTACATGAGATAAATTATTTTGTCTTGGTACACATTTTCTTAACAAATATAAAGGTTTTGAAAAATTTATACTTTAGGAAATTTTTTGATTTTTTCCGGGTTTTAGTAGATCCTAAAGGGATTTAAATTATATTTAGAATAATTTCTTTTATATATGTTATTTATCAATTTCATGGTAAATATGAAAAAAATTAATTATTTCTTTTATTTGGAACAACAAAATATTTTAGACATTATTTTTAAATTTTTTTATATGATATATACATATTTTGACAAATATTTTACTAATACTGCCATTGAAATATTTAATTTATGGTCAACAATATCCAAATTAAAATATTTCTATGAATCTTTAATATTGAACTGACATGTAATTTTTAAAAAATATATTAGGATTTTTTTCATGCTTTATATTGTTTTCTAGGTTTTTCCTTTTTATTGTTAATATTTTTTTAAATATCACATATTAACGTCTTAATAAATAGAAATTGTTTATAATTGTTTACTTTCATTTCCTTTTTCTTTCACATTAATATAAAAATATTTCCTTTTATACTTGAAATTGAAATAGTTTATTTATTATAACTTGAGTTAAGATACATCTATTCTAGTTTTGGGCGAAAAATCACACTTAACCAAAATATTATATATATATATATATATATATATTATATATATATATATATATATTATATATATTATTATAATTTTTTATTTAACATTTATATTTCTACATTATGTGTAAAATTGCCTAAAACATTGGCTTTCTTCATATTCTAAGGTTGAATGCATATATCCTTACAATATATACATAATTTTTTTTATTGTTTTTAAAAATATTTTATGTCTCTCTATCCATGGGCATACACATTTAACTATTTTTGTTATCAATATTTTTTTTAATGTTACATGGAATTTCATACTGAACATATTGACGGGATTAAAAATAATTTATTCATAGAATAAGAACTCCCTCACTCTTTCTCTCTAGTTGGATATTATAATATTTTATTCATTATACATATTGAAATATTTGATTTATAACCCATCTTAAAAATGTTATTAAAGTTTTAAAGTGTTATATATCAACTATATATTAAGAATGCAATAGATTACACATCTTCCTCATAATGGAAAGTGCAAATATTAAAATATTAATTTAAATTATTTTATTTTTCTCCATATTAAGTTGATATAAAATTATGTGATTTAGTATGGACATTGAAATATTTTATTTATGGCTCACACTAAAATATATATATATTTTTTAAATATTGCATGTCATGTAATATCAATAACATTATTATGACATAGTCAACTCCATATTAAGTAGCAAAGAAATTACATAACTCCTCATACTAATACAAAATCCATCTTTATACCTTGTAAAAAATACACATGATTATAAATTTTTACGCGAACATGTAATATTCCCAAATGACTTATCCCATACTCCTTAACTAATAATCAAATGATATAATCATGATCATTATGTGAAAGTAACCTTATAGAAGGAATATAAAATCTCATAAAGTAATAATCACTAATGCAACTCATTAACATAATGTTTTGTACTCCAACGTTGCATTATTAACACTATTCATTTAATTAGGCTTGTTAAAAACACATTGAATAATGCATGTTTCAATGTGATCCAAGGTAGAAATATCATTAAGATAATGGAATAGGAAAACAAATTTGTATGCATCGATATACCATGGAAATGGTGAAGAAGAAAATCAACAACCATTTATTTAATTAAAAGTTTGATCAGGGAGTTCACCCTTTACTCAATGGAAAGAAGGGATTCCATCTCTTGTCCATTGGTAAATTTTTTTGAAGAAGGAAAGAAAATCCTTAATTCAAGAATAAATAGCTAGAGGTCATTACATCAAAGATATGTCATGTTCTGAAACACAATGTCTTGATGGCATAATGGTTGCAATAATATTAGCTATAATCCATCTTTTAATTATTTCAAAAGGGATTAGTTTACAAATTATGACTCCATTATTTATGAAATTCATGATTCTTTCCTACAAACATTATCATCAACAACTCTAACATCATGATTATTCAAAATTTATATTTTTCAAAACCCAAAATATTATGACATTTTTGTCAAGTTAATCAAGTGAAAGAATCAAAATCTCTCTATCTAAAATATTAAATTCTTACCAATTACCGTGTCAAAATCACTAATAATCTTGAATACCACAGTTGGGGGTTCAAAACGTCAGTTATCTAATTAAAATTATGTGATAGATCCAGAAAACCATTTGGAACAAAATTATAATCGTAGAAATATCAAATCTTAAATCACCAATAATCTTCTACCTGGTATAACTTGGTATAACTCTTGTCCTGGAAACAATTCCTTGCACATGCATAAATTAGATTAAATGTCATATTCATAATTAATCTTTTACCTTTTCATGCATCATGAAATAGTTTTTTTTTTTTGTAAACTTGGTAGTACTTTCTCTATTAATATTAACCAACCACTTACATGTTTTTCACAGTAATAACAAATGGCCTTAACGTGGCTGTAGGAAACCAGGTTGGCCATCTATCAATGTTAAAAGATGTCCAAAATTTAAATAAGTCTTTTTCCACCATCCATGCAATATTTGATGTTCTATCTATAATAAATATCAACTTAGGAAGGTAAAGGCTACTCAACATATAACAAAATTCTGACTAGAAACCTGGTTCACTCATCCGAGGACTCCATGGGGGCTGGGGCTTTCGCACTGGACTCTGACATGTCACTTCTCTTCATGTGATGTATACTTTTCTCTATCTTGCTAAGAGCTAAATTTCGTCGGTATACTTGCATCTGAAATGCTACTATCTCCCCATGGAGATCCTTCTTGCTAGGCTCCTTTTTTTTGGCATCCCCCTATACGTTATGTTCCTTGCTTAATGCCATTGCTTGAGCTACTATGTTCTTCATAACCCAATATTGTTGGATTATTTGTCACAAGAGAGTATGTCGACCACGGGTCTTGCACCATGGCTTCCCACTTTTCTGTCTCTATGTACTAGTTGGTTATGCTGTCATTGCGTTCACTCTCCCACCCAACTATTTGAGCTCTTAACTCTGGCAGGTTTCGAGCCATGTATGTGCTGATGAGAGTCTGTATATTCTCCTTTCCAGTGTTTCTGCCTCGTTTTCTTTGGCCTCTACTGGAGGTGGCTTTCCCCCGAGGGTCCTTTTCCCTACCTTGCCAATTCCTTTATTTCCTTGTTTAACCGCCTCTTTCAATTTTTTAGCCATGCTGTCTTTGTTCCAACTACATTTTTCTTCAGCTGAATTGTTCTCCATTGTAGGTTTTCTCACTGAAGCGTGGTGATTGCTCCGGACGTCTAGGTTGTGCTACAACCCTGGTTATGATAATACCTAAAATAGTAACATAAGAAATTTCATCAGTCTGGATGCATAAACAGAAATTTTTCATACTTTTCATTTCTCCGGACTTGGCCACTCACCCTAGTCTTGGAAACTTGTTTTTTCCCTCCTTCTCCCTCAGTTTCTCCCCTAACTACACTTGAAATAACAGGCTTCGGTCTACTAGTTCTTTTCCTTTCTCTTTCATCCCTCCCCAGCAACCCATTTTGTGCGGTTCATTCTTTGTGGTCCTACAACAGTCCCTAATTTGGGTTCCCTTATCCATATTCTGGAGTTCCATTGAGTTTCCAGTCTCAGCCTCTCTCCTCTAAGGTATCCTTGCTCGATTTTTCCCCTTCGTTATCCCCTGGGTCCTGCTCTTGATATTCCAGTTTGGGTTCATCTCTAGCCTGGATAGCCATAGCCTTGCTTCTTTGGCCATTGTTGTACCCACCTCTCTACTACATCATCAAATACTTAACCATTACTATTTAATATATTTATAATTCCTTAACTATTATATGCAAAACCACACTTTTAGTGCATTTAATCTGAATGCAAAACCATGTGAGTTAATTTGCAAAACTATGGTATCATTTACGAATGGTTCTTCTTGCTACAAAACAATGGGTAACAATCTACTTGTTCCCTTGAATATAAAACCATTGGTAACAATATATTTTTTCCCTTATGTCAAATCCATTAAATAAATTCATAAATATCATAAAAGCATGCCCATTCAACTGTATGCCATGTGGATTAAATAAATGCATAAATATTATAAAATGTTGTATTTCCCTAACACTATCTATTTCCATATGAAACCCTCACTTATATTATTAACCTCCAATTCAATGTGTCAATACCATATAATATTTCTCCATCTCAAGGTTTAAAATAAATGTATTGTAAAATCCCAATAGGCATTAATGCATATCATAAATTCCAAGACAAACACTACACACACCATAATCATCCATGATCCACAATTCAATGCATTTCAAATGAGTATATTACTCAATGGTATTTTTTGTAATGGATTATCATGAACTAAATAGTTATTCTGGTAACTACCCAACTCCTAAACATTAACAAGCATTGGCAATCTCTGAACAAATATAGAAATGACATTGGTCTCCTTTAAGAGGATAACATAGAAAATATATGCATTTCCTATGGTATTGATAATTGTAATTTTCTTCTGCCATAAATTAACCACAATACCTTAGAGTAACCAATTATGAAGAAGTATTTGGCTTGCTTTCTTTGCCATTTACCTAAAATTATTGTTGTTAAGAATATATAAAAATCTAATTGATTCAACATTATTCTATAGTGTTTAAGGAAGTAAAAACGTTGTCTCTATGGTTTATAGGAGACGAAAGCATGTTTACTCTCTTCATTAGTTCCATGTCATGTTAAAAATGTTATATATTCATATTCATCAATTAAACTTACCATAAAATTTCAAGAGGAATTAACGGATACCTAAAAATATGTTTGATTAACCTCTTCATAATCTTGTCCTTAGAATTTCATCATGGCAGCTTGCCGAAGAGATTTTAGTGGAAGATGTCTTTGACCTTACTACAATAAAACCCTATCTTACCATAGAAATATATTAAGGCATGGTGAAACCCTGCCTTGCATAGAGTCTTTCCTATGTCAGCAACATTGTCTTGGTTACCCACATAACACATGCTTGCAAGACAAAACCTGAAAAGAAATGAAGTGATTGTGTGTAGGAAACGTCGAAATACTAACTTCGGAATCTCTTTGGCACTTGTAATTACTTAATACATTCCTACATAATAACAATGTGACTAGATGACGCATATTATGAAAAATATCTGATAGACCATGGAGGTTTAAAATAATGCCAACCATTGTTTTTCAAACCATAAATTTAGAAATATTTTGTGGATTCCTTACAAACCATTTCATAGATGTTTATTGGTGTCGCCAACTATTTTAGATCACATATTAATCAATAATTATTTTTTTATATTATTAACTCCATAATGTCTAGTTCGGATAAGGATATTATTCTCACCCCTTATACATAACATTCTCCTTAATGGTCATCTCTTATTCCTTTGTTCATCATTATATCTACATCGAGTCTTCCTACTCAAACTTTGTATTTCGATTTAGATTTCTTTTATTTGTCATAGTATTCTTTTTAGATCATCTTTCACTCATAACATCTATCTCAAGTCATGATAATTCAGTAACTAGAACAACCAAAAGGATCCTTCCCCTTCAATGTGAAGGATTTATTTTTATTTTTTTATTTTTTTTATTTTTTTTAGGAATACCAATAAGTAAAAGAAACAATGTTTTATTAATAACCGTAAATATTTATAGCTATGAAAATATTCAACTTTTTCTTCCATATTTTTAGTCACTACTTAATTTCATAAAAACAAAACAACATGGTCTTCATAAAATGGGTTGTTACATATCAATATTCTTGGAAATCATGGCCACTCCATATAATATTTTATTTACAGGTGGTTTACAACCTACGACAATCACTCTAAGAGTGGTTTATCAATCCAACATTAAGAACCTTGGGTGGTTTATCAGCTTCCTTTGGCAAGCACCTCTTGGCATATGAACAACATATTTAGCTAGTATTTCTCAATCATAATCACATTATTTTTATCACAACATTTTCAATGAGATGATAATCACAATATTTTTAACCATTAGTCATTTATGTAATTCCAGGTAATAAAATAATAATCATTTATCATGGTACCTTTGCTAGTACTCAAAGAGACTATAGTTCTCTAATGACATAAATGATCAAAGTAATCATAGCTACATAAAGTGTGTATTGTCGTAGCCCTTGATAAAGACATCCACAAGTCTTGGATCATGATGTTGTGGAAATATAATAGAGACTACCCTAGAACTACATTTCTTGTAGTTCCTTATATAGTGTTCAGCCCATTTTATTCCAGAAAACTAATCAAAAATATTTCATAGATTTACATCTCCTCTATCCAATCAATGTCCTTTTGAATATGGATACAAGTCCAGTCTTTATCTCCTACTAGCACCTTTAAATTCAGACTTCCTTTATCTCCTACATTCCTTTCCATGGATCATCCACCTATGAAATTTATATCCATTCATGTAATATTTTGGTGTTCTTCCACCCATGACATTTATCTCAAGTCGTGCTAGCTTTTGGTGGCCCATATTAGCCGAACACGGTCATCCCTCTTGGAAAAAGGACGTGCTTTCGGGTCACTTTTAGACAATAATGGATTTTCATTATTTCGTGATAGTTATGAGTCTAATATTTCATATGGTGGCTCCTTTAATATTCCGAAAATTAATAGTAAAAAAAATGATTTCATTTTGCTAGCAAAATAAATATTTACATTCTCATAATGAATATTTACTTTTCACTTTTTGGCTTTTTCAGCCACATGTGATCTAAATCATAAAATTAATTTTAAAATGGGTTCATCACTATCATCGAATATTTCATTGAAATATTTTCAAATTACCAACTCATGTTTTCTACCAATTCATGATTCCTTGAAAAGTTTGAGGCCTAACTATCCGAGAATCCTCATGGTTTGGCCTTCAATAAGGGCATCTCTCGAAAATAAAATAAAATAAAATAAAATTATAGGAATTATGACTAACATGTCACGTATCACAAGTGGTATTCATTTCAAGTTTCACACATAATAGTCGACATGCATTTTAGAAAAAAATATCACTATATTTTCTATGCACAAATATTGCATGTCATGTTTGAATAACAATAAACATTATACCTTCACATGTCTAGTCACAAATCACATTTCTACATTTTTACCTTTCATTGGTTCTTGTGTTTCATACTACTAGAATCTTAGTGATGTCACTATGCTACCATTAAGTTTCTTCTGCTTAACCATACTAGGACATTACTCACAACTGTATTTTGTAAAACCACACTTTTCACCAAACCATGTTATTTACGAATCATCTTGTCAAATATATTCAATATGCATTTAAATTTCACACACATAAATGTTTCTCAATACTTCAACAAAGTAATGTAGTACCCTTCCTATCAATTTTTCACCTACACAAAAAATTTTCATGGATTAAGAGTAAGCATAGAAAACAGGAATGCATCCTCTAGACACCTAGGGAATTTTGAAACAAGGTTCCCATAGAGATATTTTCCACAAAAACAATTAAGGAAATAGGACCTTCTAATAGATATAGCCATTTTCATCCAAACATTTACAATCAAAATAGTTGTAATTCATGAAAAATCATATTTCATTTCCATGGACATGTTTCCAACCATGATTTATTATGTAGCATTATTATTTTGAAGTTGATCATGCGAATTTTTAAACCATGGAAATTAGTAATAAAAATTGATTGAAATATGACGTCCATTTTTTTTTTAGTGATGACAAAGAAGACATCATGATTCTACAACATAAGGGACCTAACTGATTAGGCTTAATTTGTAGTGTCACCAACGATATGCACAGAAACTGTATGAATTTCCGAAGGATGAAGATGAAAATATTGTGTTCAATGCATGATCTATACAGGCTCATTCACATTAACACCCTCATTCAAACATCAGCTTGTAGAAGTACATTGTCATGTAAGAATTTTTAACGATCAATGTAATTAACAATACTTAACTACTACTAATTTTATCATAATTTTTTAGTACACACATAATCTATTTCATGTCATGCATTTCCATTATTATTGGATAATACATTATTAAACTATCAAATAATATTTTTTACCCTTATTACACCACTTACCATTTATGCATGCTCATATGAAAGGCCACAACCGTTTTCTTTTTGTTCTTATTATTGATATAAAAATGTATTTCTATTAAATCATTCACTTTGTAAGGTACTATTATTATGATGATATAATTTCTTTTAAAACCTTCAAGAATTTACATTCATGCTTATGCATGTGTTGTCGCTGCGAAAAACACCGTCCAAAATTTTTCCTACACTTGAATTTTGGAGAATATTGTGGATCTTGCGATTAGTTCTTATGTAGTCACTTCTTGGCTAGTTGATGCTTGGTTAAGTCTTCAGGTTCCATTCTTGAAATGTAAGTGTCGAAGTCATCTACTCACATATTCTCAGTTTGTAACAAGTTCATGAGCGCATTCGTCTACACAAGCTTGAATAGGCCCAACATAGTCCACTAAGATAATGCCTATGCTATGTTCAACCTATTTCAAAAATCAGTGCACACTCTCAATTGACAGTCACTCACTTTTGTTTGCAATCGTATTTCTATTTTGGGGAGTTTCTCAAACTATCACTTTTTTCAAACTTTCAACATCGAAAGTGTCATTTTCACATTTGCCACTTTAAATTTTGCTTTCTTTCACATTAGTGAGTGTTTTTTTCATGTTATCCTTCCTCTTGCATGTGTCACTTTCACTGTCATTTGCATTTTTCTTTTTCATATCGCAAGTGTCATCTTTTGGCATGGGAAGTGTTGCTTATCATGCAAAGAGGAGTTATGGGTTGTTTCAAAGGGTAAATTTGGTGATGGCTAGTCCTTATAGTCATGTAGACATGAGTCCCAAAGATTTATTCACTGTCACATAAGTGTCATCACTTTCATCGTAAATTGTATATTTTGTGTTGCACTTGGAGAGGTATGTTGAACCACTGCTGCATTGAGGGAATCATGCTTTTCCTATCCTCTAAGTGATAAATGGTGTATCATCGATTGTTTTGAGTGTGCAATCATTATCTAGTTTTGTATCTAGTCACCAGAGCTTCACTAATCCCACTATTAGCCTTATCCGAAAATTCACTTTTAGGTAAATTGACTTCACTTGGCCTAACCTTGCCTCTTAGAACTATGAAATTCATAGTATAAGTGCCTAATCCTAGTTATTGAGCTCCAAAAATACGTAGTTTTTTCCTTTAGTCAACCTTATCTGCTCACTGTACAATCTCAAGCATGAAGCCTCAGCCTTGAGCTCTTGAACCGTGCCACTACGCAATCACTTGGGCTTTGTCCCTCAAGAATGGTGCAATGGGAAAATTCAAACCTCAAGCCTCAAGCTTGAGCCATTAAAACCCTCAACTGCGCAATCTAACAGCTTATTCTCCTCGCTAAATTGTCCATTGTGCAACTTCAAACCTCAATATTGACCTCTTCAGTCCCTCAACTATGCAATAACATAGTCGAGGCCCTTAGAACTACACACTACGCAGTCTGAATTGTCAAGCCCCATCCTTGAGCTCTTGAGCCCCTCAAGTGTGTAATATTTTGACCCTGACCATCCTTAACATAACATTGTGTAGTCTCAAGCCTCAGTCACACACCTTGGCCTCTAGTACTACGCAATCCTTGAGTTAGTCACTCAACCAATCACTAGTTCGAACCCTAACAAGTGATTTCATGAAACATGTTAGATTAGGGGTTTTTAGACTGACATCATCTTCTCATGAACGATTTTCAGTTGCAGGTACTCTATCTTATCATGACAGGGTGATGATGGATGGAAAGGAGAAGGATACCATGCTAGAGGACACCTATGGAGTTGAGGATATAATATGATCAGGTGAGAAGATGAAGAAACACCAGATTACAACCGAAGATCAAAGCTCAAAACTACATGAAGACTCCATCTGGTTCAAAACCCTTTGGATAGTGGATTTGAAGAATAAAGCATATCTCTCATGAAGATGAAGTATTGCATACATTTTTTTATTGAATATTGAAAGAAAATAACAACAAAGAGTGGCTTGACATAGTTGTGTCATCTTGAATTCCATGTCATCAGTGTTATGTCATCTCATGTCATGAGTCACCATGTGCCAAAACATTTTGTGGATTATGTAAATTAAGTATTAGAGAAATGTAATGTAAAGTGGAATCCCAAGAGCCATCCATAGAATATGAAAAGTCATGAAGGAGTCGAATTCTCATGGAGAAGTCAGACAATCATGGGGATAGTTGAAGAGTCAAAAGGAATGTGAATGGCGACCCCATTTTTTATATATACACCCTCATAGCTTATGAAAAGGAATTTTAACCTTGGCTTCTCCTCTAAGGAATTAGAAAGACAGAGTCAGTACTTTGGGGGAGCAAGTAGTGGCTCCAATACTCCGCTATTAGACCTAGTAATGTTTGTTATATTCATGTATCTTGGGACTTTTACTAAATACTTGAAGCCTGATGGCCAACACCTTTTCATGCATGGATTGTAAATATGTGTAATACTATTTTGTGAAGTTTATCATTCATGTATGCTTTCATGTGTATTATAGTAGTTCAACTATTTCGGTTATTTTAGAGCTTATCATATTCAAAATGTGTTGTAATGGTTGTAATGATCATCACATCTATGTGGACTATTCAGCTTGATGTTAGGAGATTTTTCTTATTTGCGTGTGTCACTACCAGGGTGGTACTATTACTTCTCTCTTAGAGGTTCGATTTTCCTTCCATCTGGAGTAGAAGAATGTTGATTCACCTATCGTTAGACATTCACTAGGCACACTTAGTTTCTTTTTACAGGGTAAATACATGCTTCTTTCTCTTGCTAACAGCTAAAGTAAAGGAATATTTTTAAGTAAAATGGTAGTTGAGCCATATTCTAGATGGGACTCCTACACCAAATGGTGTAAGGTCTAATTGGGACCTCATAATGGGGAGATCCCCTTGGTTGACGAATTTCCAATACTGTCAACAAAATGGTGCTAGAAGCAAGGAAAAAAGATAGGTTATGCCCATTGAGTCTACTTTGAATATTTTACCTAAAATGGCTCTTTCCCAAATCATAATATACATATGCTTTTCTAAAGAGATAGATATCACCATCCCTATGCAAGTTATTCATAACATGTCCCAATTTAGGTTTGATGGCGAGGGTGAGTTAACTCTTCATGAACATATGTTTCAAGTTATATATTTTTTCCTTTCTAATGGAATACATTGCAAGGATATCATAGCGAGTTTTCTCACCCTCACATTTGAAGGTCATCTTAAGATATTATGTCATATATTACTTGTTGCTTCCATCCATTCATTCGACCAGCTTGTGAAGCAACCTCATAAATCATTTTATAGGTATGACTACCGGGATATCCCCAAAATAATTAATAAACTAAGAATTAAGCCTAATGAATCAATTGAGGATTTATCTTATTGATTCCTTCACCTTTGTTATGAATTTCTGGAGAAGACACAGATTGGGATTTCTTTAAACAAAATTTTAAACATTTGGCTCATATCTCTTTTCTTGGTGAATCTAAACTCCTTGATGTTTATACTTCCCCAAATTTTAGAAAGCATGCCAAAGCACCTCTAATTTTAGAGGAGGAACCTACCATTCCTTGTGTTCCTTGTCTTCCTCCATTTCCATTACTAATGAGGGTGCCTCCTTACGATGATAATAAAGTTTGGAAATCTACAAATAAAATTCACAATCCATCTTCTCATCCTCTTTCTTTATATTATTCAGATCCAATGGAGGAAACCCTTGAATGGATCATGAAGCTTATGGTGAATACTAATTCTTCACCTCCTTAAGATGATTTTGTCATTCTTAACCTCAATATTAAATCTTGTTCCAGTGAAAGTATTATTTCTTTAAGGGAAATTTGTCACCCTCTATCATCTACATGCCATGACTCTTTGTATCATGATCCACTTCATCAATTTTCTCCATCAACTAGCTCTTCACACTCTCTTGACTTTCAAGTTGTTGGTTCAAATTCCGATCAGGTAGAAGGAAATCACATTACATTGGTAGAGGGGAAAGAATGTAAAGATACCTTTGATATATCTTCTCTTTTTGAAAGTTCTCCATGCCACGATAATGATCTTCTATCCTTGGTTGATTTTCAATCTAAGAATCTCTGTGATGAATCAAATGGTATTTACTTACCTAATCAATCAAATGTCTTAGGCAACAATAATTCTAATGATGATGGTTTTGTTGATGTATGTGATGATGAATACCCAAGTGCATCCACTAATCTTTCTATTTCTCAAGAAGATTTTATTTTAAAATATTTTTATCTAAAATCCATTTTGGTCAAAACAAATTTGGTTATGAAAACTTCTTCCTCTTCACCTCCCAATCCCATGCATTCTACCATTTGTAATACATGAACTCATGATGAAGATGCTCCATGCTATTCAAGTTCTTCATCTGATAAGTTAACTCCTCAATCGAAACAAGGTATTGAGGTTATTGACGGTGAAGAAAAAAGAAATGAACTTATAGACCACCCATTCCATCCTTTATCATCTCTTTCTTTGTATGGGGGAAACTCTTCAAATCAGTGGGATCATGAGATTTTTCTAATGCATACATTCTTAGACTTACAATAAAAAAATATTATAACTTGAGTAATTCGTTTCAATAATTTGATCAAAAAATAAATGTAGATAGTTTCCATCTAAATAGTGGTGATTCTGTCAACTTAACTAATAGAAGTTGTCCACACACAATTTGTGATCTCATTCAGTTTACAAAATGTTGCTGTCTCTAATTTCAAAGTTTTGAAACTCATCAAGAAGACAAATAAATTCTACTCTCATTGATGGTTACGTTAATTTCTTGTGATCCTAGTGAAATTCCTAAACCATGTCAGCTATGTATTTTCTCATAGAATTATTTGATTCATATTTTTTCATTGGATGCAAACTTTTTATCAATGGATTTTAGGATTTCCATTACAATTTTCCTGTTTATCGAGATGAGGTTTTTGATCATACGGTTGTAATGAATCCATCCTCTTACAAATCTCTTATATCGAATTTGAGTTTGGAATGTACATATTTCATGAATGTGTGAAATCATGAAGCTGATCAATTTGAAGATTACCTTTTTCCAAAGAATTCATATATGTTGAGAGCTATGGTGGATAATCAATGCCTAAACTCTTTGTGAATTTCTTGTTGACACCAAAAATTGTCTTGAATGTTAGAAAGTGCTTCAGTTATTTTTGAATCGAGTTCCCCTTTTCACCCATTACATCCTGACTAGTTTCATATATTTGTTATACTAGCAGTCCTTTTTAAATTTATCAATGATCACAATTCTTGTGCAATTTATCACTAGTTACAGGAAAATGGTGTATCACATTCAACATGCGAGGAAATTGGTTCTATTATTCAAAGCATTCACAAAGCTATTCGTGCAGATTTATGGAAAAATGATGTGGAAAAATAGAAAATGGCTTTGTGACACTACAAAAATTTGGCTAACGCTTATGCCTTCTTATCCATCTTGGTCATCCATTTGGTTAGTGATGTTATAACATAAAATATGATCCTTAGGTGAGGAAATATTTGCGTTAAACAATGATACTTGTGTTTATTTTGGAAACCTCATACCTATACTCATTTTTTTATGTTTGGGTGTCCTTCATACTAATCTGATTTAGTAGAGAAGGGCAAGGGGAAAATATAGACAAGAAAATAATTATCAGAGGTCTTACACATAATTATTTGAAGGGACAACCCTTTTTCTCTCAATAAATCATGATCCTTCTTAAGCCCATGAAATAAATAAGTGAAAATCCACAGTTATATATAAAATAACTAAATAAAGGGTGAAAGAAGAGAAATGCTTCTCGCACAGGGAGGTGAGGAAAGCAACTTCACTAGGGTACTGTCTAGGGTCATTAGAAGTGGAGCAATGGTTATGTTCGTAAAGTGACTCCACAGGGGTATTGTTCCAACCTTTGCAGTGGAGCAACACTAGAGATGAAAAACTATAATCTAAATATCTAAAACTCGTGTGCCACATTACCCTTTCCTTATCTTGAAACATTGTGATATTGGTGGTGTTATGTTTGTTTTTAACCCAGGGATAATGAGTAGGACTATGTTTATCCATGGGGTAAGTAGGAAAGTTGAGGTAATATTAATAATGAATCAATACTTCCTAAATAAATAGGCCCCGCAT
The DNA here is from genome assembly GCA_000404065.3 of Pinus taeda. Classification (NCBI taxonomy): domain Eukaryota; kingdom Viridiplantae; phylum Streptophyta; class Pinopsida; order Pinales; family Pinaceae; genus Pinus; species Pinus taeda. Next base: position 36,654 of record APFE030632806.1, on the reverse strand, counting down.
AGAGACTTTACCAAGGAAGAGAAGCTCGAGTTCTACCACCGTGTTGCCAAGTGTTTTCGCTGTGATAAACACCTTCCAAAATTTTCCTACACTTGAATTGTTGGCTTGAGGGGGCTTGGACCTAGGTTCAAAGTTAACTAAGCTAACCAACAAAACCCTACACTACTGGCCCTTCTGGTAACAAACCGAGTAGCACAAGTTGTAGTCTCACCCGAGGTAGTATTGAGGGATTCTAGAACTATATTTGTGCATCCAGAGAGCTATGCGATGTGTTTCTATAAAACTTAGGGCTTTATCTTGACCTTCACGGACCTTAATCTTTGAAACCTAAAACTTATAGTGAATGACAATAAACAAACTTATTTCCTTCGTCGATTGCGCTAAACATGCATAACATCATATAAATACGTAGATCTACATCTTCGTGAATCTATTAAGTACTTTTATTGATTAATTTCATTCAATAGATCATAAATATAGTAAGTTCAAAAATAAAATTGTAATACATAAATGCACATAAGGTTCTTCAAAATTAGCCTTTTATTATTCTTCATATCTTCAGTTACATTTCTTCCCAACCCTATGCACACAACTGCAGGAGCTCTTGCACTGAACTATAGACTTACCAAGGTCTCCGCGCACACAGCTATAGACTTTCCAAGGTATCTGTGCACATAGTTGTAGGATCCTTCCCATTTGCCCAAGTACAAAATGGATGCAACTTATGAACTTCTACTGCTTCTACTCAACTATCTTACAACTCTTTTATGAATTCTTTTTATATTCTTCTTCATTATAATACCATGGTCCGTGAACCATGGGCGGGTCTCAAAAAAACTTGACTCTAAATAGACTAAGGGGTTTTGACCTTCCTAAAGCCCCTTTGAATCCTATCGATTTGCACTACTGACACTCCACTCCTCAAAATGAGGAGACTTTACAATATTTAAAAAAACATTTACAAACTTTTACCCACGGGACTCCATCAAAATAGGCCCCCAACGTAACTTCATGACTCATCCCGAGTCACTCTGCTGATGTTGCTTCAACCTTTGCTTGCAGGCCACTAAATTCAATCTTCAACGCTTGAATATCTATTGTTCAATGTGTAGTAGCATGGTGAACTTCTTCAACCAATTTCTTTGTTGTTGGACCTTCGACTAGAAGGCCCATGGTTCTATGTGTCTATTAAAGAGCTTTGAGCTTGCTATGAATGGTCTATGACAATTGGCCTGCCTTGTCAGCCCATGGCTGTGTCCTTGAGGACATAATAGAGGCCTTTCGACTTAGCTCATCAATCTCGGTATGTATGAATTTTCCTTATTGAAGTCTGCTGAACCTTTGCACTGGTGCGAAGGTTCATGTTGTCACCCTGATCTCATCAAACTATAGCTACTTTTCATGGATGTCCATTTTGATCATTTGTAAGTGTTGATTGTCTTGCAATGAGGTCTACATCTCGATTGTTTGCTCAAACAATTAGTTGTAATCCTTAACTGCAGTAGCTGGAGTGGTCATATCAGCTTTAGTATCATCGTCGCGCTGATATTTGACTACCAGAAGAGGGGTTGGTTGCAGCTTCAGTTGAAGCTCAAGATTCTACAACTGTAGCTCAAAGCTGACCTTTCCAATTTCCTCATGGGATTCCTTCACTGCAAAAACTAACTTGTGAATTTTCTCTGCGAAGGCCACCTCTGCTAGAATTAGGATCTCAAGGAGCTCGTTACATACTTAGTAAGGGTTGCCTCGAGCTATCTACAAGGCCTTCGATTTCTCTGAAAAAGTTTGTTGATTGTTAGTTTTTACCTCATCAATAATCAACAATGCTCATTTCACCCAGATTTAGAGCTCATATGAAACTCCTTAGTGTAGCTCATGCAAGGTCTGGATTGGTATTACTATAAGGCTGATACTTAGATTTTTCCACTAAAGTGCACACTCCTCATCTTCGGTTGTCTCAAACTGGAGAGAGCCCCATGGCATTTGCACTACTCAGAGCTCGGATGTGATTTCTGCGGAACCAAATTTTGGCACACTCACTTAATCCATGTCCATTTACACCACGCTCACATAGATCACTCCTATCTAGAGCTGTAATTATTTTAGGCCCTACTAAACTTTTTCCAATACCTTGTGGTACTGGTCCTCGCTATTTCCCCATATAGTTTCAGTGGTAGAGTGGAAAACATCACCTACCTCATCATGGTCCCCCTCTATAAGGACCAATGGTGTCATACTCACAGACTTATCAAACTTATGCTTCTTACGAGGTGTCGTGGAACTTTGCTTCTACCTCTTCCTGAGTTGGAAGGGAGTCTCTAAGTCCTCCAATTTGTGATAGGGGTATGCGCCCTCATCTTCTTCATCTCTAGTTTTGACCTCTACATTAGTGCAGTCTGTCCCATGTTCCTCAAGGTCAATGGTGACCTACGATGTTGCTACCTACATAACTTTTTCATTCTATGCTTCCTTCTCTTTCCTAGAAGCCTTTTCTTTCTACGCTTCCTTCTCTTTTATAGAAGCCTTTTGTGCTTCCTTGTCTTTCTTAGAGGCCTTATGTGCTTCTTTCTCTTTGTCTTTCTTGGCCTTTATCACAATTGTTGTTTTCCATATTCCTATGGCTTTGCCATATGTGGTGATCCAATCGCTCGACCATTTGCTGATGACCCCCATAATATCGTCCTCTATAACTAAATATGGAAACTTGTGCCATGCTCTTGTGACATCCTTCTTCGTGTGTATGGACAAATTGTGAAAATATTCCTTCAAGTTTACTATATTTTTATATTGTACATGTAGGGTGGATGAAAACCATGGCCATTGGTTGATCACCATTTGTAAATCTGAATTGAACAAGACCCAAAACATTTTGGTTCCAATGACACAACCAGGATCCTTCATTTCCCACGGTAAAGAAAATTTCACACCCTCGCACAAGTTTGGATCCTGCATTAGGAACTAGCTATCCTCAAACATCCTCTATGCTACTAACATGATTAATAGAAGTAACCAGGTGTAGTAGAACACCTTTCCGTCCTCCTGGGATTCCTATAAATCCTCCAAGAATTTGTGGCAGAGGTACATTTACCAATTCAAATGGACCCCTTAGCTTCATTACGTAGCTAAAGATACCACTAGCGTCAGTAATTCATCGGTTCCACACTTCCACATTATTTTTCCTACCGAAAATTGTGCAGAAAAAAACACAATACCATCCAAGGTAGAGCTAATGGTGTAGCCACGTGAATTTTTCACTAACTTTAAGTCGCTCTTCATCTAATTTGCAATATTCTTTTCCTGTGACATCCTGACAAAAGTATCTATGGGGTTTGTGCCCTGATAAGGTAGCAAGGTGATTCTATGGACCAAAATATCTTCAATTGGAATGGGTCCTCCCGGCCAGAGGCACCCATCATGAACTAGCACCAATAATTGACGCATACATATAGTATTAATTATGTTATAGCTAACGTGTGGGACCCACAACATATTAAGAAATCTTATGCACTCAATTCTAGTCACCCACTTCATTGGATCAACCCTTGTGACACCTACGTCCTCCTAGTAGACCGATTTCAAGTATTTACTGGGTTCTAACTGTGGAAATTTCTCATGATTATCAAAATCCCAGTCCCCCATCTTCAGAAATGGTACTGAGGCTAACAAGTTGCCCTCATAGGCACTTCCTCCATAAGAAATGGTGTCAATACTTTTTACTTCAACGACTTAGGGTCCTTAGTGACCTTGGTAGTGGATTTTCTAGGGGATACATAAGTTGGTAGTCGAGTAATTGGCATTTCTTCCTTTGCATCGATATCTTCAACCCCCATAGTCAATTCTTCTTCATCCAGGTCTAGGGTTTCTATCATTTGCTTTGTTTTATCTATTCAACCCCTTCTTCTAACATTAGTTTGGTTTTTGTGCGGTGATTGCCAAACTGGAGCCTTTTGTGGCTTCTTCTACTTCTTCTCTCCTACCATGGAGACAGTCAGTTTTGGCCTCGACGACCTAGGCATGGTGGTAGGGACTAGTGGTGTTGTAGTCATTTTCTCAATGCTCTCCTTGAGTAATTTCTTCTTCTACTCAAACAAATCTACCTCAAACCCAAGCCCCTTCTGTGAAAACTTGTTCTCTATCTCTTGCCAATCTCGTCTAGATATGCAGCAATCGTCTCGACTCAAACTTAGGCGCAAAATCTCAAGACAGTCTATCTGGAAGTAAACTATTCGAATGGGTACCTGGATGTTGTATTTATAGCCCATTTTGAATTTAAATCCATTGATTCCCTCTAGATCTCCTCCATTAATTTTCTTTTGGCGGAATATTTCCAAATATATGCTTCTTAAATGCTTTCCCCCCACTCCCTTTAATGTAAAAGCAGCCATCCAATCACCTACAATGTTTTCAACTGTCACTTTTGGGCCAGGTTGTGTAGGACCCACCTTGCTAGCATAACTCCTTCATCACAGCTCCCATCTGTGCCTTTGTCTTAACCATCACACAACCCAATCTCTTTGCAAACCATTTCTCTTGGTAGCATAGTTTATTGTCCTGCACTTCCCTGTAACTGTTTGAAGTATTAACATTGTCCGGCATCCATAGAGTCATCGCATAGGGGTAGGATCACCCCTATACAACCTCAATTAGCTCCCATTGATTCTTCTTGGAAATAGCTCCCCATTTAGCTTTGTGAGCTCAACTGTACCACCATCCGTAATCTCCTTGACGATGTATGGTCCCAACCAATGCATCTGAAACTTTTGTGGAAACTTAGTAAAATTGTTATCATAAATTAACACTAATTCTCCATTTTTAAAGGTGCATTGCCTAATGCTTCAATCATGCCACATATTTTCTCAATCCTTATGCACTTGTTGTTGGAAGCCTGCCAAGAAGTGATCATATTCTAACTCAAGTATTTTCCTTAGGTGTTCTTCCATTATATCTCGATCTGTGATCTCCATGACCACAAAAATCCTAAAACTGGGCACTATGTATTCCATCGACATAACTACTACTTGTCCATAAACCAATCTAAATCATGTCTATCTAGTCAACTTCTTACAGGTAGTTCTATATGCATAAAGAAGCTACTATGTGCACATCCCAGTCATTCTGATTTGCATTATAGATCTTCGTCAAAGAATTCTCTAGGATATTATTGAAAGCTTCAACTGTTCCATTTTCTTGAGGATGGTATGGCATACTCTTCTAATGATACATCTGGAATTCCTCTAGCAAAGCAACAATCGTTTCATTTAGGAAATGAGAACCCCTTTCTCTCACCAAAATCTTAGGACAACCAAACCTAGACAAAATGTATTCAAATATAAACTTCACAGTTGTCACTACGCTACAATATTTATGGGTTTCACCTCAGCCCACTTGGTCAAGTATTATGTCACTGTGATGATGTATTGTGCTCCTGTCTTCTTTCCTCGTAGTTGAATAGGTCCCACAAAATCTATTGCCCATTTATCAAATGCGTGTAATGCAACTTATAGGTTCAAGGGAAATTCATCACTTCGTGACGATTCTCGGTCCTCTAGCAGACATCGTATTCCCTACAAATATTAATTGGAATCTTTGTGCATAGTTGGCCACCATAGCCCAGCTCATAATACCATCTGGGCAATCACTATTCTAGCATAATGTCTTCCAAAAACTCCTCCATGTACTTCTACAAGTATACTTTATCTTTCGTAATCGGGTACATATCTGTGCAGAACTTCGTCCGACCCCATTTTATATAAGTGACCTGCAATGACAGAGAAATCCATAGCCTTGACCACCAATTCCTTCTTCTACTGCATCATATACCCTTTAGGAGTGGTACTGGTAGACAGGAATTGGATGATATCTGCAAAGTGTTCATCTGCAATGCACATAACAAAGAGTTGTGTGTCAAGTAATCCTTCATCAAGACTTGTGGGTTCTTCGCCATTCTCAATTTGAAAGGTGATCGGGTCTATCATTTAATCTCCTTAGCTTCACAATTACTTCAAAGTCATACTCCTAAAATAATATTAACCATCTACAAATCCCCCACCCCCAACACATGCTTCTTGACCAGGTGCTTCAAAGTTGAATTGTTCATATACATTTTGAAGTGTGCACCCAACAGATAATGTCTGAACTTTTGGAGTGCGTATACCATCGCAAATCCATTGCACTCTGTGGTTGAGTATTTCTTCTCCTCCTTAGACAATTTTCTACTCGCAAATGCAATCAGATGGTTGATATCTCCTACACCTAGTTGGGTTGACACTGCTCCTAACACTATGTAGGATGCATCCACATGTACATGGAATTCTTTGTTCCAATCGAGGAATGCTAGAATATGTTTTGTAACCATATTTCCTTCAAAATATCTAAGCTTTTCTGGTAATCATCATCCCAACAAAATGTCGCATCTTTCTTCGATAATTTTGCCATGGGCACAAGGATCTACGCATATGCCTTAATAAATTTTCTATAGTATCTTGTATGACCCAATGTTGCACACAACTATTTTATATTCATCAGGGGTTCTAAATTGATAATCACTACATTTTTTGTAGGTTCCACTGTCGATCGTTGCTTACAAACAAAATGGCCCAAAAAAATTCCATATGGTACGCAAAATATACACTTCATATTTAGGGAGATCTAATACTTCCTACAACTATCCAGCATTAGGCGAAGACTAGAAACATGTTTTTTCACTAATCTGAACACTGTCCAATCATCAATGTAGACCTCTAAAAACTTATGAATAAATTCCTTAAAGGTAGCGACTACCACACTAGAAAATATCACAAGGGAATTCTTAAGTCCAAAGGGTATAACTACATACTGAAAGGATCCCCATTCTATGGTGAAGGTGGCTTTACTTTGATCTTTTGGCATGATCTTGATATGGTGATATCCTGAGAATCCATCTATAAAGGAGTAGGCTTCTTGACCACCAACATTCTCCAATCTGTCATCTGTGATGACGTAGGGAAGGGATCATGTACACAAGCATCGTTCAACTTCCTTAGATCTACACAGGTCCTGATTTCTCCCTCTTTCTTCTTCTCTTGAACTACCATAGGACTAACCCAGTCTCATTCTTCTATATGCTCAATAATCCCTTTTGTGAGCATCTTATCTAGCTCTTCGTGCACCTTTTCTTTCTGCTTAGGATCCAATCATTATCTTATTGGCTTCGCATCCAGCTTTATATTGATCTTCATAACACCCAGATCACCTAATATCCCTTTTAGATAAAATAACTTTGTTGGAAACAGGTCTTGATATTCACATACCAATAATCGCATATATTTTTAAACCTTGGTTGTGCTTCTGTCCCAATGTTCACTTAGGGATACTGATATTCCTAGGGTCTTCCCCACCTTCTTCTATGGTAACATTGTAGCATTCGAGAGCATGGTGCAGTTGTGTAATCTAGCTAGGTTGCACCCATGATATAGGCTCTACATGCATTCTACATATCACAACCCTAATTTCCTGTAATGATTTATCAATACATTTGAATCTGTCCTCAAAACTGAAGGTTAGGAAAAATATTTCCTTTAGAACGCCCCACTCCACATTTCCATGTCGCAGGTCTATTTCTAAATGCCAATTCATCAAAATAGTATCCAAGGCTGGTAGAATAGATGTACCCATTCAGGTTATGGTTCTTCTCCCCATGCTTTCGTCCACTGAGCTAGATGCTCATGTGGGTCATCCTTCCTTGTACATTTTTCAGAAATACGGGTATTTTCATATCCAAATCACAACTTCATCATCCTACAGTACTCCTTCTAGTCTGTAAAATTGTTCTTATGTGCACACCATAATCTAGCAAGCGTAGCTCTCAGTGTGATGTCCAATTCCTCGAACTAATTCTCCTCTAGTACATCCCTTTCGAATTTATCAAGAAACAAATTTACAACTTATAAAGCATCATAATAGGGTAAATTGTGTACGCTAGTGGATATACACTAGAGTGATTTAGTAAGTATGTTACATCACACTATTGACACTTCATGCAATCTATTCTGCCAATGCTCAAGCTCCTCATCTGAATCTGAGTTGCAGGAGTTGCCATTTTCCTAATTAATTTTTCCATGTGTTGTAAGGTTAATCCAATCCTCATTCCATGCATTAGGCTTATAGATATGATCAATCTCATCCTCCTCATAGTAATCCTGGACTGGTTCAGTATACTGCGCATCATCAGTTGGATCCAGAGGAATAATGAATCTTAGTTTCTTCTTCTCAAATGTCATGTTGCGCTTCTTCAGGTTGATGACTGCATTCATATAAAATGCCCAATCAATTCCAAGCAGTGCCGGGTAGGTATTACTATCATCCACTATTTTGATTACCTCAAAATAATCTATAGCCCGCACGCCTTCAATGTCTATAGTTACTCCATCTAAGTGTCCCATCGGAATAATTTTCTACTGGTTCACAACTCACAGTTGAATTGGGGACCACTATAGCACCGACTTTCCTATTCTTTCTGAGGTATATTTAGGCAAAAAATTCACATCAAATCCCAAATCTAGGATCACTTGGTCCAATTCAAATTCTCTTATTTGTGCATTCAGTCTCATCTCTCGACCAATCCTTTTCTTACTTTTGTCTACTTGATGCACTTCATGTTGTTCAGGAGGTGGCTTACCCTTGCCAACACAATTGTCTATTAACTCTTGCACTCACTCCACTACTTTCTGGTCTCTTAGAAGCTTCATGCAAGTCTACAAGAAGGATGACAATACTGAAGGATCTATTTACTGCGTAGCAATCGCCCCTTAAGGCTTCTCGATTTGTGCACTCTGATTCTTTGATGTGGAAGCTCCTAAATTGGCAAAGCTCTTTTTCACCTCCATAAATGTTTCCTTCGCATTATGCAAATCAAATTCATCATCTTTTTCAGTAGTCTTTCACACCCATATATTTTCTTATGGTTGTTTCCCTACGACTTTATCTTCTCCGATATCTATACCACTTTGCATAACTATATTTACACTAGGGCCATCTTCATGTGGTTCTAACCTCATCATCTAGATGTTCTAAGTGGGTTGTTGGTTCTTCTTTTCTTGCATAGGTGTGATGAGTATACGACAATATTTTATCACGTTGTCAAATTGTCGACAATACAGACAAGAGGGGTGTGTCGGGTTCTAACAATCCCATGAAAAGTGACCTGGTTCCCCATAATTGTAACAAATAATCTATACATGACCTCTTCCAGCTCCTCCCCCTCATCCCCTTCCTCATCTTTGGAATCATATGTGCATAGCAAGTGCACCTTGATCTTGTTGTGGATCAGTCTCAACATGTACTCAATATCTCGGAGTTCTATCCATCATTAATTCATATCTTTGGCAATTACACTCATCATGGCCTAGAAACTTACATAAATTCTAGAATCGTTATTTGGGAGTATGCAAGCACTTTTGCAACAAATGGCATTTCTTTGTTGTGTTTTTTCTTGTTATTTGGCAGATAGGGCACCATGGCACTAAACCGTTACTTGATCTAGTGATATTTTATGGCTTCAACGAGATAGGACCTCCCCCAATTAGATAGATCTGATTTACCAAGAAATTATCCTTGTCATGACCATTTCACTTTCATTTTAAGCACCATACTTCAGAGCGGGTCTCATTATGGACCTCTTTCCCCTTTTTGAGATATTACAAATCCATATGCATGCTAGCAGACTACAACTTAATCTACTACACTCCGAGATTAATATCTTGAATAGGTGAAGGTTCCAACTTCATAGCAATTTCCAATGCTTTAGCCTACGATCCAACCTTCTGCTATGAAAATAGTAATCTCAAATGAGGTAATAGTGAAGAAATATATGAATCCTTATGTTTCTCATCCGAGATCTATAGATTAGCCTATTTTAGTAGACATCTCAACCTTTGATAAAAATCCCATGCAGATTCATTCACCTTCTGCTTAATTTCTTTGACCTTAGTCACAAACTCGACTTGAGACTTAGGCATTATGAATTCATTATTCAACACATCTTTTGTGTCTTTGAATTATGGAGATACATGAGTCGTATTGTACTTAATATACCCGCTTAGTGCCCTATCTTGCAATGTTGTGACCAGTTGTGCTTTCTTCAGATCGTCATCTGTTATATGTTGTGACTTCCACAAAGCATCTACTACAAATTAGAATTGATGAGGGCCTTTTGTCCCTAGACCCTTAAATATAGGCATCTTCATGGTGTTCATCATACTAAATAGTGGAGGTGGAGGTTGAGGTGGAGGCATAGGTGTGTGAGGTGGAGGTGATGGCGGAGGTGGACTGGATGGGTGTGGTATTCCCGCAGTACCATCACCTATCGACTTTGGTGCACCTTAGAGCATATTTATATTTTTACTTTATTCTTCCCTATCAAATGCTTCCAAGAGAGGACTGTACTCAACAATTATATCTAGACCTTTTTTGAATGGTTTCCCACTTCATGTAGTTCCTGTCGAATCTCTCCTAAAAATCAATTTAGTGGCATACGATGTTTCTCGCATAATAAAATTTTAATCCAAGTTTTCAGAGACTTCAAATACTTACCTCTTGGTCCTTTGAAAAATGAGTGTTTAGCTTCACTATAACTGGCAGCCGTGTCAATCAAAAACTCAATAATAAATCTGCCCAAAATACTATCGATCCACTCATCAACAACCTTCACAACCTTGTTTTCTGATCCTTCCAAGTGCTTCACTAACTCTGGATTCAACAAAATAGGGTTATCCAACTTCTAGGTAGGTTGACCATCTGCCAATTTAGCCAACCATTCATATAATTCAAACAGAAAAGAGAAAAAGAAAAATTCATGTTCCTCCATATATAAATATCTCTACAACCACTCTCCTTTCAACAAGCACACATTCTTGTTTTCTCGGGTTGCAAACTCGTGCAGCTTTCGATCTATCCAATTTTCGATCTCCTTCTTAGTTGGTATCCACTTATGCCACATCCCAAAACCCTCACATAGATCCTAGTCCCATCAACAAAACCATTTGTTGGCTTGAGGGGGATTGGACCGAGGTTCAAAGTAGGTTGCTCTAACCAAAAAACCCTACACTATTGGCCCTTTTGGCAACAACCCATGTAGCGGAGGCTACAGTCTCACTCAAGGTAGTATTGGGGGATGCTAGAACTAAGTTTCTACATACAGAGAATTATGTGATTTATTTCTGTAAAACTTAGGGCCTTATCTTGACCTTTGTGAATCTTAATCCTTGAACCCCAAAACTTACAGTGAGTGACAGTAAACAGACTTATGTCCTTTGTCAATTTCATTAAACATGCATAACATCATATAAATACACAGATCTATGTCTTCACAAATCTATTAAGTAATTTTCCTCATTAATTGCATTCAATAGATCATAAATACAGTAAGTTCATAAATAAAATAGTAACACATAAATGTACATATAGTTCTTCAAAATAAGCCTTTTATTATGCTTCAAATCTTCAATTATAGTTCTTCCCAACCTTGCAAACATGGTTGCAACGGCCCCGCACTCAGTTGCAGACTTACGAAGATCTTCGCCTACATAGCTGTAGGAGCCTTCCCCTTCACCCAAGTACATAATATACTCAACTTATTAACTTCTATTGCTTCTACTCAACTATCTCATGACTCTTCTATTAATTCTTTTTATATTCTTCTGCATTACAATACCATAGTTGGTGAACCATGGGTGGGTCTCAAAACAGCTTGAATCTTGACAGAATAAGGGGCTTTGGCCTTCCTAAAGCCCCTTTGACTCCTATCGACCTGCGCTACTCACACTTTACTCCTCAAAATGTGGAGGCTAATTTAATCTGATGGGGAAACTTGGACAACACAATTGCTTTATGTGTGTATTTGGAAATATTTTTTAGTAGAAGTCGTTCCCTTGAACATGGCACTCCCTCAGCAAAACCTCCTTTGTCGACCTCTCGAAATAACCTCACCATCCTATTTGTTTAGCCTATAAACTTTGATGTTCCTGCATCCTTGTATCCTAACACTCTTTGGTCTTCATGAGTCTAAATCTGCCTCGTTAAACCTTCATGTCATGCCTTCTATTGTTCAAGGGATCCCTTTATCCTCTATTTCCTATATCAACCTTTAACCATATGCTTCCATCATGCCCTTTGTCGATTTGACCCAATGCTCAAACTTTATCTTAAAAAAAAATCATTCTTGTCCCATTTCATGTTGATTGATGTTGGAAACATTATTGTCTACCTTTCAACACGTCCCTTCTTATCGATTTCAACACTCTATCTAGGAAACAAATCCAAAAACATATTAGTGCCTTGGAACTTGTGAACATTAGTGATAGGTTACTTTGTGTTGGATTGGGCGTTTTCATCATCGGCTCCTGTTTGAATGATTCTACAATTGTTCGACAACAACATTATTATTCACACTCGCTAGATTGTACTGTGCATCTTGGAGACCATCATCATTATCATTGACCATCCTTGCTTTTGTAAATAATTTTCATTATTGACTGGTAATGAGATGATTTTGTACATGTTTGAACTCAGTGCATTTATTCACAAGTGTCAAAATATGTTTTTAAGATGAAGTGGCAATCACGACCTTGGGTAGTGGCTTACATTACTCAACCTTGTTTCTTGTCCCAAGCTGCGTATATTGTTTTCCTAGACAACTTTTTAGGATGATCCTATTATAACAAAAGTTCCACATTATGCTTATCGGTGGACATGATCATCATATTTGTTTGTTGAGAAATCACTTTGACCTAGCTATTGAGCATGGGAATGCTCGAATTAGGACATGGTTTTATATTTTAATATATGTGGTTGTATCAGGTTTTTTGTAGTCTTGAAGCTCCGACCCTCTCTCTCTTTTTTCTAACATGGAAATTCTAAAGTATTTCGGCCATCATCTTCATCTCTGGTCTCACACTTTAAGGGGCATCTATTATATAGGAAAATGACCTCCTCATCATCTCAAAGGAGAAAGGCAGTTTGATTGAAAGATTAACCAAGTTCAGAGTCCTGTTTGCTAGGATAATGCTCCCCAGGAACTAGAAAGAAGAGTTATAATGCTCCTTAGGCATGAACTAGGGGCGTTAGCCCCTAGGGTGACTCTCTTTGTTTCATTAAGGGAAACATTAGTCATATTTGGTGAGTTTCCAGAGGTCAAAGGAGTTGGTTGACTAAACAATATCCCATTATTTACTCATATGTCAACCCAAAAAGCAAAAAACATCCATATTTGACCTGTTTGAGGATATTTTTATTGCTAATGGATTCTAATGAAAAGGGAAAGAGAAATAAAGCATGGAAACATCGCAATTTTTTCCAAAGGGAGCTCATGAAAGAGTTAGCAAGGATTGACCTCTCATTCTATATATTTGAGGCTTGGGGCATTGTGAAAGGGGTCGAAAGAATTGGAAGGATGTAGATTTTAACCCCGTACAGAAGTTACCTGCATACGAATTCTAAAACATAGGAAAAATAAAAATGGGAGAGCATAACACATAAAACAAATATACACAGAGATTTCCCACTGGATCCAAAAACCAGGACTACCAGCTTGATTTTTCATTATGTTCCTTTCAATGTTACAATACATATTTATACACGCCGAAGCATCCAATACCATGGACCGAAAACCATCATGTCCAAAACCATGGACTGAAAACCAGAGGTAGGCTCGCCCAACCTAATATAGGGTCAAAAAAAAAAATATCCCAGGGCGCTGCCCTGGACCCTGTAGAAGGGGGCTACCCGCCCCCCCTCTAACCCCCGGGTTCACTATGTAGGTTAGACGTGGAAAGAATATAACAAAACCCAACAATATCCCACTTGTTGTTTTCTTTCCACAGGGGGCCAGAGGAGAGCTTAGTCATTTTTACAGCCCTGAAACGCCCATTGTTTCTCTACACCAAGAGGACTTAGAGCTCACAGATTTTGTCAATGCATCTACAATATTGTTCAAGGTGTCCACCTTTACTAGCAACACGTTTTTGTCTTCTATCATATCCCTCACAAAGTGATACTGAACATCAATGTGCTTTGTCTTTGAATGATAAGCAAGGTTCTTTTCCAAGAAAATTGCACTTTCGGTGTCATAGTCTATCCTTATAGCTCCCTATACTAACCCCGTGCCTGAACACAATCTCTGCAACCAAACTGCTTCCTTGCTTGCATGAGTTGCTGCCATGTATTCTGCCTCTGTAGTTGATAGTGCCACTACAGATTGTTTCTTACTCATCCAACTGACTGCACCTCCAAATAGGTTAAGCACATACCCACTTGTAGATCCTCTCTGATCCATATCTCCAACCTAGTTTGCATCAACAAAGCCATTAATATCCAACACTCTGTCCAATCCTGGTCTTCCTTGGTAGCACAAACCATAATCACTAGTGCCACGCAAATTCCTGAAAACCCATTTCACTGGTGTCCAGTGCTCCTTTCCTGGTTTTGACATAAACCTACTCAATACTCCCATTGCATGTACAATGTCTGGTCTAGTACAGACCATTGCATACATCAAGCTACCAACTGTACTTGCATATGGAACACAAGACATGTCCTCTTCCACTTCTTGTGTCTTGGGACACTATTCATCAAATAACCTCACGCCTACAGGAATAGGAACCTTCACCTGTTTGCAATCTTGCATATTAAACCTCTGTAGTATTGTCTCGACATACTTCCTCTAGTTTAACCAGAGATTCCTCTTTTCCTGATCTGTTTTAATTTCCATGCCCAAAATACAGTTTACAACACCAAGATCTTTCATGTTGAATTTGGAGGACAATTGGGTCTTCAAATCCTGGATAATTTCTTTGTCATTTCCAACCAGCAACATATCAATCACATAGAAGACCAGATAAATAACACGGTCACCGATTAATTGAAAATACACACAGTGATCGGCTTTGCTTCTAGTGAAGCCAAGTCACCGTATAAATGTATCAAATTTCTGATACCACATCCTTGGTGATTGTTTTAACCCATACATAGGCTTCTTTAACTTGCATACCAGTTCTTTCGTACCCTTCACCGCAAAGCCTTCAGGTTTCTTCATGTAGATTTCCTCTTCCAAATCCTCGTGAGGAAATGTTGTCTTCACATCCATCTATTCTACCTCAAAATCAAAAGTAGCAACAACAGATAAAAGTAATCTAATAGAAGTTACCTTGGCAATGGGAGAATAGATATCACCAAAATCAATTCCCAGCACTTGGGAATAACCTTTTGCTACCAACCGAGCTTTGTATTTCTCCACCTTCCCTTCTGCATTTGTCTTCTTCTTGAACACCCATTTGCTGCCAATGGGTTTCCTTCCAGCCGACAACTCCACCAGATCCCAAGCCTCATTTTTGTGCAAATATACCATTTCATCAACCATGGCCTCTTTCTAGAGTTTTCCATCCTCTGAATCCACTGCTTCCTTCACAGTTCTGGGATCATCACCAGTAACAGACAAAGCAAAGTTTGAACAGAAAGCAGATGGGCTATACCTTTCTGGCTGCCTTATTTCTCGCGCTGATCTTCTCACAGCCGGAGTTTGTGGCTCTTCATCTTCTGATTCCTCCTCTGCTACAGAGTCTGATTCTTCCTCCTTTAGTTCAAACTCTATCTTCACAGGTTCTTTTGGTTGGACTTCATGTTTAATAACATCTTTCACCTCTCTGAACACCACATCTCGACTGTACACAACCTTCCTTGTTACTGGGTTCCAAAGCTTATAACCCTTTAAACCATCCTTATACCCAATAAAGATGCACTTTTCAGATTTACTATCCAACTTGGTTCATTTCTCCTTTGGAACATGTACATATGCATCACATCCAAATACCCTCAGATGTGAAAGAGAGGGTTTCTTACCAGTCCATACTTCTTGTGGAGTCTTATCCTCCAACGCTGATGAAGGTGACCTGTTGACCAAGTAACATGCATTATCCACCGCCTCTGCCCAGAATTCCTGTCATAACCCGGCACCACTGAGCATGCTTCTTGCCCTTTCCATCAACGTCTTGTTCATTCTTTCTGTGACTCCATTTTGCTGAGGTGTATATGGAGTAGTATTCTGCCGTGCTATACCACACTTCTTACAAAATTCTTCAAATTCCTTGCTACAGAATTCTCCACCATTATCTGTCCTCAACACCTTTATCTTCTTCTCTGTCTGATTTTCCACCAGAGCCTTAAATTCTTTAAACCTATCAAAGACTTCAGATTTCTTCTTAAGGAAATATATCCATGTATTCCTTGAGAAGTCATCTATAAATGATAATAGTACATAGACTTACCTAGTGATGGAACCTTCACAGGTCAAAACACATCACTATGCACAAGCTCTAATATCTGTTTCGTCCTCTTACCACTAGAGGGGAAACTCACCCAATTCTGCTTCCCATATACACAATTTTCACAAAAATCAAAATC